>JABWTJ010000619.1:0-352136 GCA_016801875.1 Solanum sitiens | reverse complement strand
ACGTACCGTCGTCTTCAACTCAACAGCAATTCTAGCCAGTCTTCACTACACCGGATTTAAGGGTGAGCTAATGCTTCTAGCTTGGACTGGATCTTCTCTTCAATGTCTTGATGCCTTGAACTTCCGGCATGGACTAGCCTTTTATTTATTTTAGTTTCTTAGATACTTTTAGAGTACTTTTTTAGATTTGTAACTTGAGGATAGATGTCTGTGATGAGGACTTCAGATTTTGGGGATAATGAGTTTTAAGTCTTCCGCTTTGTATTTTTGTTCAATATGTTGGGGTTTTAGATTGGTTGGTTCTTCCGCTTTGTATTTTTGTTCAATATGTTGGGGTTTTAGATTGGTTGGTTCGCTCACATAGTAGGATAAGTGTGGGTGCCACTCGCGGCTAGATTTTGGGTCGTGACATAAACATAAGCTTGAACTTGATAAAAAGGAACGTACTTGCTTATTTTCAACTCACTTCAACTCAAATAACCTCAAGAATAAGATACTCACCTCAAAGATTAGATACACGACTTTAGCTACTCGATTGTGGATACTCAACTCTATGTAAAGAAACAATATAGATGCAATATATGGAAAGCTTTTAAAACAATAGAAATCAACCTGTGTATTGAAGAGTACAATAACAACTAAATTTATGTATATTAAAATATAATACAACTTTGTGGGAGTTTCTATAACAGAAAACCACCACTATGAGCCTATGTGATAATACAATGTCTTACCCACGCTGCCAGAACTGTCCTATACTTTACAATCTTATAGAATACCTTAACTAAGTGGATCCACTAGACTATTCTATAAAGCACTTAAGGAGTCATCTAAAAAGTATGATTCTTTACTACCCTTGATGCCTACATGAATTATGGAGACTTGAGTTATCTGAACTCGCATCCCCATATCGGTGCTCAATACTAAACCCAAAATATACTTAACTCATATGTTTGTGAAAAAAACTTTTTCTTTGGTTTGAGATAGGGGTGACAATTTCAGCCCATATTAATAAAATGAGCCTATTTTGACCATATTTAATGGTTTGGATCACTCATATTTTAATTGTTCAAATATGAGCTTCAAACTATTTTAAGAGTCTCTACAAATATGGTCCAAATGGGTCAATATGGGGTATCCATTTGATCCATATTAGATCACTTATTTTCACTTTCACTCAAAATTTTTAATTGTGCTGAAACATAAAAAAAGATTATATTAATTTTTCAGAAATTCAATTAATTTTCAAACTTCATTGAAAAAAAAATCTTTTTGGTGGGAGGCTAGGGGTTCCCGGGCGTAGGGGGTAAATTTTTTATTTATTCTTTTGCAAAAACAAACTTTTTTCGTATAATAAAACAAATTTAGGGGTAGGTTGGTGGAAGAGGGGGGGGGGGGGCAGAGCGGCAGGGGGTAATTTTTTTTTTTTGGCGAAAAAAAAATTAGGAATAGGTTTGTTGGAAGGTGGGGGGGGGGGGGGGGGGGGTACGAGGGTGCCATGGGGGAGGGGGTCAATTTTTTTTGTTTTGGAAAACAAAAAAATTTTTAGGGGTAGGTTGGGGTTGGGGGAACAAGGGGAGGGGGGGCCTGGGGAGGGGTAATTTTTTATTGAAAAAACAGTTTTTTTTTTTGTTTTTGGAAAACAAAATTCTTTTAGGAGTAGGTTGGTGAAAGGTTGGGGGGGGGGGCGTCCCGGGGGGAGTATGTGGGAAGGGGTACATTTATGTTTTTGGAAAACAGTTTTTTTTTTTGTTTTTGGAAAACAAAATTCTTTTAGGAGTAGGTTGGTGAAAGGTTGGGGGGGGGGGCGTCCCGGGGGGAGTATGTGGGAAGGGGTACATTTATGTTTTTGGAAAACAAATTTATTTAAATGGATTAGAACTATTTTTCCCAAACCATATTTGACCAAATCCACATTTGACCATATATTATTTGGATGGATTGTCATCCAAACCATTTTTTCTCAACCCAAATTCAACCCATTCAAATTCGATCTAAACCAACCGTTTGCCACCCCTAGTTTGAGATATTTAATCAAAACATATCTTAAAGCTCTTTTGGAATCGATGTTCCCTTCCTTGCTCAAATGTGAAAACATTTTTGAACTCTTCGGGAATAACTAGTCCCCATATACCTTTTTGAAGAAAATGAATTCGATATTTACTCTTTACTCAACTCAATGCTTAAGTCTTAAAATAATGTTCAAACGTTTCTAAAAGACTTCTTAAAATAAGGTTCATGCTGAATTATGGACGTGAATGACTCAATGCAAGGTTTTCAATAACCATAGATATAACTCAATACTTAGAACTCAAGAACTTCAATGATCTACTCATTTCAAGAATGCTCAACTCAAAGGGTTCATGCGGAATTATGAGCATGAAGTACTAAACTCAAGGACTCAAAGATACTTCTCATCTTAAGATTGTTCGAGTTACAAGGTTCAGGCAAAATTATGGGCATGAACAATTCAACTCAAGGACTTCATGGGTAACATTCAATAGTCCCATGATTAGAAATATAATCTCATGGAGGTCTCAGACATAAGCAAACGAGTGGATGAAGTGCTCTCAAAAACCTCTTGTTGAAGATCCTAAGAACTTTTATATGCATTATTAAATGATGCAGATCAAATTAAATAGCATAAGTACAGTCATGAATGTACGAGTAGGTAATATAGTTGAATACGAAACAATTGAAAGAAAGGACTGCAACAGATTACAATGTACTCAAGCTGAACGTAAAGAAATAAAGGAGTTAAATCATTGAACACTTCACAAAATAATTTTTCACCTCTGAACTCAACATAATAAAGGAATTAAATCATTTCACAACTATATTGATGAGTATGAATAGTATCATTACAAATCGGTGAATGAACTTGCTCCTTTTATGCGTCTGGTTTTGTATCTAATAATATTATATTGATCCTTTGAGAATTCTTTTCTAGTTATTGCTTGTCCTTAAACTCTTATAAATTTCACTAGAATGTTAATATATATAGGTTTGATAGCAAATGTTTTTTTCTTAATGTTGCACAGATTATATGAGGATATGTCAAACAGAATCGAAGTTGCATGCAGGGTTGGAACTATTCCAAACATGGGTGTATGCAGAGTGGGATCACATGAATCCATTCTCACCTCTCGACATCATATATAGTAATGTTATATTTTCTTCAAAATATTTAAATAAATATGTGACAACTCGCACTAATAATATTATATAATGCGATGATTAATGAGTGCACCTCTCTAGACGAGGTTGGAAATTTCAATGTTATACCTATCTTGTTTTATTTTTCTTTCTAAAATTTGGTAACACCTTACTAAGTGGTTATTGATATCACTTCTGGCGTTTCTTATCATTGAAAAACGTTAAAAACTATAGGTCCAAAATTAATTCTTTTAATTTTGGACCTATAGTTTTAAAGTTTTTCAATGATAAGAGCCTGAATTCAATCCTATCAAATCTATATATTAGATCCACTCTTCCGTAGTGATGCACCCATAATCTAGAAATTCTTGATACGCATATGCCTCTGATTCCAAATTAAGTAAAATTATAACATAAACCACGATATACCATTCTCTTCGTTGGATTTTGTATTTACTATGATCGTTGTCCCTTTTAATTTTTTTTAAGTAGGACATTAGAGAGTTATCAAATATTAATATGTGGTCTGTAGATATGAATACTGAATAATTAATACTACTTGTATTCAATATATGAATGTATCCGTAAAATTAAAAATACATTAATGAAATATTATAAATATTTAATTTCAACAAAAAAAACATTAATTTTGATTGAAAAAATTCTAAGTGTTTACATTTGATTTTTTAAAAAATTAAATTATATAATATGCAAATAACATTTATTGTAACATAAATATTTTTAAGAATTTAACATAAACATCGCTTATAAAGAGAATTATTTGATTGATCAAATCTTTTTTTCGGATTTAATTTGTCAAATATAAGACAATTTAATAATCATATCATACATAATATATTATTATAAGTGGGACGCTCCAAAATTAAAAGTTAAATTACCATTTTATCCCTATAGTAAATAAAAATTTAATGAAATATCTTACTAAATAATAATATTTTAATTATATAAGGATAACATTATAAGTCCAGCAACTATAATTTTAAGATATAAAATTTATTAATAATCATATGCATTGAACCGGATAAGTAATAGATGATTTATCTGCGAGTAATTATTATAGTAGCAAATTTCCTCAATATAGATTAGAATACAACCTTTTCACATTTGAACATTTATTAGTTTGATTGAAGCTTCTACCTGTTATATTTGTTCATATATCAATACTTATCAATATTGTCCTAATATGTAGTAATTTAGAATACAATGTTTTCTCAACAAAATATTTTTTTGTTAATTTTGTTCATTCTTTTTCTTAGTTTTTTTGTACTTGCAATGTATAAATCTCATAACAATGACTATGCGTAGCTGTTTTTTGGAAAATTCTTTCCGTCTCCAACAATAAAACTTTTGATTTGATTTAGTTACCTAATTAAATATATAATGAATGATCTTATCTATTCCATTAAATTATGCTCAATGATCTATATATATATATATATATATATATTTGAGTAAGTTAATTTTATCATATTAAAAATGCTAGAGTCTTCCGCTGAGTTAAGTAAGCCAGGCCAAGGGTCCACTCGGGGTCAGCATTAACCTTCGAGTGCCAGTCACGCCCAGGGAGTAGGCTAAGGGCGTGATAGATTTGATTTATTGTAATGTAACATAAAAAATAACTTTTACGTTAAAAAAGTTGAAAAACCACCCTTGAATTTTTAGACTTGCTTCTGTATGTATCTATAAATTTTACATAGGGTGAGATAAATTGAAAAAAAATTCATGAAATGTTGTTGATACGCTACTTTTCTTATATCTCAAGATATAAATGGTTTAATAATGTATGTCGTGTCAAATGTGAATACTTAAATCTATAAAAAGAAATTGAACCACTCATTACAAATTATTTTTAGTTTGTAAATTGAAAAATAGATTTTAGTTTATTTATTTGATGTTTACTTAATCACTTATTTTTAGTAAGATTGTTTCGGATCTAAGAAAAAATTTAAATTTAAAGACAGAACATTAGTTATTTTGTGTTGTATCTGCTACAACTACTAAAACAAGAATGATCTTTAAAACATGAATCTTTTAAATAAAATAGGGTATTTGTAAGAGATAGTCCAATAAAGCACTATGGATGAAATGAACCGTAACTAAATAAATAATGATAAAGAAAGAACTTATAACTTTTTGACTTAATTCTGATGAATCACCAAAAAGGATTCATGAGTAATTGAATTTCATCATTGTCATCGTCATCAATGTCTTTTTCAGTGTTTTGAATTTCTTTCATCTTCGCCGCAATAAGTTGGGTTATGTGATTGAAGGAAAGGCATTGTTGAAGCATTATATTTATAAGAGCGGCAAGCGACTACGGTTTTCTAAAACTTAGTACACGCATTTTAAATCTAATTTACTCATAGTTAGTTAGAGGTGGCAATTTGAGCAGATATTTGTAAATCGGCCCAGAGTTGGATCACTTGTATTTTAGTTGGGTAAATATGAGCTTCCATATACTATTGACCCATAAATTATGAACGAATATGGATAAAATATGGGTATCTTTATGCAAATTCAGATTTGTAATAGAAAACAAATCCTTAAAAATTTAAGAAAAATATTTTTGAGATAAATAAAAACAAACCAATGCATCCCTCATGCCCCCTATCGCATTATCTACCCACCACTACCTTCCTAGATCCATCTACTTTAACCAATATACCATACCGCTACCTACCCTTCGGGTGAGGGGTCAAACCTGGATCAGAGTCAAAATTTGGTATCAAGGTTGAGAATTAGGTCTTGGTATTTGAAGTTGTGGTCAAGGATGAGGGTCAGATCATGGGTCAAGATTCAAGATCAGGGTCAGTATGTAGTGTTAGTCATAGGGGGGTTCATGGTTCGGTATTGGGTTGTGAGTTAGGAGTAGGGTCCTAGGTGGGGTATGGATCACTAGACGGATCTTGGGTTAAGATCAGGAGTCTAGTCAGGACTTTTATCTTAATCAAGATTGAGAGTCAACTCTTGAATCAAGGTTGAAAAATTAGAATCAATAAAGGAGTGACGTTTGAGGTCAAGGCAAGTCCAAAGTCCCTGAAAGAGAATTTATTCTCGAGCCAAAAGTTGGGTATTGCGTCAAGAGTTGAGTCTTCGCTCAGGTTTGGTATTTACAGTCGAGTCCTGATTCAAATCTCATTAGAGTATAATTTTTAGTTGGGATCAAGAATTGAGTCCGATATAAGAACTTGCATTGGGTTCCGATTTGGGGATTGGCCAGAGCCGGTCTCGGATCCAACTAGGGATTGAGAGCGGGTCTTCGCTCGCTGGTTGAATCGTGGGTCAAGGTTTTGATTAAGAGTCTTGGGTTGGGTTAGATGGTGAGTTTGAAAGAAAATTTAAGAAAGTATTTTTTAAACTTTATGTGAGAAAGTCATTCTTTTAAAATTGAAGAAAAATAAGTCCATTTTGAAATTATCATCCAAAACATTTAGGCCAACAAAATACGTGATATAAGAAAATACTTTATTTATACAAAAACATCCTTGAATTTATTTTTTTATTGTTTAAGATGATCAATAAGCTAAGCAATGTTCAACTTATTTTTTATGTCAGGAGATTAAAGTTTGAGAATCATTTTACTCATTTCATTTTTTTACCCATGTTTACAAATTACAATGATGGATTACAATGCAATTCATTTAGCTTAATTTATTTTAAATTTGATCCAATTCATGCCCATTTTCCCCACAATCTCACTTTCAAAATTTACTGGATACTATTATATTTAGAACTTCATAATAATATTGGGAAAAATTAGATTGAAATACCACATACAACTATTATCTACATTGATAAAAGAGCAATGTACTCAAATGTGGATTATTTCTATGAAATTTGAAATAGATTTTGTGTACTAAAATCAAGTTTGCAATATTGTAGAACCACCTACAAAAGTCAAATCAATTGGTTATAAATGAATCTATAAGAGTATGAGAGGAGTGGACGATAAAGTGCAAACTTTTAAGTCCAGGCTTGTTGTGAAAGAATTCACTCAAAAAAAAAGCAATTGATTAAGAGGAGATCTTTTCGCCGGTAGACATACTTAAAATCATAAGGATTCTCTTATCCACTGCTTCTCATAATATAATGAAATTTGATAAATGCATGTTAAGACGACTTTTCTTAAAGGAAGTCTTGATCATGAGTGAATCTATATGACACAACTAGACCGTTTCATGAAGAATGGATATGAACACATATTCTGTAAACTGTAAAAAATAATTTATGGATTGAAACAAACATCTTGGGCATAATATACTTTTTTTGACAATTCGATTAAGACTTTTGATTTTTATCAATGTGGAAATGTGTCATGGATTTACAATAGTGGGATGGAAACAAAGTAGCATTTCTGATTCTGTATGTAGATGATATCTTGCTTATTACAAATAATGTGAGCATATTGAATTCAATGAATGAGTGATTTTCCTCACAATTTGATATCAGCTTTTCAGAGTAGCAGGCTCTCAGCCAATACCCTTGTCCAAAGGTTTTGTGTCCCTTTTAATACTGTCTCTTCTCCAAACACACAGCTTAAGATTTGGCTAAGAATGTTTTGAATTTCTGGATATTCATAAGCTCTCAAATAAAAGACATATTTCGAGGAATAACACTGCTCATACTCAACAAATGACCTGATGGAGTGCTGAAGCGTCTTCGTTTTATTTTGAGCTTTGTGTCTTATGTGCTTATATTGTAAATCTAGTCATTTGTTATGAACTATAGTAGATCAGTTGGTTGTGAATCTTTATTTTGAGTCGCATTAACTAGAGTTAGTTAGTCGAATCATCTATGTCCTAGTCAAGACTTTTTACATCATTGTTGTAATGTTCTCTTGGTTCGAGTGGCTTAGGAGTGCCAACTAAGGTTAGTTAATTTTCGGTTGCAGCAAAACTGATTGTTTAGATCTCATCCTTTAGATCGCAGTTGGTGGCTAGAGTTAGCCTTCTTAGGTTCTTAAAGTCGAGATCAACTAGAGTTAGTTGGTTTTATGGGCAATAAAGTTATTCCTTAATTTTCCTTTGTAGTAAAGTTGCTACAATAAGGGGAAGGGATTAAAGATTTTTAATTCCTAGGTTTCAAGAGGACATGTTTAACATAATTGAAGTTAAATTAGTGTTCCAATTTATCATCTTGGTTGAATGTTACACTACGCGTTAACAAATCTATATATCAGCCCACAAATTAGATAATCTTGCAATCATGCTCCCCAGTGCAGGATTCCCCCTGCCAGAGGCGCCAGGGTAAGACAAAATCTAAGCTATGTCTCCCATATTTTCCCTAATCCCATATATTGACCCCGAATCTGTAATACCCCAGAAAGTTTTTGAAGTGAGACTCGAATCGTTCTTCGTAATGAGTAAGTTTTAACTAACAAATTATATTTTTCCTAAGTGTTAAGGTCACTAGAATTAGCACCTTGAGTTTCAAGAAGAACTAAAGTGAATTCATTCAAATCATTCCTAAGTTTTTCTCAAATTTTAGGGTCAACTTCAAATGACCATTTATCCTAGTACAAGATGAGTGTAACGCTCCGAAAGTTCCATGACTTAGACTAGAGCTTCATCTATTAAATAATATTTAAAATGATGTTTTCATACCTATATTAATGTAATAAGTTCATTTAGAAAAGGTTAGAGCCAAAACGACAAAGAAAGACCCTGACGTCCGGAAACTAACTTATTTGAACTACTTGACGTCCCGATGTTTGGTGAAGGTTTGGAAGTGTCAAATGAAGTCTAAAACTAGTAAAAAGACTTTGGATAGGTAAAATATAGTATAGAGGGTCTAAACGTCCGATAACAACTCCCCAAGGACCACCTGAAGGGTCCTTGAGGAGGACCCCAACATGGGTAAGCAAGCTGGCAAAGCAGCCTACACGAGTCAAGAACCATGGGGCTGCTGCGCGACGCGCATCCCATACGAGGTTCACTGGCTGAAGAATTGGGAGGCAGACTCGCAACGCAGAGCTGTCACGAGGCTCACTGCCTCGACCCAAAATTTTAAAAAAAGAATGAGAATTGGCCCCGTGACGCGCAACTACTTCCCAGATTCATTAAAGTTGTATTTTAGGCAATTTAACTACAGAAAAAGACACATTTAAGTGAAGGGTATTTTGGGTATTTTATGGGACGACTTTATAATGATTTTAGGTCAATTTTATACCACTTTACCACACTTCAATTCAGATCAAACGAATTCCTCTCATCTCTCTCAAAAACACTTGCTTTTTCAAACTCCAATGAAGAACAAGAAAATCTTAAGGAAGAAGACGAAGACTTCCAGATTTCCATTCAATTTTGTGGAATATTCGTCAATAAGGTATGGATTTTTGACTCTTGGGATTCGTTTCCCCAAGAGGTCCTTTCAAATATGGTTTTCAACAATTCCACTCCTAGGGTTTTTACTCTACAAAACAGGTTTTCTTCCTAACTCTATATTTATGATTTTTTTAATGAAGTATAGTGATTTTCTATGGTTAATTAAGTATGTATTGTTGGGTATTTGATATGTAATGTTTGAATTTCGTGTGAATCATGTTCCTCCTATAAATGATGGTTTCGATTGAGTTATATCTACTACTTGATAACATGTAAACGTTGGGATTGGAACTATAACTTGAATGAACTCTTAAATGACCCTTTCCGTTATCCTTAACTACGAATTGGTCTTGTATATGAATTGAAGGGTTGATATTGGTTATGTTATTGAGTATTTCACTATGTTGTTTGTTGATTGTGATGTATTGAACATAAATCCTTGATAAAGGTTCTTGGAAGCAAGAGGTAAGTCTTCTAAAGTCATGATTACTCTATGATGTTGATGTTAGCCTATAAATGATGTTACAATGCTATTGAAGTATGTATGATGATGCTATGTATATATGTTGGGCAATGAATATGTTAAATGTGAGATCATGATAAGGATATTATAATGCAAGTCTATGAGATTATTCTTATGTAATAAGATGATATGAAATGTACAATGATTATGATATCTGATATTACTCTTATATGATGTTGGCTATGTTGATGAACATGTTATTGGTATATATTGTTATATGTGGTGATGACTACTCATGATATATATTGTATGAAGTAAAGCTTTACTTATGGTCTCCTATCTTGTTTACTTGGTTATGTGGGGTTATGAGGCTTCACATATTCATTGCACTTGTAGGCTTGGGATGAAATCATTGGTAAGTGTTTTGCATGTTAAGTTGATATGCACTATTGAATATAAAATGTTAATACGACTTTATGATATTATGTCTTTGACTATGACCATGCTTTATATTGATCGTGATCCTTATCTTGTTGTCACATCCGGGGAGCACCCCTTAGAAGTAACATGGCGTACTTGACCTCTCGGAGGTCTTATACAAGCCCATAGTTATCATTCATCGCATTGACATAGTAAATTTAGGGGGAAAATTTAAAACTTTTAATAGCACATCATATGCTAGAAACTTTACTTCATATATAGATAAAACGTAAGTCATAATACATATTTAGACCTTAACTCTCTTTGTCATCTTAGACTCAACAACTTTAGAGTACATAAGGGACGCGGCCCATAAGACACATTACATAACTATACAATATTTAAAGACTTTACAATAAAGACATAAGTAGGAGATCCTTGAACTTAATGATTACTTTGGCTGAGCTTGGGAATCATCTATCAAGCTCTTCACCATTCAAGACATCCTTTATGCATCCATAACCTACACTTTGTGTAAAAAGTAGAGAAGAATGGGATTAGCACAAGAATGTACTAAGTATGGCAACCATGCAAAAACATGCATTTAAAAGGGACATTTCTTTGAAATCATACTTCATGCCATTTTGAGTAAATCATCATAAAAACTTAATTCAATAACATTTATATCATTCACATACTTCATATAAACATATTCAAAAGTCAAACATTACATTAGATCACAGATAGAATTTATGACATTTTTGAGTCACATTACAGTGAGCTCTATTTCCCTTAACAATGAGCTTTATTTCCTTTTATTCATTAACTTCTCAAGTAACCCTCTAGTGATACTTGGTGCAATGTATCACCTTAAGATCACAAAGAAAGCATACATACAACCTACATAAACCAACACATATCCTCATATAAGCGTAATACATACAAAACACATTTAAGTCAAAACCTTAAAATATTACAGTAAACTAATTTTTACTTGCACATATACCAACTCCACTTCACATCAATGAATTAGAAGACCTTACTAATAATCCTACTCTAAATCTACTAGTGCAGTGTATATGTGAGCCCCATAAACTCACACATACTTAGTAAACCTATCATAAGACCACAAGCCTTACCATCCAATTCATACATCAACAAGTAAGTGAATATAAATTCATTCATGTCATTACAAGACCTTTACCATGTAGTCAATAATATCAACATCATACATATAGACTCATATCATGCACATCTTCATAACAAGTAGACTAATACTACAAAGTCATGAATAAAGAACATATACATAGTGACATGTATTAGAACACCTTCCTAAGACTTCCTAAGGAGCTACTTGTGCAATGTATAGATGGGTTCATTACTTCCACCTATCCTAAGTAACCTCCCTTAAGTCATCCTAGTTAAGGTCCTAGTCATCTACTTCCATTGTCCATTTTACTTTAGGAAACTATAGCCTTAACCGAAACTAAGACCATGGGTGCTAAACATGGAATTTGGTGTTGTAGAGCCTTACACAAATGGATGGTGTTCCTACCTAGCCAAGGTAGAACATTAACATATATCCTAGAATCCTAAGTGAATTCACTTTGCTAGATCCTATGTGGCAAGCACAGTTTATGGAACTAAGAGATAGGTAATTCCCACTACATGCCATTGAACAACTGTGGCCTCATCTCATGAGAAAACATGGGTGAATCTTCCTCAAAGGGAAGTCAACACCTCATGTGGGTCCATAGGTGAGTATTCCTCTAAGGGAAGTCGACACTCTATAAGGGAAAAATGGTGAATCTTCCCACAAGGAAAGTCAACACCTCTCAATGTCAAGTTCAGTCGGTCCTAAGCTAAGTTCCCTTTTATTTAAAAGCCATTATTACATTTTTCATAAAACATAGGCTTAGAATATTTGATTCTCATATGCTTATAGCATACTCAAGCACCTATCTAGTTTTAGAGTAATCTTGGGCACCCCTCTCAAGGCCCCTCTACTTACTAGACCATCATACAAGTGTGTGAGTGTATACATAGATGTGAAAAAACCTTTCACATAACACCTTAAAACCACACATGACCATACATTCATATTCATGCACATAGAAACCAAACCTAGGAACTATCCTATCAAGGTACACATGTGCAATGTATAGACAAGGTCCCATACCCTCTCCCATACTAGTACACCTATCAAGTCATCCTAGCTAAGGAAACACATATGATACTTTCATAAACATCATCTTAACATACATAGTAGTAGACACTAGTGAATATGAGAACTACCTTGCATTTAGACACCATGACCTATACTACTTGTAACATGCATGTAAAGTGAGTGTGTGTACATTGGTAAACATGATCACAAAATGGATATCAATAACACATTGAGGCAGCCACCCTCTTAGACCATAATACTCTTGCAAACATAGACCACACAACACACAATAGCATAGGAGACAAGTCAACTTCATATTACACTTAAGACTCCTAATTTGTACTATTCATGAATTCACATAGGGGTACATAGGTAAGGGATTTTTAACCATTTTAAAATATCAATGGCATCTCCTATACTTTACCCTAACATGGATATACACATGCTTATACAATAGCCATACAACCTAGATTACAACTAGAGTAGGAAAGTAGGCATAAACTTCTCATAGTATTATCATGAGCACATGTTCATATGTTCATCAATTTGACTTCAAGGCCATGGTAAATACATATATAATGACAATAAAGTAAAAACCGCCACCATAAGTGGACCATACCACACAATGCCACACAAGGCTTTATCAACTACAATACTATAAAGAAAGTAGAAGAGATAAGCATTCTTACCAATTTCTTACCCTTTGATCATCATTGATCAATACACCTTGTTCATGAACAATTCATATATAAGGTAGTATCTAAGTGTAATTTAAGCATAATATAAGCCATGTACAAGTCGCTATAAGATCATGATACAACTAGCGCACTATATCACATATATGGTAGAAAGTAGAGAGTTATAGATCATCAAGTAACTTCCCTAGTTTTGCTCATAAATCATCATGTATCTATATTATTCATTTAGGACAGTAGATAAATATATATAAATTAAATCTAAATCATGCTTCATCCACCCTAGAATTAAGATAACATAATGTTCATTACAACATTTAAATTGTAGGCTAGAAGGACCTAGATCAATTCATGCAAGACTCCTTTCTTTGATAATCAATACTTCATACCAACAATTCATTAATATCATCAATATAAAGCAGTAGTTAAGGACAACATAACCTAAACGAAATCCTACTACAATTGTCATAACCTCCATATTACAGTGAACATGCTACATTAGAAGTCAATGGAAGATACAAGAATCATAGGCTAATTAACTTTGATCAACATGAATCACTTATTTACAATTCATCAATATCATCTAATTAAGGCAGTAGATACAATTATCCCTACACAATTTAATTCCACATTCATGCATAATGAGGTCCATGTTACAGTGAAGCCATACATAACATTCAGTAAGACGTATAGATCATATTCTTTATGTATCAATCCACATTGATCCAATATCACGTAATGCATCATCAATACACATTCTAAACAGTAGATCTAAGCATATTAACATAGTTGAATCACAATTCGACATGCATAAGATCAAGATCATAAAGCCATGCATAGGCTAAAATCGAGTTTGTGAAAGAGCATGGGTTCATCATGCAATTGAATTGAAAAACCACGTCCAAATCAGTAGATAATCACTAATACATTCATATTATTCCTTTGAAATCAATTTAAGAAAGAACCATGGCAGATTGAAGAAGAAGATGTTTGATCATATTTTTCTCTTTTGAAACTTTGAGATTTAACTCTCTAGATGGAAGGATAACTAGAGATGAAGATCACCATACCTTCTTCTACATGAAGACCTCTAAAACTTGGTGAAGAAATCATGCAATTCCAAGCTCCAAGCTGTTCTTGAGCTTCAACAACAATGGAGGTTTCTAGGGAGAAGATTTTTGGAGGGAAAGATTTCTTACGTGTGTATGGGATTGGGAATGGAAGGTTCACGTGTTTGATGACTTATATACACCCAAAATTAGGTAAATAACTCAATAGAGTCGGTTTAGGACGTGGGGTGAATTTCCCATTCACCCCTTTAATAAAACAGTACGCAGGCACAGATTGCAGGCCACCATCGACGGAACCATTTACTGGTCGTTGATCAATCGACGGGCCGTGCATTGGCTTCCGTCGATTGGTACTTAGACAATTTTGGGATTTTGACCTGCCCAAGATAAGTACCAATTGGCGAGACCTCACCTACAGGCCGTTGGTTGATTAACTGGCCGTCGTTTGGTCCGTCGATTGACACTGCCAAGGCAGTGTCTCGACCAGCTTTGGGTCCTTCTTGTGGGGCCTTTTGCGGGGCCTTTTAGAAGTTGTACCCAGACGTTTACAACGTAAATAAAACCCTTAACAAGTTGTAGACATTCTACATAAGTTTCACCCAAAACAAACACCTGTAACATGTCCAAACATGCAAGGCCCCATCAAGACACACACATGCATGTCTCTAGGCTATTTTTAGAACGTCTTGGATGTTCTTGGACGTTTGACCTCCAAACATCTAGTAACTTCATATGATACCATTTATAATCATTATAACTCATTTTAAGACTCTTTAGGCTCATTTCATACAATGCATAGACACATGAGGCACATAGGTGACTAGTCGTCGAACGTTTTGGTCGACCCTTGACGTTTGACTTCCAATTCACCTCAAACTTTATACAGTGCCTCTAAACCATATTATAAGTCACTTTAGGACCATAGAACCTAAACACAACCATGTTAGGATCTAGACACTCTAACTCATTTTGGAGGTCTTACAATATCCCCCACTTGGGAACATTCGTCCTCGAATGACACTTAGAACATTTCAATCACAACAAGGACTTCAATGCATCATAGAGTAGTTCATAACATTTATAACATCATCAAATCATTTTAGTACCCAATGCACACAAGCAACCAAAACTTCAATTCACTCACTCTTTAATGCATCAATCAAAAGGCTCTTACCATGTTCATTGGAGGAACATCCTTCTCCTAATCATAACATGGTCATCACACTCAATTTTATTAAAAGATAATCTTAAAAGGCCACACATAGGCAGATTTACAACATATACTCAGAAGCTATTTAAGCACTCATACTCCAATGCACATAGTCTTGAGTTGAATCAACAAAGATCTTTATTAGTTAGACCTAGTGCCATAAAGGTCATACTCAACCATACCATGCTTAGTTGTGTCCATGGATGAATGTACCTCTCCTTAACACACACCTTAGTAAAGTACAAGGTCGATTTCCTTTTAAAATGAGAGATCCTCAACTTTTAAACCAAGACATGCTCATGTTTCCTTCCTAGTGAAGTCCAAATGGTAAGTCACACCAAATACATCACAACAAATAGGAAGCCATTTCACACAATGTCAATTTATAACATAGTAATCACCTTCACAGTAAGCATCGATTAGGAACAACAATACAAATAATAGGCACATACATGAATACTAAGCTAAATATGCTTTCACTTTTCAAAAGTGAGCCTACAATCATGTTTTCCCAACCATACAAGGCACATAATTTTCAAGAGACTCCACATATTTCATTTTAAGGAGGCTCAACTTTTCATTATAAGGCTAAACATTACACCTCACAAGTGACTACAACCAACTTTCGTACTTTATCTCATGAAGTCAAATTCACAATTAGCATGTTAGGATGTACAATACTCATGAGAAAACATGGATTTTTATCAAAATTTCCATTCAAGCACTTTGAAATATCCATTATATCTTTAAGGTAATGTCAATCAATACATACCAAACATATAAAGTTCATGCAATTTATACTTTATGCAAGACTCTATTCATGAAAAAGCTCATCAACACTTCATTAGATTCAAGATCAAGAAAAATAGAAGGTCAAGGTAGACAATTCCTATAACCTTACTATTCCCTCACCATTCTCCACTTAGGGTAAACCCAATTAAGAACAACTTAACCCAATCTTAAGAGGATCTTAACTTAACAACATTCATTTTTCATCACTTAAAAGTGATTTCCATTTAGAAAGAATTTACAGTAAGTCAAGCAAGGTATTCTAAACTTCATTTCCTACGCAATTTATTCCCAATCATCATGTTAGGTCATACCATTCAACCACATATGGTTTTCATACAATACTATGGACACCAAGGTCATACAACATTAGGGAAACAACAAGGAGACTTAGCCATAAAATGTATTCTTTTCCCTAGAACATTACAGTAAGGTGACTTCTAGGTCACTGAAACCCACATCATCACCCTACCAAGTCATGCATACTACCTTTACACCTAGGATCAAGTATATACAAAGAATTCCTATCTATACTAGGTAAATCATGAATCTTCACACATCCCAACTAAGGCAACACTTATATTCAAAGGGAAACAATGAATACCTTAAAACACATATTCTTAAGGTAGCATGCTTTCATAGGTAGTCACTAAGCATTTCAACTTCAATCATAGTATTAGACTACCATCATGTAAAAAACCATATCGTAACACATCATTCCAAAATAAACTCATGTCAACTACATTGACTTCTAACATGCTTTAATCATATCTTGACATACATTTTTAACATAACATGTTATTTCACGTAAGTCTCATACATAGACATAAATGGCATCATATCATCAAACATGTTAAAATTCACCTTCAAACATACTCATTCAACCATAAAACCAAGTTAAGCATTAACTCACCTTTTGTCCACCAAGCATAGAGATACAATCTCATCCAAGCAATCACATCTAAAAGACCACCGGACAAAGAAACATATGAGAGAGATCTTATAGAGTTAGGTTCTATGGCACAATATGAGAATGATGAAGAAGGGAAACTCTATCGTCCTATAGCCTCTCGTACCATTTGATATGTCGCGACTCATCACCAATGCTACGAGACTCTACTAGACGTGGCAATATGAGACTTCTTGAACCCTAAACCACTTTTAAAAACCTTATGCTCTGATACCACGTTTGTCACATCCGGGGAGAACCCCCTAGAAATAACATGGTGTACTTGACCTCTCGGAGGTCTTATACAATCCCATAGTGATCATACATCGCATTGACATAGTAAATTTAGCGGAAAATTTAAAACTTTTCATAGCACATCATATGCTAGAAACTTTACTTAATATATAGATAAAACGTAAGTCATAATACATATTTATCCTTAAGTCCCTTTGTCATCTTAGACTCAACAACTTTAGAGTACATTAGGGACGCGGTCCATAAGACACATTATAAAACTATACAAAATTTAAAGACTTTACAATAAAGACATAAGTAGGAGATCCTTGAACTTAAGGATTCCTTTCACTGAGCTTGGGAATCATCTATCAAGCTCTTCACCATTCAAGACATCCTTTATGCATCCATAACCTACACTTTTTTATAAAGTAGAGAAGAATGGGATTAGCACAAGAATGTACTAAGTATGGAAACCATGCAAAAACATGCATTTAAAAGGGACATTTTCTTTGAAATCATACTTGATGGCATTTTGAGTATATTATCATAAAACCTTAATACAATAACATTTATATCATTCACATACTTCATATAAACATATTCAAAATCCAAACATTACATAAGATCACATATAGAATTTATGACATTTTTGAGTCACATTACAGTGAGCTCTATATCCCTTAATAGTGAGCTTTATTTCCTTTTATTCAATAACTTCCCAAGTAACCCTCTAGTGATACTTGGTGCAATGTATCACCTTAAGATCACAAAGAAATAATGCATACAACCTACATAAACCAACACATATCCTAATATAAGCGTAATACATCAAAAACACATTTAACTCAAAACCTTAGAATATTACAGTAAACTACTTTTAACTTGGACATATACCAACTCCACTTCACATCAATGCATTAGAAGACCTAACTCATAATCCTACTCTAAATCTACTAGTGCAATGTATATGTGAGCCCCATAACCACACACATACTTAGTAAACCTATCATAAGACCACAAGCCTTACCATCAAATTCATACATCAACAAGTAAGTGAATATAACTTTATTCATGTCAATACAAGATCTTTACCATGTAGTCAATAATATCAACATCATACATATAGACTCATACCATGCACATCTTCATAATAAGTAGACCAATACTACAAAGTCATGCATAAAGAACATATACATAGTGACATATATTAGAACACCTTCCTAAGACTTCTTAAGGAGCTACTTGTGCAATGTCTATATGGATTCATTACTTCCACCTATCCTAAGTAACCTCCCTTAAGTCATCCTAGTTAGGGTCCTAGTCATTTACTTCCATTGTCCATTTTACTTTAGGGAAACTATAGCCTTAACCGACACTAGACCATGGGTGCTAAACATGGAATTTGGTGTTGTAGAGCCTTACACCAATGGAAGGTGTTCCTACATATACAAGGTAGAACATTAACATGTATCCTAGCATCCTAAGTGAATTCACTTTGCTAGATCCTATGTGGAAAGCATAGTTTATGGAACTAAGAGATAGGTAATTCCCTCTACATGCCATTGAACAATTGGGGCCTCATCTCATGAGAAAACATGGGTGAATCTTCCTCAAAGGGAAGTCAACACCTCATGTGGGTCCATAGGTGAGTATTCCTCTAAGGGAAGTCAACACTCTATCAGGGACAAATGGTGAATCTTCCTACCAGGAAAGTTAACACCTCTCAATGTCAAGTTCACTCGGTGCTAAGCTAAGTTCCCTTTTATTGAAAAGCCATTATTACATTTTTCATAAAACATAGGCTTAGAATCTTTGATTCTCATATGCTTATAGCATACTCAAGCACCTATATAGTTTTAGAGTAATCTTGGGCACCCCTCTCAAGGCCCCTCTACTTACTAGACCATCATACAAGTGTGTGAGTGTATCCATAGATGTGAACAAACCTTTCACATAACACCTTAAAACCACACATGACCATACATTCATATTCATGCACATAGAAACCAAACCTAGGAACTATCCTATCAAGGTACACATGTGTAATGTCTAGATAAGGTCCCATAGCCTCTCCCATACTAGTACGCCTATCAAGTCATCCTAGCTAAGGAAACACATATCATACTTTCATAAACATCATCTTAACATACATAGTAGTAGACACTAATGAATATGAGAACTACCTTTCATTTAGACACCATGACCTATACTACATGTAACATGCATGTAAAGTGAGTGTGTGTGTGTACATTGGTCAACATGATCAGATAATGGCTATCAATAAAACATTGAGGCAGCCACCCCTTAGACCATAATACTCTTTCAAGTATAGACCACACCACATAATAGCATAGGAGAAAAATCAACTTCATATTACACTTAAGACTCCTAACTTGTACTATTGATGCATTCACATAGGGGTACATAGGTAAGGGATTTTTAACTATTTTAACATATCCATGGCATCACCTATACTTTACCCTAACATGGATATACACATGCTTATACAATAGCCATACAACCTAGATCACAACTAGAATAGGAAAGTACGCATAAACTTCTCATAGTATTATCATGAGCACATGTTCATATGTTCATCAATTTGCCTTCAAGGCCATGTTCAACACATATATAATGAAAATAAAGTAAACACCGCCACCATAAGTGGACCATACCACACAATGCCACACAAGGCTTTATCAACTACAACACTATAAGGAAAGTAGAAGAGATAAGCATTCTTACCATATTCTTACCCTTTGATCATCATTGATCAATACACCTTGTTCATCAACAATTCATGTATAAGGCAGTAGCTAAATGTACTTTAATCATAAAATAAGTCATGTACAAGTCGCTATAAGATCATGATACAACTAGCGCACTATAGCACATATATGGTAGAAAGTAGAGAGTTATAGATCATCAAGTAACTTCCCTAGTTTTGATCATAAATCATCATGTATCTATAATATTCATGTAGGGCAGTAACTAAATATATATAAATCAAATCTAAATCATGCTTCATCCACCCTAGAATTAATATCACATAATGTTCATTACAACATTCAAATTGTATGCTAGAAGGACCTAGATCAATTCATGCAAGACTCCTTTTCTTTGATCATCAATACTTCATACCAACAATTCATTAATCTCATCAATATAAAGCAGTAGTTAAGGACAGCATAACCTAAACGAAATCCTACTACAATTGTCCTAACCTCCATATTACAGTGAACATGCTACATGAGAAGTCAATGGAAGATAGAAGAATCATAGGCTAATTAAATTTGATCAACATGAATCACTTATTTACAATTCATCAATATCATCTAATTAAGGCAGTAGATAAAATTATGCCTACACAATTTAATTCCACATTCATGCATAATGAGGTCCATGTTACAGTGAAGCCATACATAACATTCAGTAAGACGTATAGATCACATTCTTTATGTATCAATCCACATTGATCCAATATCACGTAATGCATCATCAATACACATTCTAAACAGTTGATCTAAGCATATTTACATAGTTTAATCACAATTCGACATGCATAAGATCAAGATCATAAAGCCATGCATAGGCTAAAATCGAGTTTGTGAAAGAGCATGGGTTCATCATGCAATTGGATTCAAAAACCACATCCAAATCAGTAGATAATCACTAATACATTCATATTATGCCTTTGAAATCAATTTAAGAAAGAACCCATGGCAGATTGAAGAAGAAGATGTTTGATCATATTTTTCTCTTTTGAAACTTTGAGATTTAACTCTCTAGATGGAAGGATAACAAGAGATGAAGATCACCATACCTTCTTATACATGAAGACCTCTAAAACTTGGTGAAGAAATCATGCAATTCCAAGCTCCAAGCTGTTCTTGAGCTTCAACAACAATGGAGGTTTCTAGGGAGAAGATTTTTGGAGGGAAATATTTCTTACGTGTGTATGGGATAGGGAATGGGAGGTTCACGTGTTTGATGACTTATATACACCCAAAATTAGGTAAATAACTCAATTAGAGTCGGTTTAGGGCGTGGGGTGAATTTCCAATTCACCCCTTTAATAAATGGTTGACCCTTGACGTTTGACTTTCAATTCACCTCAAACTTTATACAGTGCCTCTAAACGATATAATAAGTCATTTTAGGACCTTATAACCTTAAGACAACCATGTTAGGCTCTAGACACCCTAACTCATTTTGGAGGTCTTACACTTGTAGATGCTCTATTGTATGTGCACTAAAGCTTTTCAAATGACTTAGCATGATTCCATAGAAATGACCCTTTTCATGCATGTCCATTAATGTTTATTTTCATATATCCATACTTAGTACATGTGGTGTACTAACCCCTTACTTTATATTACTACAATTGTAGGGTCCGACCGTTGAAGATTAAGAAGGTCAATTGAACAAGCTTGGAACTCTTTCTCCAAGTGTTGGTAGGTCCTCATGTTCGGGGATGCTATCTTTTCGCTATTGTAGCTTATGAAGACTTTAGTATTTTATAAGAATTCTCTTTATTCCGTTTTATATTCTTTGGATTCTATTATAGTAAGCCCTATATGGCATCTTTACATTTTATTGACTAAGTTCAACTTATACTCTTTAGATAGTTTTTATGTGAGACAAGTTTTAAAATAAGGTATGTATGTTAACATGTTGCTACAAGTAAAGCCTCAGTAAGCTTCCATGTGAGAGGTCTAAGTATACCTCAATATGTACATAAGTATGAAAGTTTTTAATTTTTCTGCAAATTTTAACTGATGACATGTTATGACGAACGCTAAGGGCTTGTCTGAGTCCTCTGAGAGGACGACGCGTCCGGTCACATCTGGGGTGCTCTCTGTATATGACAATGAGTTAGATGAGCTACAAGATAGCTAATGACAGATCTTCTAGAACCTTTTCAAACACCTCCAAGTTTGCTAAATTCTGAGCTTTGAGTAAAATGTTATGACTCATTTACTAATGATGCTCAAATCAGCCAACAGCTCCATGTTACGGAACCAATATGGACCTCATTGCCTCATGAAAAATCATTCTGACTCCCAAATCGTTTTAACTATTTCCTATTCTACGCTCAACAAATTAAAGAAACCATAAGGCTAGGGTTTTGCTTCTGTATGATCCCGAAAATGGCTTATGTGAACTAGAGTCTAACATGGTTGTAATTGTGATCTAAGGTCCTAAGATGTTCTATTATGTGGTATTGAGGCAGTATCTAAAGTATTAGGTGCATTGGAAGTCAAACATCAAGGGACGACTAAGACGTTCGACTACTAAGTCACTTAAGTGCCTCATATGTTGTTTTATGTGTTTATATGTTATTCATGAGGTTGTGAGGTCCTTATATGAGTTATTATAGTATATATAGGCAGTGTGTCAAGTTTCGTGAAGTTTTGAGGTCAAACATCCAAGAACGTCCATGACGTTCGAAAGATGTGCCTTGAAATGACCTTGTGTGTCTAAGCATGTTTCGTCGAGTTTTACGTGTTTGTTTTCGATGAAATTAATGTGATAGGTCCTAAGATCGTATACTATCATGTTTGGGTTGGAAACGTCCGGGAAAACATCCCCAAAGACCATCCAAGGGTACTTAAGGAAGGAACCTTCCATTGATCCAAAACTGTCCAAGACAGCCCAACCAACGGATGGCAATCGACGCCCAGTGGGTAAGTCGACGCCCCGTAGGTGAGGTATCATCTATGGAGACTTAGGCTTGGTGAGGTAGATGTCAAAGACCAGTCTCAGTCCCAGACCATGGACCAGCAGGACGGTTCGTTGGTCAAGGGATGGGCTGTCGATGGTCCCTCCGTGTGTGAGCCTGTTCCCTGCGCAGGTTCACTGTTTAGTGAGGGGTGAAGTTTTAAATTCACCCCACATCCAGATAAGAGAAAGGGCGGTTACTTGAGGGTCTTTTGGGTATTTTTAACATGTATTTAAGGATTTAACACTTAGAAGAATTCATTCTTCAAAAATCAAAACCCAAATTCCCTTTGAAATTCCATAGAACTCCATTGAAGTCAAAACTCAAGGAAGATCTTGGATTGGAGATTTGAGTGGTGATTCCTCATAAAATTGGAGGATTATCTTCATTGAAGTATGGTTTTTGATCCTTGAAACTCTATTCATCAAGGAGCCCAAATTCAAAGATGTTTTTCTAAAGTTTTCAAAGATGAATTGTCCTATTTTCTGATCTATCAAAGGGTTCTTGCATTAAAGGTTTTTAATCATTGAATATTGATAGAATTATTGTTAATTAGACAATATTAACTCAACTGAACTATAAAATCATATAATTGATGAACCCTAGTTTTGACTACTTTATAGGTTAAGTGATATTGTCTTAATGCTATTGAATTATGGTGTATTTTTCTATGGGTTATTTAATGATGTAAGAATTATATTCAATTGATGTCTAATTGGTCTTAGATTGATAAATCTATATTGAATTGACTCAGATTCATTGAGTATTATACTTTATTTATTAAAATGATGTTCATGGTTGTAACACCCCGTAGCCAAAACAGACCAAAAATTAGTTTTTCAGAATTTTTTTTTTTTTTTGCAGACAGTTAAGGGGAAATGCAGTTGGGTCAACTTAAAATGCTCATAACACTTATCACAAAATTAATTATGTCTCTCATGACCTATCCACAGATATATAATTGAATTATATTTCCATATCCACCGACCTTGCTAAAATCAGACCTCCGAGTAAAAAGTTATGCCCATTTTAGTAAAGGCTTGTCGAACAGGCCCTCACGACGGATCCAACGACGGGGCGTCGGGAACACGACGGACCGTCAGTCCTGGCCGTCGTGTGGCCCGACAGCAACCTTCCCAGGGCTCTTTTTGACCTTTCCCACTCCGTTTAAACCATAAGTTACGTCGTTTTGACCCTAAATCATCAGATTTTAGTCAGTTTAATCCTAGAAACATAATTAAAACATATCCAAGTCAAATAATTAAATAAAAACCTAGAAAATTAGAAGCAAGAGAGGAGAAAAAAAGCTCAAGAACCCTAGTTCAAGAACGCCACAAGCTCCAGCTGTTCCAGCCCAGAAACTTAAATATTTTTCCGTGGATTTCATCACCAGGTATGAGGGATTTCACTAGTGGGTTCCTTTCACCCATTGGGTCCCTAGTTTTCAGTCAGATTCTTGATTTTCTTATCATGATCAAACCTAGGGTTTCTAGAACTTTGATAGAACTTCATGAATTTATTAAATATATGTTCCAAATCAGATTATCATTTTATTACTCAGATTATCGCATGAATTTCAGAACCCTAGCTTTGTATTTCTTTAGTCCTTGAATTACACATGCTAGGTCAGATATTTCAGACACTTCAGATATACATGCCTCAGTTATAAATGCATAATTACCAGATTAATTATTGCATTCTCAGTTTGCATGTTCAGTTTCGAGCTATACAGTATTTACAGAAACTCAGACATAATCAGTTAATTTACAGAATTCATTGGGAGTAGCATAATACCGAGTTGGACTAGGGTTTAGCGTACCCAATAGTCCCAGAACTACTAGCCAAGTAGGTTGCAAGTCCCCTCTGTGGGCAATCAGTTTAGTGATCACGCCAGCATGCCTTTATACCTTTGGCAGGGTATATTGGGTCCTCTCGATGGGGCGTATACATCGGACTCCACATTTAGCTCATGTGGTTTTATTATCGGTTATTAGTAGCTCCCACAGTTCAGTCAGACTCTCTGCATGACCATTTATCAGTATATTCAGTATTCAGTTTTAGCATGTTATAAATTGGTCATTGCATTCAGTTAGCTCAGAAATTCAGTATATCATGTTCAGATTATTATACTTGCTTTTGTGCTTGTTCAGTTATGTTTTATTTCAGCTTTACTCTATCCTACATGCTCAGTACCTTTCAAGTACTGACGCATACGTGCGCTACATCTTCTCGTGATGTAGGTTCAGGTTCTCAGCATCCAGATCACACATAGATCGATTTCCTGATCTCTAGTTCAGCAGATTCAGTGGTGAGTCCTCATTCTCCGAGGATAAGAGTCATGAGTTTCATTTCAGTCTTTAGTCATTTAGTTTCAGTTTTTGCTAGACTTAGCTGGGGCCTGTCCCAGTATTTCTAGTCCAGTTTAGAGGCTATTTTCAGACATAGTTAGTTTTAGCTTAGTAGTGAGTTAATATTTCTTTGTATTAAACTCATCAGTTTTTCATATATCTCAGTTTTAGCATATGGGTATTTCCCATCTTTTCAGATTAAATTATGATTTAGCTTCCGCATCAGTTTATTATTCTTTAGTATACTCATGATCATGCCAGCAGGGTTAGCTTGGGATCACTTGTGGTCCTAGGTTCCGTGTCCGCGTCTCGGGGGTAGCTCGGGGCTTGACAATGGTCATGGGTAAGGGCCTTATGGTATTGAATTGGATGATTTAGACATGGATTGAAGTGGAGAGAATGGATTGGTGGTACGCTGCCCTATTTCTCTTTATTTAAAGTATTATATCTCTTAAATTGTGTTGTGATTGATATGGTACACTTATGGTGGGGGTGTTATGTGATTGATGTGGCCTTGTCGGCGTTATTTTAAGGATTATGATGATCATGGCCTTGTCGGCAACTACTTGAAGTAATATGATGATTTGTGTAGATGATTATGTGAAGTGTGATCATATATACCTATATGTGAAGTAATGTGAAAGTATGTGTTTCTTCTATTGATGCTATTTAGGTGATCATGTTAGACCATGACTATGTCTTATGTGTGTAGTCTTTGAGTTGATGCATGATTGTTCCTACTTGACTATATGAGTCTATAATGGTTATATTGATAGTGATATAGTAGTGTATAGGATGGATTAAATATGATAATGGTTGTTCCTATGTGCTTCTAGAATGACATGTAATATGTGCTAAAGTGAAATATGTTGTCTCTTGTTTTTGTAGACTTGTGTCCCTTACTTGATGCATGTATTTGAATATGAGATATCTTGACTTAGGATGCTAAATCCTCTTCGTATTGTATGAATTAATGACATGTGAGACCTTGAATGATGATAAGAGGGTCCTTTATGTGAAACCTTGAATTTAGTGGTAAGGTTATGAATCTTGAAGTAGAAAGTCGTAATGGTATCCTTCTTGTAATTAATGATGGACTTAAGACTGATTGGCTAGAACGACATCATATCAATCCTTAGGAAAGTCATGATGAGATTCTTGTCGCCATTGTAAGGCAACCCTAGGGGACCTCTTTGGTATGGTAAATGTAATTGGATTATGAACTTGATATGGAACCCTCTTGTATGAACCTTAATGTGAATTAATCTATGAGAACAAAGGCTAGCACCGAGTGAGTATGGTAAGGGAAGTAGTTCTAGTTAAAGGATGAGGCTAGAATACAAAGTAAGCCCTTCATATTACTTAACCATGTGACTACATGGGATGTGTCCAAGTTCTACCATTGGCAAGTAGAACAACATCATCGGAGTACGATAGAACTCCGGATTCCATGATTTGCTACCACGGTCTATGTCGGTTATTGCCTATTCTAATCATGTGGGATACCTATTAGCATTAGAGAAGTTCTAGGAAGTTTTGGTGGTGGTATGGGACGCTATCTAGACATTGTACAATAGGCTTTGAAGGTGATAGTAAGAGTCCCTAGGTCTTCTCCAAGACCATTACTTGAATGTCCTCTATGTGATGAATGTTTCTTAATGAACTAATGAAATAATGACTTATGTTAGAAAGTATGGATATGAATGAGTACCTAATCTAGAGTGACCTAAGGATTCCTTAGTTAAAGTGTGAAGAGGGCATAAGGGATGATCTCTTCATGTCTTATCTAGGGAAGTCTTGAGAATGACTCTAGTTAGGGATGTTGGTTGATTCTATGGGCATGATCTAAACTTAGCAAGTCCTAAGTATTATTTAGGTAACCTTGAAGAGGGTGTATGGGCGTTCTCTTCTAGGAGTACTTAAGTAAGTCTTTTGATAGCTTTTGTAAAGAGAATGTCATATCTTATATGTTCATGTGTTTGATATATTGTAAGTGTATATGTGTCTCATTATGAGTAGTCTTGAGGATCGTTTAGGCATGCTTAGAGAGGGTGTATGGGTGGTATCCCTTTGTGTTGCTTAAGTGAGTCTTAGTATAGCTTTTAGTGGGATGATTACATGCTAGAAGGTGCCTTAAGTGAAGTTAAAGGACTTCACTGTACAGTGAAGGAATCTTCACTGCAACAGTGAATTGGTTCACTGTAAAGTGACCTTAAAAATGAGATAATTGGCTAAAATGATTTCTCATGTGTTTCTAAGTTGATAAATGTTGTTATTATGATTATATTATGATATTTAAATGAAAAGATTCATATTTCCAATAAATGTTCATTTTCATGATTTTTGTGCATTATGCCATACTTAGTACATGTGGTTGTACTAATTCCATGCTTTTATCTATCTCTATAGTGGTTGGTAGGTGAAGAGCATTTGGGAAGCAAGACTTGGATCGTAGCATCGTTCAAGTGAAGTTGAAGTATGTCCTCATTTGACTCTAGGGCATAGATGTTTTTTATTGTTCTTATTGAAGTATTGTAATAGACTTAGTAGTACTATATTTTGTATTTTGTATGAGCCGTTTCCCTAGTACTCTTGTGTCTAAGCTTTGATGAGATTGAGACTTAGTATTTCCTATGACTTTTATATGAAAGAGTTTTTAAAGACTATGAAAGTATAGCCGTTTCCCTAGTACTCTTGTGTCTAAGCTTTGATGAGATTGAGACTTAGTATTTCCTATGACTTTTATATGAAAGAGTTTTTAAAGACTATGAAAGTATTTGTGAAAAGTTGTAATTCCGCACTACTTTTCACTATGTATATGTGATGAACGATACGAAAGAGGTTGTATAAGACCTCCGAGAGGTCGAGTACGCTAGTTGCGACCTAAGGGATGCCATATCTTCTAGGGTGTGGTCTCGGATCGTGGCAGCTTCCCATATTTCCTTCATATTGATCAAGAAGATGTTTTTTCTAGGTATGTAAGCTTCCATAATCTAGGGTTTGTTTGCCTACATGCCAATTATGTTAATTTCAGCATTAAAATTGATCTAGAATGTTGAAAATATTATGTTCTTAAATAATGTTCTTGAAATTGGCTTTAGTTCTCGAGTTTAGATGAGATTGTTAAGTTCTTGATGAAATCATGTCGATTTTAGAGTTGTATATGAGTACGTTCTTGTGTTCATGTGTTGGGTGTCTAAATATAAAAAGGGATTGAGAAAAAAGAATGGAATTTAAGTGAATTGGGGTTAGAAAACTACAAAAGAAAAAGTCGGGCGAATCTGGCACCTTTCTCCACATATCGGACTTGCTTCCCCTTCCACGGGAATTTTCTTCGCGTCATGGACCTCTCTTCCTCAAAAGTTAATTCGCGACCAAACATTACAATGCATCTCCACGTCGCAGACTTACTTCCAAACAATGATTTCTTGATCGTTTATCATGTTTAACAATCTAAAAACACTCCTAAACATCAAGATATCTTTCCTACTAAAAACCGTAACCTTGAATTCATAATTCAGATTCACGGTAGAGCTAACTGTTAATTCTTGAGAGTTCTTTCGATTCTTTTAAGATTGACTCTTTGAATCTTTTGAGGAGTCTCCTACAAATACGAATAATTTGTTTCAAGACTCGATTAAATGATCATGAGAGTGAGGGGGATGTATTCATGAGTTTTCTTTATCATTACAAGATCCTTCATATCATGAACCATAACCCCCTTAAATTCTTACTTCAAATTCAGGAGAAAGGTAAAAGTAAAGTTCCAGAAATCCTTTGAGTTCAATTATGAATTCTTTGTGATCAACTATTAATTTAAGCTATGTTTTCAAGAAGTAAGTATGAGAATGGGAAGAGTTGTATTCATGAGTTTCATGTTGTTTCGTAGACCCTCGAGTTGAGTCGTTCATGCCCACATATTCCGCATGAACTACATAAGTTGAGTACGTTTGAGAGGAGTAGTATCTTCAAGTTATATGTCTTGAGTATTGAGTTCCTAATCCCCCTATGAGATTATATTTCTAATAATGGGACTATTGAATGTTACCCATGAAGTCCTTGAGTTGAATAGTTCATGCTTATAATTCTGCCTGAACCTTATAAGTTGAACAGTCTTGAGATGAGAAGTATCTTTGAGTCATTGAGTTTAGTAGTTCATGCTCATAATTCCACATGAACCCTCTGAGTAGAGCATTCTCGAAATGAATAGTATCATTGAAGTTCTTAAATTCTATGTATTGAGTTGTATCTATGGTTATTGAAAACCTTGCATTGAGTCGTTCACATCCATAATTCAACATGAACCTTATTTAAGAAGTCATTTAGAAATGTTTGAACTTTGTGTTATGACTTAACCATTTAGTTAAGTAAAGAGTAACGGTTGAAGTCAGTTTTTTTCAAAAAAGTATACGGGGACTATGTATTCCCAAAGTATTTCGAAATGTTTTCACATTTTAGCAAGATAGGGAACATCGATTCCAAGAGAGATTTTAAGATAAGTTTGGAGTAATTATCTCAAACCAAAGAAGAAGTTATTTTTTACAAACATATGAACTAAGTATATTTTGGGAGTAGTATTGAGCACCGATATGGTGATGCGAGTTTACATAACTCAAGTCTCCATAAATCATGTAGCCATCAAGGGTTGTAAAGGATCATACTTTTTAGATGACTCCTTAAGTGCCTTATAAAATAGACTAGTGGACCCACTTAGTTAAGGCGTACTTTATGAATGCAAAGTATAGGAAAGTTCTAAAAGCGTGAGCAAGACGTTGTATCATCAGTTAGGCTCATATTGGTGGTTTTCGGTTATAGAAACACTCGCAAAGTTATATTATAGTTTATTATATATTAATTGAGTTGTTATTGTACTTTCAATACACTGAGTTGATTTCTATCATTTTAAAAGCTTTCCATATACTGCATGTGTATTGTTGCTTTACACTGAGTTGAGTATCTAGAGTCGAGTAGCTAGAGACGAGTATCTAATCTTTGAGGTGAGTATCTTATTCTCGAGGTTAGTTCAGTTTAAATGAGTTGAAAAGAAGTAAGTATGTTTCCTTTTTATCATGTTGAAGCTTATGTTTATGGTTTAGAATTCCCCTTACATACTCGTACAATCCATGTACAGTGCCATTTGGCCTACATCATTTTGATGAAGAAAGATGTACTCAGGATCACTAACATGAGCTTCTTTGATACATCCGGGAGTTTGAGTTAGCTATGGTTAGACTCCTTTTTTCCGGCGGAATACATTTGCTTTTCAATTTAGTCACAATATCGTGGGTGTTGTCCCGACTTCCATCTTTATAATTTAGAGGTTTCATAGATAGTTAGTCTAGTTAAGAAGTTTGTATCATTTATTTTGTTGAATGTTTTAAAGACTTATGTTGCCTATTTTATGGCGAGTTGAATATATTATTTTATTCAGTGTTTTTCGTTTGAATTAATGTTTTGTATTTCAGTTTCATGAAATTTTCTTCAGTTTTACGTTTTGTATGCTTGAGCTAGTCTTACGCTTGTAGTCAACCAGGATGAGAATTCGCTTGCAGATCACCAATGGTCTTCGAGTGTCGACCACATCTAGAGTGTAGACTCAGGTCGTGACAGAATCATATCCAGACTGATCCTTCTAAATTGAATTATTGCTCAGCAATCGAATTCAGATATAAACACCTAAAAATTAATTATTAGCTGCGAAAAACTGCAGAAAAAAACCAGCATCTATGTGCATACAAAAATATAAGGGAAAATGAAAACGAAGGTATTGTTCATTACAAGCCCAACAAGGGCAAAAACCAAATCAAAGTCTCTGGGATGGGAGGTGTAATCATATGAGACAAGATCCTCTGGGACACTAGGTTGTTCACGGCCTCATCCATGAAGGTGAAGTGTTGGAAATCACCTTTCTCTGTTCGGGGAATCTCCTGTCAAGGGGCGATGCATGTAAAAATCATCCTCACGGTCTTCCATACCTGGACAAATAGACGATCCCTCTCTAGACCCTTCCTCCTCCCCTGGTGTAGCTTTCGATGGAGCATCTCGACCTCCAGGGTAGTGTTGGGTGGAACCGGAGTGGTGTCAGCAAAGGAGTTCCCAACCTCCTCCTGACGGCCGCCAGGTCACTACAACAAAAGGGGGGTTTTAGTGGAAATTATATAGAGGCAGTAAGTAAATTGCCGCTAATTTATCCACGGGAGGCAAAGTTTACCATCCAATGAATATTAGCCAGCAATAATTATGTCGTTACTGACAATTCCAGTGAATAGCCGATAAAACCTTAACCTTTCCTCCAATTCTTTATTTGGTGTGATCCACTCCTATCTAGAAAATATATACATCTATTAAAAAAAATACCTTTGTGACATGAAAGGCATATGGAAGATCTATTTCTTCCGTCAACAACTGAAATCGTCATTGACCGCCGTCTACCTTTATCATCACCGGTAACTTTATCTTTTAGGGTTATATATATTTCATCACAACACCCATACTATTGGCAGAGTCTAGATCCATTCATTAAAATCACCCTTAATTTGAACCAAGTTCAATTCTTGTTGTTGTTATAGTGTAGTTGTTGTGGGTATGACGTTAACAACAATCCACTTCCTCCAATAACTTTTTTATCCCTTCAGTTGAATTTTTTTTTGATAGTATATTGTTTAAAAGTCAACAGGCTAGATTATTAAATTGACATAAGGGGGGGGGGGGGAATCTAATCCCTTGTTTAATTTAAATTCAATTATTCTTTTATTTTCCTCTTCTTAACTTATTTTTTTCGTTCAAATTTCATTTGAATGTGTAATTTAAGCTAGTGAAGGTGCTTGGTTGGAAAGTATCCGAAATGTTCCCGACAGATTTAGTTCAGTTTCCTGTTCTGATGCTTCTAATTTATTTGTAGTTTCTGATCTAGTTGTATTTTTAGTAGTAGCTTCAAAAGAGTTTGGAATAATCTTCTTTTTTGCTTTTATGTTTGTAGTAAAGAAATAATTTAATCTCATGTATAAAAAGTTTGCATTGAATTGTCACTAGAATTTTAGGTGATTTTGGTGAAATAGCTGATCAAAGCATTGTTGATTGGATTTGTTTGACTCTGTTCCATATTTTTATGCTTTTTTGTGTTACATTTTCTATAGCTAGTATTCTCATTAGTACAGATTCTATGAGCTGGAAGGTGTTTTGGTGTGAACATTTAGGAGTAAAAAATTGAGTTGCATGTAAAAATAGAGACTTTTCTACTTATTTTTTGTGTTAGTGTTAGAAATAGTTGTGAAAATATTTGACAAGAATACATATATTCTTGTTGTTTGTTATTTTCAGAGCCTTCTTGTACCTCAATGGAATGAAATATGTGTAGAGAAGTTTCCGTTTAAGGCTTATAACTGTCCTAAAGTACAAATTACAATAAAAGGAACCACATTAGTTCGAGATGAAATATGAGTTCATGATCAAATTAATGAATATTTACATTGAAGATATCAAATTATATGCTAGTGAGGTAAGATGAGTAAGCATAAATTTCTACATATTCAATGTGTTTGAATATTCTAAAATCTTTTGGCAAGAGCAATTTCAATACATACTCTTGTAACTAGATACTTACATCATTTTTTAGAAGGAACTATGTGAATATTATGTGGTGAACAACATGATGATGAGATGTGTGTCTGTATATTAAGAAATTGATGGATGATAAGATTTACTCTTAAGCCTAAACATTTGATGATTAATCTACTAATTGGATAATTCTACTCATATTGAGATTCAACCCAATTATGGATCATGTAATACTTCTTATCTTGTAGACCTAACTACATTTCCCTTATTTTATCTTTCTATTTGAAAATTATTGGGAGGAAAAACCTTTGGCCCTATCTACTGCTCAATTCATAAAGAATTGTTTTGTAGCTTTTGTATGAATCCTAAAAACAAAGTGAAGAATCACCATATGAATTATATAAATAAGAAACAGGTGAAAAATAACTAGTTTGGTCTAGTGTTCGACTTATACTTATAAGGTGGGAAAATTCAGAGAGTAATTAAGTACACATTACAAAATTTAGATTGATGTTCCGCTTGGCTTACAATGATATTTGAGGGGAGACAAATTAATTTGGCCCTGAAGTTATACATTGATTACAAAAGAAGAAGTTCAGGAAAATAGGATGTGCCAGTGATGTTTTAGTTGTGTTGCTGGTATTATTAATATTGAAATTGTGCTTTTTAAACCCAGCCATATGTGCTTGGTATGAAATGAGACGGTCTCATTTAAATTTGTTAGTTATTTTGCGCAAGTAAGAAGTAACAAAATAATGTCTTCATCAGTAATAAAACCAATGTCTCTGAAGCCCAATTTTCTTATAGATGAAAATAAACTAAATGGTTATGAGCTCTTTAGTAATTAAGAACTTGTATTTATATTATGATGGATTGGTAGTTGCTTGTTATTTTCTACTTCTAATTAAACAGATTAAACAATCTGGTATGTCGGAATTATTTACCAAGTCATTTTCTAGCATTAGAAAAATCATATCACGTTAAACTTACATAAGGACCCTACTATTTCAGAAAACTCATTCAATATCTATAATTTATTTCAAGAAAAGCTCCAAATTCTTCTTGTCCTATATATGTCCTACTTAGAATTGCAATAGGACTGTACTGATAGAAATCAGTGAATAGATTATAATTCATGTCAATAATATGATATGAAAAGCATTACTTTGTAGATACTGCTGAATATATCTCAAGTATTGCGTGCTAAGAACTAAGTGCTTCGTGCGATAGTTATCAAGAGCATAGTATTTGCATGTAAGAGTGTTCGTCTTATCTTTATTCTTAAAACATGATTGTGACTTTCGAAATTTTGATCAACTTATACCGTAGTAAAACCTCAAGATTTTCTTAGGTCAGCTTCTCGGTTCACTCCATCTTTTATGTTATGTCAACCCTTTACACTGTAGTATCATTTATTTGCTTTCATCATCTTTTCATTGCTTTGTAAAATAAATTTTCTTATGCAAAGTTTAAACTTTTTGGTTGGTCCTCTAACTCCTAAGAAAGCCAATGTCGATGTAATATTTATTGTTTCCTTCAGTGGATACTTGTAATAATATATTTATGATCACCCTTCATCTCCCTTGCAATGCTACTCTAATACTTCAATTTCTTTCCTTCCAGTGAAAAGGTGAAATGTGACACTTTCGTTAAAGGAGACACTGTATTTCTATCAACTACATCAACAAAAACCCCAATGTCATCCAAAGGAGGTACCACCTTTGGTCATGAATAATGTATATTTGTACTCTTTCTCATTGTAACGGAAACAAGCTCTAAAAAATATAAAACTTTATATTTGAGTGATTGTGCACAATAACGTATATATGTTAATTTAATTACTTATGAAATCTTTTGAGCAACAATGCGCCCATGCACCGCAACGGCATTTTCATTTGTCATGATGACATTTTAGTGAAATTTTATTGGATTTACTAGCAACAAAACTGGATGCCAAAAAGGGTTGATTTGGAAGCCTTAGAAGGGATGAACAAACCATTGTAATTAAAAATACAAACTATTAGCGACAATTTATTTCAATTTACATTCCTTAAAGATAGACGTTAGAATTGCAAATTAAAATTTCCATAAGAGATATTGTAGTCATTCTAGTTGTCAAAAACAATTGCCATTACAACTATAGACTTTTAGTATTAATTTAATTGAATTTTACTGCCCATAAAATTGACGTTAAAAGAGCGTAATTAACTATTTTGGATTGGATTTAGCAACTATCATAATTGCCACAAACAATTTCCATCAAAACTAGTGTTTTTAGTGGCAATAAAATATATCTTTACCAGCATTTCTGAGAATGGCCTCTAAAGGCTTTATCGGCCACTAATACAAAGGCTAAAGACCAATGGCTGGTAAAGGATGTAGCGGCGATTGCAATTTCCACTAAAATCATTTTTTATTGCCACTTAAGCCCCTTTTTTGTGGTAGTGGGTCCTCCTCAGCCCTTGAACCTTAAAGTGGGGGCTGGGACCGGGTGGAACGAGAGTCATCGTCTCCCTCATCGTCCAACCCACAACTGCCTCACTATTGTTTGCCTTGCCCATCATCCTCTTCCTTCTCGGAAAAGTAGAGCCATGTCTAACCAAAAGAGGGTGAAGGGGGGGGGGGATCCATAGGAAGTACCTCATCAGCATCTAAAAGGGGCACGGTACCTGCTTGCTCAGCGATGTCACGAGTTCGGGTAGGAAAAAGCCTTTTTGTTGCCTTGGTAGAACATCTTCTACTACGAAATGATATGTGCCCCCACATTCAGCTCTATACCCTGCACCGCACATGCCACCACCAAAGACCGTGGGAATGTCACATCTGTGTGATACCCTAGAAGCTAAATATGCAATTATTATAGCAAAATAACACCTAAATAATGCCCTGATACGAGTATTCTGTCAAGAGCCCCTTAAACTTCCCCCACCCATTTTTTCACAGATTCGACAATATTTTTACAAAATCCCATGCCCACAACATTGGAGAGATGTTGGGGACGCAAAGGAAATACCCATGGTATGTTTTTCTACCAAAATAACAACCGATGTTTCTTTTCAAATCACTACCCCCCCCTGCCCGCCCGCCAAAAAAAATCTTTTCTAGCTATTAAATAGCAACATGCAATTTTTATTAATCAAGTATTGAAGTAAAGAGTGCATGGAACAAAATAATCACCCTGAGTTTGACGTTCGGAGCGAGGTGTTTGAGAGGAATTTGAGAATATTGAGTGAGAAAAATGTGAAGACGAAGAAGCCATTCCTCATTTCCCCTTTTATTGTTTTTTATCTCCCGCTACAGTAGGAGATTTCTCGCCACAGCGGAAGGGCTACCGCCCTGGCGAGGTCAAGCTCTAAAAATTTTACACTATATTTCTTTTATACTGCTCCTAATTTCATCTGCTCCCTTCGGGATAGTAGATTTCATGTGTCAATTACTCAAAAAGTCACCATCCATCGTGGTTTCTGTAATTGACAAATTTGTTAGTTTATAATTACTCTGCAATAGAGCATGTGATCCTCCTTGAGCTAGTCGTTCGGAGACAAATGTAGGGTAAATTCATATTTATTGTAATGACGCGAATCTTCATTATTTATGGGAAAAAAACTTCGGGAAAATATTGGGGCCACTGTCCTTCTAGAACGCAGTGCCAGAGCGAGGAAGCTAGCGCCAGAGCGAGATGGCGAGATAGAATGTAAATCACGCGAAATGTTATTTTTCTCCTTCTTCCTAAAATACCTAATTTAGACGTAAACCACCCTAGAAACCCCCAAAAAAATTGCTCTAACCTTGGAATTGAAGAAGGATGAGATTTCTAGTGTACGAAGCTCAATGGATAATGCATATCTAGTCAAGATCACCGTTTTATTGTCCGCAAACATGAGATTCATCTAAGATCCTCTACGAATGCTTGGTGCCTAGGTAGGATATGTTTACTAATTGAGTGGTTATAAACATGTGCCGACTACATAGTATAATGCAAATTGTTAGTAAAATGCATGCATAGTCCTTTATGCACCAAATTAAGTGATGATTATGTTTGTTATTCTAGCAGTTGTGTAGGATGTATGTGACTGTCTCATCCTTGATCACACTAATTTTAATAAGGATAGATGAACGGTGTATTCCATGAATCATGGCCTGATTGTATTAAAATGAGAATATACCTGTGATAGTGATTGTGATTGTGGTTGTTGAGTTGATGAATTGTGTGTTCTGACATACTAACTTGGATCAGTGTACACGTTCCAGCATAAATATGGTATCTATTGCCACATTGAGGCATGGACATTGGATCGGGTACCACATTCTAGTATATTAACATCTTGGGTTTGGGTTCCGTGATAGGACCATTGGCTTTTGATATAAGTGTATTGTTGGATTGTGAAATAATATATCCAATTGATATGTGATATGATAACCTATATATGGTTACTCGTGAGACTGAGTAAACTGGGTAGGTGACTCATTTGTTGAATGATTTCAGAAGAGTTGAGCCCAAAATTGGGAGGTGATGCGGTCAATGGGGACCAAAGGTCCAAAAGTTGCTATTGAATAGGTAGAGGTCTTGTTTTATTATTATAAGTTAAGTGGTGCAGTGTTTGTGGAGGTAAATATATAGGAAAATCCTACTTTGGGAAAGGAATTTGTGGTTAATAATTAGGAAGCCTTGATGTAGTGTACCATATTGCCAAGGGATCAGTGGTGACTTGGGAAAAGCAAGAGTATGTCGAGAGCGGTAGTCGGAATTCTGGTAGTGGTAATTGTAGACTCTTCTATGAGCTAGAATTTTTAAGTTATGATCAAGAAACTTATAAGTATGTTGACTGAGATGAAAGGTTGTAGCAAAGGTCCTACTGTAATTATGAGGTAACTGGAAAAAAGGGTGAAATGAGGATAAACCATGGGTGTTATGACATGTTTTTACTAGGTGGTTTCTTGTCTTATGTGGTGGATGTCGGGTTGGCCGATGATGCCTACCAGTATGTGTGATTTTTTACTGATACTACTCTTGTTATGCCTTTTGTCATAATCTGGATGCAGGGTCGGTGATGTTTCATTGGGTAAAAACAAAAAAATATGTACCAACTTCTATTTTTCCTTCCGCACGGTGGGATATGTGTCCTTGTTATTGTGTTTGTATCTTTTAATCTTTGAAGCTCTTGTGCCTTTTTAGACTAGATCTATGTGGGTGTTAAATACTTTACAAGTCTTAACACAAGTTTGTGTAATACTTTTATTTATAAAATCTGTTGGAAACTTCATTATTTAAATTTTTCTTTAATCTTTCCCATGTTTTAAATTGTTGGGAATCGAGGGTTATCCTACTTAGATGTTAGAGTAGGTGCCCACACGACCCGGTGGATTGGGTCGTGACACCATGTCCTCTTCAAGTAGCTAACATTGATCTCATACCTTAACACCCTATAATAACAACATTACATGATTCAAACTCTGATTGAAGTGAGTGTTAGTTGTTTGGATTTTCACTCAACTTATGGTAAATCATAATCTTCAAGGGACTATGATTATCATTTATCATAAATTGAGTGACCATCCAAACTCTTAGTTTAATCTTAGTCTAATTCATGTAATTTTGTTATTTGAGGAGTGCATATATCAGAGGAGCCTGTGGTGTTTAATGCATACCATAGAAACATTAAAATGATGGACACCAAGTCTCTGACAATGACTTCCATTGGTATACCTCATGAAACAAGTCCTGTCTTGAAAAGGAAGGTCCCAAATAAGTTCTCAGAAATGGAATCTACTAATGGTTATCAAGCTGACCAGTTTGATCCATCTTATAGTAAGAGTGGATTTCATGAAGTCAGTTGATCTGACATTCAAAATATTAGAAGGGGGTACACTCAAGGAATATTAGTGATGATGATCCTTTGCGAGAAAATATTGAATGTAAAGTAATTACAAGCAAGCACAAAATCGGGCCAAAGAAACGTAAGACATGTCATCTTTTTTAGAGTGATAATGAAATATTGTTTAATTGATGTGACAAGGTGGTATCCATCTATGAGTTCAAAAATCATGCTTGTATTAAGCTCAATAAAAGATTCAAACATGGACTATATATTATTGAGATTAAAACCAACAGGATTTTTGAACTCAGAGATGGTTAGCATCTAGTCACAGCATTACACAATATTCCATTATCATCCGTAATAATGAAATATTGTGTAATTGATATGACAATGTTCTATCCATCATTGTGTTGAAAATTCATGTTGTTTTTAAGCTCAATAAAGGATTCAAGCAGGAAAGATACATTATTGAGCTTAAAACTAGCATGATTTTTTAACTCAGTGATTCATAGCACCTTCTCACAGCAATTACACAATATTTCACTATCACTGGTAATAATGACGACATTTCATACGTTTATTTGGCCCAATTTTTTGCTTGCTTGTAATTACTTTACATATAATATTTCCTCGCAAAGGATTATCATCAATATAAATATTCCGAGAGTTGACCCCCTTCATATCTGTTGAATGCCAGATCGAGTGACATCAAGAAATCCACTCTTACAATAAGATGGATCAAACTGGTTATCTTAGTAACCTTTAGTAAATTCCATTTATGATAACTAGTTTGTGTTTCTAACCAGAGACCTCTTGGTTAAATATGGTTTAAGAGTTACCACTCCACCACAACCCTTATTGGTTAATTAACTAATCAACTTGATTTTACTAAAATCAAACTCTAATTAGGCTACAAGATAATTATAGTCGTCAATATGGGCTAGATTTGTAGGGTCTGGCCTGGCCTGACCCGTGATTTCATAGGGTTGAGTTACGATTTTTGTAGCCCATTCATGAAAATGGCTTTTAGCCCGACCTGAATAAGTCTGTCGATTTTTGGGGCTGAGAAATATGGCTAGGGCCGACCCGTGGGCTAAATAAAAATTAATTAAAAAATAAAAATAAAATAGTGTATCATAAATAACAAAAGACTAAACTAAAAATCTGTTAAAAGTTTGAAATATTGCAATTTAAATATAAATTATGTTTATAAAAAATGTACTACATAAAGTATAAATATCCTAAAATTTGTAGGCAATTACTACATAGGTCGTAACCTATGGAGTGTTGTCAGAGTTTTTGTGTTTCTTTATGATCAGTGAAAAACAATCAGGTTAATATTTCTCTTTAGCTATTTATGTTTTTACTTTAAATCAAACATAATAAATATTATAAAGATAATTCTATTTGTGGATTTGATTAACAAGTAGTAAAACCAACACCATGTAATATTGTCTTGTCGATATTTATGATAATATTTTTAAATTATAATGTAATTTAAGAAATTATAAAAAATATACTTTTTAAAAAGATGGTTGATATTTACATCCCTAATTTATTCAAATAAGCCAAAACATCGCGGTGATTCGAAAAATAATCAATTAACTTAGTTTTAAAGAATTCAAAGAAAAAACGAGTTTTTAAAGGAGGCCTCCAAAATTGACGTAGAGATTTTCTCATTGGCCAATTTTAATATTGTTTTTCAAATTAGCCGTATTTAAGAACAAATAATATGAAAATCAACGCAACAAAATTGTACGCAAAATTAATCTAAACGCTGGTAGAGAAAAAATAAAATAATGAAATAAACAAACTAAGAAAAAGTTAGATAATAATTATAACTTAACAACAACAACCATGAATGAGTAACACCAAAATTTGTTCATTATTTAATATAATAAAATGTACTAAAAAGTAAAACTAACATTAAAACATAAAAATATTAAGTGACAGATAACCCAATATAGCAAATATACAACATCAGAACAAATGTATATTCAGTTAAGAAATTCAAAGGGGCATCTTAAATTATATAATTCTGAAAATACCAAATAACAAGCATAACAACATTGACATAAACAAACACCAAAACAAAAAGAAATAAAAATCAACAAAATTAACATTTGAATAAAATTAATCAACAGACAAAAGCATATATAAAAATATGTACAAAAATGTAAAGAATGAAAGAAGGGTCACCGGTAGCTTTTTCGGGACAGATCTGGCTGATTTCAAGCGTGTTGCCATTGCTTCTTGATTGGTTGTTGAATGTTCATTGGAGTTCAGGTGGGTCTGCTCCGTTCATTGTTCGTCAAAACCTTGCCGGAGTGTGGTAGCTCCTCGCGAGTTCACCGCAGCTCAAAGTTGCAACAAGAAAAAGCCATCGCTTGTCGGAGTACCTGCAAAACAAATAAAAATCAAAAGAGGGGAAAAGGGAAGGAACTGGTGTGTGGTCCTCGTTTAGCTTCGGTTCATCGGAGCTTTGAGCTCCTCGCCGGAGCTACTGGTTTCATCAAAAAAAGAGGAAAACAGGGATGGGGTTTTGTCGGAGATCTGGTTGTTAGAAATGGTTGTTTCTCGCTGGAAAAGAAAGAGAATGGTGGAGGGGGTGTTGTTCTTGGTTCGATGATGGGTTTGTGGGTGTGGTCGGAAAAAGAGAACGGAGGTTTGTGAATTGGTTTCTTGAGGATTTGGGCATTGGAGATAGAATTGTTTCTGCTAGTCTTTTGTTGAGCTCTTTAGGAGAAGGTGAGGGAGTTTGGATGGTTGTTCAATGTTGTTGTTAGCTTCTCTAGCGTTGTGAGTTCGCCGGAGAAGACGATGAGGGTAAGAGGAGAAGCTGAACAACGAGGGTTTGGGGTTGTGTTGTGATATTTTTGAACGAAAAAATCGGAAAGGGAACAGGTCAGAGCAACTGGGGTCTTTTGGGTGGTGGTGGCTCGTCGGAAAATGCTCTGGTGATGGTGGTGGCCGGAAAAGGCAATGATCACTAAAGAGAGCCTAAAAAATCTTAAAAAATTATTAAATTTTATTCCAATTTTTTTTTACACCCCCTGACTAAGAAATAGGTTAAATAGAAAATAAAAAATCACATATAGTATAAGACCATTATCTAAAAGTCATGAGCCGAAACCACTAGTTAAATAAAATATATGTGGATGAAATACTATCCATATGTCAATGATTATTTAGACACCGCAAAATATCAAAATGAATATTAGCAAATGTACTAAATAAAATTAACATTAGAAAATATAATAAACGTAAACAATGATGTAAAAATGCAATTTTACAAAATTAACGGTTTAATAAAAATGAACGGTTGTGACAAAAAATATCGTAATTAAAAGTAATGGATAAAAATTCTAAATAAGAATAATTATCGATAAACTTATTTAAAATTATAAAAATGTATTTTGAAATATTAAATAAATAAAATTAAAAGTTATGAATTTTGATAATGTTAGGTCAAAATAGGGTGTCAACAATTGGCCCGACAAAGCCTGAAGCCCACGTACTTGTGGGCTGGACCGACCATTTTCTGGCCCACACAAAAATCTAGCCCGGCCTGACTTGTAAAATTTCAAAGCATGTATGGCTTAAGCCCGGATAGGGTGGGCCATCCCATATTGCAGCACTAAAGATAAATTTTAGGTGAAATTTTTAATAAAATCCAATCAAACTGATACTTTTGATAACCTGACTATATGATTCGTTTTTATTTTAAATGTAACATAAAAACTGAAAAACAAATCTATTATAAAAGTTGAATAATTACCATGAATTTTTAAACCTGCGTACATATGTATTTATCAGTTTTACATAGGCTAAGTTAAATTGAAAATTTTCATTATTTTTTTAAAATGTAGTTGACACTACTTTTGTTATATCTCAAAATAGAAATGTTTGAATAATGTATATCTTACCAAATGTGAATATTTAAATCTATAATAGAAATTCCACCACTAGCTCATTACAAATTATTTTTAGTTTGTAGACTGACTAAATTATATTTTATTTCATTTATTCAATCTTGAATTAATCACTTATTCTTAGTAAGATTTTTTTTTGTATCCAAGAAAAGAATTAAGTTTAAAAGAAATATTATTAGTTATTTTTTCTATTAAATCTGATACATCATACAACTACTTCAACAAGAATGATCTTTAAAACGGGAATCTTTTAAATAAAAGAGAGCATTTTTAAGCGATAGTCCATTAAAGTAATATAGAAGAAATGAACTTCCAACATGTTGACTTATTTTCAATTCTGAAGAATTCTTGAAAAGGATTTGTCCTTGAATTGAATTCCATCATCGTCATTGTCATCAGCGTCCTTTAGTGTTTCAATTGTCTTTCATCTTAGATGCAATAGATTGAGTTTTGTGATCGAATGGAAGGGATTGTTCAGTGTAGGACTTACCTTCATCCAAGGGGTGTCGAGCGACACACATTCGTTGAAAAATTACTTTGTATATAGTTGTTAAATTTTAGTTTTATAAATATAAATACATAAATTGACACCTCATAAAACAAGTTGAAGGCTTAGTCTATTTTTTAGGGTCTTACAAACACTATATGAGGTCGTGTGTTCAAGCCTTGCTAGCCTATTTATAATTTTTTTACTATAACCATGGACATCCCTAATGAAAATCTTGTGTCCTCCACTGGGATTTTTGAAGCGTTATATTTTAAAGAGCGACAAGCGGCTAGGATTTTTAAATCTTAGTACAAATTTTTAAAACCTAATTTTCTCACAATTGGAGGTGTAAATTTTAGCCAATATTTGTAAATAGGCCGATCTAAGGTGGCAATTTTAGCCAATATTTTTTAATCGGCCCATCAAATTAATACATACTTAAATGAGTTGGATCAGTTATATTTTTGTTGGGTAAATATGAGCTTCATTAGATATTATTAACTCAAAAAATTACAAACAAATATGGATAAATATGAACATCTATATACAAACTCATATATGTAAATATAGAAAAAAAAATTTAAAAATTTGATAATGTATTTTCAAATAAATAAAAACATTCCAGCGCATACCTCATGCAAGCCTCTAACATTATCTACCCAACCCTATTTGCTTACCCCGTCTACTGCAACCACCATACCATACCCCTGGGTGAGGGATCGAAACCCTGATCAAAGATAAAAGTTTGTGTTAGGGTTAAGAATAGGGTTTTGGGTATGAAATTCTGGTGAAGGATGGGAGTTATGCCATTGGTAGGATTGACGGTCGCAGTCAGGATCTAGTGTTAGTCCAATTGGAAGGTAAGTGGTTTGATATTGGGTTCTTAATTAGGGGTAGGTCCTAGGTGGTGTATGGATCAATAGATAGATTTTGGGTCAAAATCGGGATATGGGAGTCGAGAGTCGGGTCTTAGTATTCTTATCAGGATTGAGAGTTAAAGTCTCAAACAGAGGTAGAAATGGAGAGTCAAGACTCGAGTGAGGCTTGAGAAACCCACTATCTCCATCACTCAAAATTCTATAGAGTATAATTGGATCTCGCTGCTCAGAAGCTTTGAAGTTCTCTTTCTTGTTTTCTTTTACTTAGTTTTTCATTTTTCCCTTTCTCTCTGGCACTTTCAGTTTCACGAAACTCTTAAAGAAGAAGAGAGTTCTTAAACTTCAGAAAACGTTTTTATCTTAGTCCTCTTTGTGTGTAAAATCACTTTCCATATAAATATATTGTCCATATACATAATGGGGTAAATACAAACTTTCAAGATGCAACAAAACTTTTTGTTTATACATGCCAATTTTTTCATAGGTTACTTCTACAATGTCTTTATTTTAATAGAACTTAAGACATGACTCTTCATAAGGTTCATGCTCTTTCATGAACATATGACCTTTCATAAGAGTCATCTTATTTCATGAACAGATAACTTTTTATAACAGTCATATTATTTAATGAATAAATGTGTCTATTCAATTTAAAATCTCTCTATATTACAAAATATTCAACAATTTGTTTTCATTAAGACTCAGACGTCTGAATCTAATTACCATCTGAATATAAATATTTGAATTAAGATTCAAGTGATTGAATCTGAATACACATCTTAATGTTGATGAATGGTAGGTTTTCTCTTATTTAAGGTCCATTTAATTCGATAATTAGTTTCCTTAGTGCTTAATTTTGTCCTATTCTGATAGAATATTGATGATTTGTAGCTATGACGGCAATTGGACAAGGCGAGGAATGTTGTTTTAAAGAATGACGAAAAATGCAGAAAGAAGTACAAACTATATATTAATGGTCTCTTAAAAACAGGGCATATCGCCAATTGATAACGACCTCACCCAAAATTATAGTACATAGATCTCATTTCTATAAAATCAGGTTAGCAGACTCTAGCGGCCGGAGAAGGCGATGTGGCGAATGAGAAAGGCAACCTTGATGAAAATTTTTGAAAATGATAGTCTGAAGAAAAAAATTGAATGCTTGAAAGGCAAGCGAAGGAGTTGGTAGACTCAATCGAGTTTGCCAACTGAAGTTCAAAACACCTGAAGCGTAGAGCATCAAAAGCAAGCTGAGGAGCAAGAGGCGATACGTTGAACAAGTTCAGCGAGCCCAACTAATGTCGTCGATTAAGTTGTGTATTGGAATTTTGGGCCTAACATTGGAAAGTATAAAAATCTCAAAGGAGAGAGAAATCAGAGACCAAATGTCATAGAATAGAAAATATCAGAGTGTGGAAGAGCTTAGACAGAAATAATACTTTAGCTTTGAAGAACACTATTCTAACTTTTGGAGTTTTAGAACTTTGTGCATCAAATTGACCAATTGAAGTTGAATCTAACGCGAGTTTACTTTTAATTGCTTAATTTAATGTTACTCACAACTACTTTCATGAAAGGTATAGTCTCTTTATTTTATGTGATGAGTGGATAAAACCCCACGATTTAGGGATGTAATTTGGACTGAGGGCTAATTTAATGTAGTGGACATTGTGCTATGCTCTATTTTACTATTGTTCATACATATATTTGGTCTAATTAGCATGGGGTTAATTTATGGGTTAATGTCGCAAAATTAATTTCTACTTGTGATCTCTAATTGATGCTCGAAAGAGATTTATTGGAGTGGGTAATTAGTTGATACTGGCAATTTAGGTTTGATGTTTGTAACTTGCTTGAAAATAGACGTTATGGTTCAGATCTATGTGTCATGTTCTTGAAAGAGAGAATAGAGTAAGGTATTGGGTTGTTTAGGTTGACATTAATATGAGACCGGAAGGAGATTTTATGCACAGATTCCTTGAGATCGAAAGATATTAGCGTCAATGAAGATGACTTAGCCTATTCATGAACGTTTATCCCTATAGAACAATACAATTACCCCTATGTGACATGAATTTCCAATACCCACATCGCTGGATCGTTTATTAACACTTGAAATCTTTGATATTTTGATTTAATTGTAATAATTGATAGCCAAAACTTTATATAAAATTGGTGGATGTATCCTCCCATTTATTCTTGCTATTGCAAATGAATGATCTTAAAATTCAAATCTCTTGTTAATATATATCCACTATATACCACTCTGTTGGATTCTACCCCTACTCTTTGTTGGATTTTTGATTGACTATGATCGTTGTCCCTTTTAATTGTTTTTAAGGAGGACATTAGAGCGTTATCAAATATTAATATTGGTTTCTTAATCTAAACACTGAATAATTAATACTATTTGTATTCAATATATGAATGTGTATGTAAAATTAAGAATACTTTAATGAAATATCATAAAATTTTCATTTCAACAAAAAATATTAAATTTGATAAGAAAAAAATTCGAAGTGTTTACATTAGATTTTTATAAAAAATAAATTATATAATATGCAAATAAAAGTTATTGTAACATGAATATTTTAAGAATTCAACATAAACATCGCTTCATAAAGAAAACTATTCAACTGATCAAATCTTTTTTTTCCATATTTAGTTGGTCAAATATAAGATAATTTAATAATCATATCATATTATTATTATAAGTAAGAAACTCCAAAATGAGAAGCTGTAATTTCCAGTTTATCCCTACACTAAATATAAATTTAATAAAATATTTTAATAAATAATAATATTACAATTATCTAAGGATAACATTAAAAGTCCAGCAACTATAATTTTATAAAATTTATTATTAGTCATATGCATTGAATCGGATAAGTAATAGATGGTTCATCTGCCACTAATTATTTTTGTAGCAAATTTCCTCAATATTAATTAGAATACAACCTTTTCACATTTGAACATTTATTAGTTCGATTGAAGTTTCTGCCTGTTATATTTGTTCATCTATCAATACTTATTTATATTGTCCTAATATGTAATAATTTAAAATACAATGTTTCCTCAACAAAATAATTTTTTTGTGTAATTTCGTTCATTCTGTTTCTTAGATTTTTTGTACTTGCAATGTGTAAATCTCATAACAATGATTATACGAAGTTGTCTTTTGGAAATGTCTTTCCATCTCGAACAATAAAATTTTTGATTTTATTTAGTTACCTAATTTAATTGATAATGAATGATCTTATCTATTCCATTAAATTATGATCAATATATATATATATATATATATATATATATATATATATATATATATATATATATATGTTTGATCCTCCGCTAGTACCGAAAGTAGCTCCTCTAGGTACAACCCTGTCAGGTAGAGCAACTAATGAAGACTTGGCTCTATTGCCCGGATTCGACTACCTTGCTTATTCTTAGGACATTGTATCATGAAATGCCCCTCTTTCCAACACATGAAACAACCTGTCTGGCCATCATGGCACTTTCCCAAGTGGTTTCTACCAATCCTACCACATACAGGAGCCCAACTACCTGCTTGTGCCACACTACCTTGAGACTGTGTTGGTCTAGGTCTAAAGTTCTGCGAATCCTGGCCACTATACTCACATTTGTTTATAGGTGTTGGTGCACTAGTAGATGATTGTGCAGGTCCCTTTTCTTTCTGAAAGGACGAACTATTCACACTACCCTTCTGCTGCCCAAATTCATTCCATGTCTTAGCTTTCTTACTTTTGAACTCTTCCCTGTCACTCAACTTCTCTTCCTCAACCTGCTGCATATAAACCATCAACCTTGATATGTCCATTTCAGCTATCAGCATCACTGCTCTTCCCTCTTTGCTTGATAGACGACCCAACCCAATGACAAACAAGTTCATCCTACTCATCATGTCCTTAACAATTTCAAGAGCATAATGAGTTAATTGAGTGAATTTCAACCCATACTGACGCACATTTAGACAATCCTACTTAAGTGTTAGGAACTCACGTACCTTGGCCTATTTCAATTCTAGGGCAAAGAAACGCCCCAAGAAAGCATCCTCAAAACAGGCCCAACTCAGAGATGGTACATCCTTATGTCTACCCTCTTTCCACTGATCAAAACAAGTCCTAGAAACACTCTTCAGTTGATATGGATCTAGCTACACTCCCTCAGTATCAGCAACATGCATCACATTGAATACATACTTCAGCTCCTCAATAAAGTTCTTTGTATCCTAGGTAGTGATTGAGCTAGTGAAGCATGGAGGATTCATCCTTAAGAACTATCGGATCCTTAAAGTATCAACCACTTCCTTACTAGCTTCTCTCTGTTTCCTAATTGATTAGTCACATCTTGAATAAGCCTCATTATCGTCTCTTGGAACTCGGCATTAGTAACTTCTCCCTAGGATATCACTTCAGGTGAATTAGGTACACCTTGATCCTGAGATTCAGCATTCCTCCTAGCTGGACAATATCTGGCTGATCTTCATGGAGGCATGATTATCTAAAAGAGGCACAATCATGAATTAGAAGAAACCTTTTAGAGATCAAATTCTAACGCACGGAAAGAGTGTGAAAGAAATGAGATAATTCCATAAATGTTGCATCCTCCTAATTATAGATGTGGTGCGCTTCACACCAATAACTAAGACTCTACATAAATAACTTCATAGACTCATTTGTACTTTTGAACTCTGTGCTCTATTGCAAAGATTTTATCGCCTCGAGCCTGCCCCCCGAGCGTGGCTAGCACTAGAAAACCATTGTTGGCCTTGATGGGACCCTTGGTCAGGCTTACTTAACTCAGCGGAAGAATCTATAGAATTTTTACAATGATCAAATGAACTTACTCAAATAACTAAATAATATAACTTAGAATGTTAAAAGAATAAAACATTCAACTTGGCCAAGAATGTCAACCCAAGTCTTTAACATAAGAATGATAATGTAAAGACTACTCAACTACTAGCTGTCGATGAAGCCTCTAAAATAAGTGAGATGGATGTTGGGACAAACCCCACAACATCCTAATTAATTATACTAGAAAGCAAATAAAAGAACCCTCTGATATGCGAGGAGGCTCAAACGGATTCCGAATGCTCAAAATTAACGGGGCAATAAATGTTGATTATTGTTACCTATGTCTGCATCATAATACGATGCATGCCATTTGGCATCACCACATTGAATGTACGAGTATGCGAGTTGAAATGCAAATATACATATGCTTGATTGAGCCTATGGAAGAAACACTTACCTTGACTCTTCTCAACTCATGAATAATTAAACACAATATAAAGCAATAAAACACTTGCGATATATATAAAAATCTTATAAAACATCTTAAAACAATCTTTATTCATTAAAGGTAAAATAATAACAAACTTAACTTGACTCATATAAAAAGTAATATAACTTATGTGGGAGATTGCATAACTGGCAAGCATTACTATGAGTATAAGTGATGGTACAACATTTTATCTCACATTGGACCTTCCTATAACTTCCCATCGGTATAGAACCTGAACTACTAAGTGAATACACTAGTTTATGCTAAAAAGCATTAAGGAGTCATCTAAAAAGTATGAACCTTTTCTGGCCATGATGGCTACATGCTATATGGGTGTCACGACCCGAAAATACCCCCTAGAAGCTAGGGATTACCCTCATATTGTGACCGGGCGTACTTGACCCTTTGGGGTCTCATACAGGCCCTTTAACTATCGTTCATCACATAAGACCTGAAAAGTAGTGCGAAATTTAAAACTTTTCACGAATATTTAAATAAAGGAAGTCTTTCATAAAATACTTAGAGAATCTCATCGTCACAAGACAACTTAAAGACACGACATAATATCTTAGGGACACGACCCTTTAAATTAAAGGAAAAATTCATAATAAGTCTTAATAATAAAACTAGGAAACATAGACTATGTCCTCGAATATATGAGGACATACCAAATGTTGAGAGAGTAGATTTCCCAAGATTCACCTTCAAACCTTCAAAAGTTTCCAACCTATACTTATAAGGTATAGAAAAGTATGGGGTTAGTACAAACAATGTACTAAGTATGGCATATGCAAAAACATGTCAAAAGGGACATTTTAGTAAAATAAGCGTTCATGCCAAATAATTATAACATTCATGAATTTATAAACAAAACAACATAAGAAACATCATTTAACACTAAAGAAGAATTTCCATAATTTTAACCCAAAAATACACTTTACAGTAAACTTACCAACTTAACAGTGACTCGATCATTCATACGGATTTCACGTAAATACTCTTCTCCAATGGACTCTTAGGTCACACTAATTGTAATGTGAGAGTAGCATCCCATACTACTACTCTCACTTACAGATCCTAATGGATTCTCATGGATTGAGCACTTTACAACAAGTTACCCAATTTTACAGTAAACTCATCTTGGCATTACAGTGAACTATTTTAGGACCTTACAGTGAACTATTCATTCCAACAATGGTGAACTTCCAAGGTATTGCCAATGAGGAAGTGAACTCATTTCCGTAGGAGTTTCCCTACCTAAGGATAATCCTAAGACTCTCCAAGGTAAGACATGAAGGAAACGTCTAAACAGTTCCTTCAATGCACACCAAAGCGATCCTCAAAGCTACCCCTTTCGGCTTACTCACCTCGGGAGAAAAAGTCACCACTCAAATCACAAGACATTAGAAGAACACCCAACAAAACACCAAAGACTTCCCTTTCTGAATGCCTACTTAGTTCAATAAGTAGATGGCGTCCCATACCACCACCTACCCTAAGTAGTACACTCTTTTAGAAGGTTTGGCACCAAGTCTTCCCTTTCGGAAGGTCCTACTTAGTGCAATGGATATGTAGCATCCCATACCACCACCCACCCTAAGTAGCACGTTCTTTTAGAAGACTTAGTTCATTCAATTCACATAAGTAGCACATGCTTTTAGAAGACTTATTACTTTCATTACTTTTATGGGGGGTTAGCTTAACCGACAAAGACCATGAGAACTAGACATGGAATACCGATATTAACCCCTATCGGATGAGGGATCCTCACTTGCCTAGAGTAAGGTCATATTTATTAGCTTTTACATGGATTTCCCAATAGCTATACCTATGTGGGCACATAGTTAAGGGATAACGGGATTGCAACTAAGTAACTCATTCTCTACTAACGAGGAGTAATCATCTCAAAAGGTACATTGAATACAATATCTCAACTCACGAAGTGTAACCACCCCTTCTTCATATCCTCTCGGTGCTACGCATAACTCCCCACAGATTCTCAACATTATAAACTATAGTTTAAGGATAACTAGTGAATACCACATCTCAACTCACGAAGGGCATTCATTCTCCGACCTATCTTGGAAAGCTCATTAGGCATAGTGGGGTTGCTACTAAACACTTCATCTCAACTCACGAAGAGTGTTCACCTCAAGACTCCCATTTTGACTCAACTTAGCATCATACATTCCTATAAGTGTGTGTGTGTGCATGTGAGCACACCTTGCATATAAGCATCATTTCATTCGTATGAGCTTCTATACATGCTTTAGACCTTCATTCATCAACTCACACACCTTACATGCTTCACATAATCATATACAATTCAAGCTTCACAAAACACAATACAAGACCCATTTTCAATATATCTTCATTTTACATATTAGACCTTCAAAACCACATTCACAATACATACTAAGTAGTATCAAGTTCATCAGGTAAACACCGCCACCAAGAAGGTGGACCATACCACTCAAGAGCAATATATAATAAGAACTATACAATATAAGCAACTCACCATTTAGCCAAGCCATCACCACCTATACTCATTTTCTCAATATTTCATCATAATAAGGCCCTTAGGGCATTATCTAAACCAAAATAACAACACAAGAAAACCAAAGCTCATTCTCTACACAAACATGCTCACTTAACCCATTTCTTAAGCCAACATTTGATGAAAAGCTTTAACATGATTTCATTGAAGTTTTAACCTTAAAATCATCAAATAACATTATAAAAATCATTAATTAGTCATTATAAATGTTTTCATGCAAGACCCATATTTAGAGTTGAAAGTAGTAGAAACTAGGGTTGAAAACCCATTTTGAAAATTCATTAGAAGGGACTCCTTGAATGGAAGAGAGTTCAAGGATGGATATAATACCTCACATAGAAGAAACCCCAATGATTTTTGATGAAGAAAAGCCCACCAACAGCCCTCCTAGTTCTTCTTGACTTCTAGCTTCCAAGGAGACTTGAGAGAGAATTCTAAGGGAGAGGGGTTTTGGGTTTTGGGAAAGTGAAGTCTAAAATTATGTATTAGGGTTTAGAACACTTTAATATACCTAATAAACCCTAAAATAAACGTCCTAGGGTCATACAAGACTTGGTGTTAATTTCCCAAACACCCCAAGACTTAACAAGAAAAGACAGCTTTTGGGCAGTCTCCATCGACCGACCAACCGACAGACCGTTTGTTAAAGGACGGACCGTTGGTGGGGTCTTGTTAGTTGAGACTTTGCGCCATTTTATGCCTGTCCATCCTTCCTTACAGGTAAAATTGACGCCCATGGTCGACGGACCGTTTGTGGACCAACGGACCGTCCTTTGGGTCGTCGTTTGGTCACTACTTCGGCAGTTTGGTCCAAGTCTTGGGCCATTCTCTAGGGCACCCTTGTGGGTCCTAGGTGGGGTCCTTCCCGAATGTTAAACCCCTAAACTTGTTTGTCTAGGTCTTAGGAACAACTCATACAAGTTTCAAGCAAAACAAACACGTAAAACTCACTCAAACACCTCAAGAAACACAAGTACTTTCTAGGGCACACCTTCCGAACGTCATGGACGTTCTTGGTCGTTTGACCTCCAAACTTAACCAAACTTCACACTCTGCCTAAAAATACTAAAGTAACTCATTTTAACTCAAAATTAACTCAACAAATATTCACGAAGCTCTAGTTCACCTTAGTTCGTTTTAGGGGGTTACAATGGGGGGCTTGAGTTAATATTTAATCATGCCCCCATATCGGTGCTCAATATTACTCCCAAATATACTCAGATTATATGTGTTTTTAAAACAACTTCTTCTCTAGTTTGATATAATTACTCAAACATAACTTAAAAGCTCTCTTGGAATTAATATTCCTTTTTCGTGTTTAAAACACTTTTGGAAACCTCAGTTTGCTCTCATCTTAAATTTGAAAACATTTAGTCTTCGGAATACTTAGTTTTCATATATCATTTTAAAGAAAATGAACTTTGCTCTTACACTTAACTCAACTTCAAAACATTAGTCTTAAAACAAAGTTGAAACGTTTTGTAAAAGATTTATGAAAACTTTAAATAAACTTTTCGTACTTTACTCTTGACTTCTCTTGACTTTGAGCTTAACTTTCCTTGAATTGGATTATGGATTAAAGGTTATGATTCTTGTTTCTGAATGATTTCTAAGTTTTTAGAAATCCTTTGAGGTAGTTATATTCAATGGGAAGTGTTAGAACACTTTTGAAGAACATAAATGGACTAAATGACGAAAACTTGGTGAAAAACGACGATTTGGACGCATTTGAGGCGCGCACACTAGACCCATTTGACTGAGGCTTCTTTTGGGCATACTATAGGCGTGCCACCCTAGGCATCCTGGTGCTACGGTGTCGCGTTGTGCCACATATTCCTTTAGTTAAAATCTAACAAACTTTTGACCTCGTTTCTGATTTTAAATTGATTTAACACGATTCTTTTTCTCAAGTTCACTTTAGGTTCATGTACCCAAGTGATATACACAATGATCTAATTTAGAGAACTCGAGATACAACACTTTAACATCAAGAAACTCCTAAATCTCAACTCATATTCAAGAACGAAAACTAATTCAAGAACAATTATGAATAAAATTCAAATTCGAATCGTCTTAGAATGAATTAACGTTGAATCAAACATGCTTGTCCCATGGTGAACAAACCCAACTTTATAAAAGGCTCACATACCTTGTAGGATAAATTCCTTGGCGAATCCGCAACAACAATCGATCGTTCTTGGCGAAACGTGTTTCTCCTCTTCTCCTTTCTCTTGTGTTCTTTCTCCAAAAAGCCTGACTCTATTTTTCAAAGGCGTAAACTGAACTCACTCAAATTTTACCCCAATTATTTTAATAAAAATGGATTTGATAAATTGAGTAAGGAAAAGACCAAATTACCCCTTAAATATCTAGATTGGACTTTCCTTATTCCAACAACACAACTTCGAAATTGCATAACTTACTCATACAAACTGGGAATCAAAAAAAAATTGGTGGCGTTGGAAAGATTATTCCAGGAGCTGTCCAACCATATCTGGAAGTACACCTAACTCATCCTAAGCTAAAAGTTATGGCCCTTTGAAGTTAAGCAAAACTCAACTTTTCCTTAAACTATTTCCAGATTTTCATTATATCCAAAAATGACTATTTGCACTTCTAGGCTTCTTCCAAGTTATTTCAAATTGCGATATGTTAAAATATCATCTAGATATCAAAAGTATCACTTTGATTGGATTTAATTTAAAATTTCACCTAAATATTTTCCAAAGGGTTATGACTTTTCAAAAGGGTTATCCCTTTTTAGATGAGTTGTGACTTTTCCTAAAAGTTGTTACTTTTTGAATAAGTTTTGACTTTTCTAAAGGGTTATGACTTCTTGGGATGTTCATGACTTTTCAAATAAGACACAGAAAACCACTTGCTCATACTACCCTTTGTTGACTATAAATAGAGGGGTTTTCTCTCATTTTTTCAAAAACAATTTTTTTAATCTTTTATTCTTCTTCTTGCATTTTAAAAAATTTCATGTGATTTATCGTCATTTAGTGAGTTCAATGTTTCACGGAATATGAGGTACCATTATTATGATGAAATAGGTTGTTCTATCGTAAGAATGTATATTCCTTAACCTCGAGTACTTGAGGAAAAAACTTATGATGATCTAATATTTTTTTTCTTAAAATATATCTCAATATGTTATGTTCCCATATATGAAGTGAACATGATATAGTCTAAATTCACTTGTTTTTTGTAACAACTTCTCTTGTGATGTAGATATATGCTTCTGAATATCTCTTTTTAAAGTTATTAAACTTCTCGAGATTAAGAGAATTGTCACGATTTGTTTTTTGATGCTCAACACAAAATAATGACTTTATTTGTCAATGCTACTTATGTGATTTAGATTGTCAGGTTGTTTGCTTCAAAATTATTATTACTATAGAAAATTGCCCTTTTTATTTTATTGATTTACTTTTTTATAGTATTTAGGTATTCTCGACGAAGAAAAAATTATATTATTTGTAATAACGCCAGTTGAAGTTTTTATTAGTTTAATTTTTATGGTAGTCTAAATTAATTTATTTTTGTTAATAATTTCTTTTGTGATGTAGATATATGCTTCTGAATATCTTTTTGAAAAATTATTCAACTTCTCAAGAGTTAGAGAATTGTCATGATTTTTTTTGGATGCCCAAGACTAGAGAATTACATTATTTATCAATAATACTTATGTGATTCAAATTGTCAGGACGTTTTCTAGTTAGATGATGAGAAAAATACACAACAAATGTCATCTATAAGGTAATACTAGTAAGATACGATAATTACATGATTGAACATTATCAAATTGAAATAATTATATATATTATTATATTTAACTAATAAAATTTGTCATTGACCGTCTTCATAGGTTCAAGTGAATAACAGATCTATATGATGATCCACATTGAACATTCAGAAAAGTAACTGAAAAATTATTTTGTGCAAAACTTATTGTTCAGATTTTTACTTAAATTTCTAAATTGATAATCACGTGAAATGCACGTGTCGAAAAACTAATGTGTGTCTCTCTCTCTCTCTCTCTCTCTCTCTATATATATATATATATATAACGCCAGAAATGATATCAATAACCACTTAGTAAGGTGTTATATCTAGAGAGGTGCACCATTCATCATCACATTATATAATATTTTGAGTGTGTTTGACACATCTTTATTTAAATATTTGAAAGAATATATAACATTACTATATATGATTTTGAGAGGGGAGAATGGATTCACGTGGCCCCCTCTGCATACACCCATGTCTAGCATAGTTCCAACCTTGCATGCAACTTCAATTCTGTTTGAAATATCCAGATATAATCTGTGCAGCATTAAGAAAAAAAAAGTTTGCTATCAAACCTATATATATTAACATTCTAGTGAAAATTATAAGAGTTTAAGGACAAGCAATAACTAGAACAAAATTCTAAAACGATTAATATAATATTATTAGATACAAAACTAGAGGCATAAAAGGAACAAGTTTGTTCACCGATTTATCATGATATTGTTCATACTCAACAAGATAGTTGTAAAGCGATTTAATTCCTTTATTATGTTGAGTTCAGAGATGAGAAAGTATTTTGTAATGTGTTAAATGATTTAACTTCTTTATTTCTTTACATTCAGCTTGAGTACATAATTATTTATTGCATTCCTTTCTTTCAATTATTTGTTATTCAACTATATTACCTACTCGTACATTCAATGTATTGATGTCGTTTGGTCTGCATCTTTAAATAATGCATATAAAAGTTCTTAGGATCCTCAACAAGAGTTTATTGAAAGAAGTTCATCCGCTCATTTGCTTATGAGTGAGACCTCCATGAGATTGTATTTCTAATCATGGGACTGTTGAATATTACCCATGAAGTCCTTGAGTTGAATTGTTCATGCCCATAATTCTACCTGAACCTTATAAGTCGAACAATCTTGAGATGAGATGTATCTTTGAGTTCTTGAGTTTAGTAGTTCATGGTCGTGATTCCATATGAACCCTCTAAGTTGAGCATTATTGAAATGAGTAGTATCATTGAAGTTCTTTAGTTCAAAGTATTGAGTTCTATCTATTGTTATTGAAATCCGTGCATTGAGTCGTTCCCATGCATAATTCAGTATGAACCTTATTTTAAGAAGTCTTTTAGAAACGTTTGAACTTTGTTATAAGACTTACGTATTGAGTTGAGTAAAGAGTAATGATTGAAGTCATTTTCTTCAAAAACATAAATGGGGACTAGGTATTCTTAAAGAGTTTCAAAATGTTTTCACATTTGAGTAAGAAAGGAAACATCAATTTTAAGAGAGGTTTTAAGATATGTTTTGAGTAATTATCTCAAACAAAAGAAAAGGTTTTCTTTACAAACATATTAGATAAGCATCTGTTGAAAGTAGTATTGAGCACCGATATGGAGATGTGAATTCAGATTACACAGGTCTCCATAAAAAATATAGCCATCAAGGCTAGAAAAGGATCATACATTTTAGGTGACTCCTTAAGCGCTTTTTAGAATAAACTAGTGCATCCACTTAGTTAAGGCGTTCTATATGACTTCAAAGTATATGATAGTTCTGGCAGCGTGCGCAATACGTTGTATCATCACTTAGGCTCATAGTGGTGGTTTTTTGTTATAGAAACTCCCACAAGTTATATTATATTTTATTATATATAAATTGAGTTGTTACTGTAATCTTCAATACACTGGGTTGATTTCTATCGTTTTAAAAGATTTCCATATATTGCATGTGTATTGTTGCTTTACATTGAGTTGAGTATCCAAAGTCAAGTAACTAGAGTCGAGTATGTTATCTTTGAGTTGAGTATCTTATTCTTGATGTTAGTTGAGTTGAAGTGAGTTGAATAGAAGTAAGTATGTTTCCTTTTTATCAAGTTCAAGCTTATGTTTATGCTTTCAAATTTCTCTTACATACTCGTACAATACACGTACTTAGACATTTGGCCTGCATCGTTTTGATGCAAACACATGTACTCTGGATCACCATTAGGAGCTTCGTTGTTACATCCGGGAGTTTGAGTTAGCTGTGGTGAGCCTCATTGTTTCCATATGATTACATTTTCTTTTCAGTTAGTCAGAATATCGTGGGTCTTGTCCGCCTTTCATCTTTTTCATTTAGAGGTTTCGTAGATAGTTAGTATAGTTAAGAAGTCTGTATCATTTATTTTTTTAATTTTAAAGACTTCTGTTTCCTATTTTAGGGCAAGTTGAATAAACTATTTTATTCTGAGTTTTTCATTTGAATTAAAATTTTGTATTTCAGTTTCTTGATTGTTTCTTCAGTTTTAAGTTATGTATCCTTGATTTAGTCTTACACTTGTAGTCAGCCAGGATGACGGTTCGCTTGCGGACCAACAAAGGTCTTCGAGTGCCGACAACGTCATGGGTTGTAGACTCAAGTCTTGACAGAATCATATCCATATTGATCGTTGCGAATTGAATCAGTACTCAACAATAAAATTCCGATATTAAAATCCTAAAAATTAATTATTAGCTGCGAAAACTAGCAGAAAAAACCAACATATATGTGCTTATAAAAATATAATGGAAAACAAAAAAGAAGGTATTGTTCATTACAAGCCCAAGAAGGGCACAAAACAAATCAAGGACTCTGTAATGGGAGGTGTCAACATCTGAGTCAAGCTCCTCCTGGGCACCAGGTTGTTCAGGGCATCATCCATGAAAGTAAAGTGCTGTAAATCTCTTATCTCGGTCCGACGAATCTCCTGTTAAGGGGCGACATAGGTAAACATTATCCTCATGATCGTCCATATCTAGACAAACTGACGATCCCTCTCTAGACCCTTCATCCTCTCCTGGTGTAGCTTGCGATGAAGCATCTAGACCTCTAGGGTAGTGCTGGGTGGAACTAGAGTGGTGTCATCAAAGGAATGCCCCAACCTCTTCTTGACGGCCTTCAGGTCCTCCTCGACCTTTCCAACTTAAAGTGGGGGCTAGGACCGGGTGGAACGAGAGTTATCGTCTCCCTCATCGTCTGACTCCACCACCACCTGAGTGTTGTTTAACTTTCCCGTCCTCATCTTCCTTCTCTGAGAAGTAGAGCCATGTCTAACAAAAAGTGGGTGAAGGGGGATCCATTAAAAGTACCTCATCAACATCTAAAAGGGGAACCCCACTTGCTTGAACATCGCAGTCATGAGTCCAGGTAGGAAGAATCCTTTTTGTTGCCTCATTAGAACATTTTCCACTACAAAATGATTTGTGCCCCTACATTAAGCTCTATACCCTGCATCGCGCACGCCATGAACCAAAGCCCGTAGGAATGTCACATTTGTATGATACCCTAGAAACTAAATATGCAATTAATATAGGAAAATAACCCTAAATAGTGCCCTAATCCGAGTTTTCTGTCAAGAGACCCTTCCACTTCCCCCACCCATTTTTTTACCGATTCGACCATATTTTCACTCAATCCTTACGCCCAGAACATTGGAGAGATGTTGGGGATGTAAGGGAAGTGCCCATGCTATGTTTTTCTACCAAAATAACAGCCCATGTCTCTTTTCAAATCACTACCCCCCAAATAATTTCTAATCGATTAAATCGCAACATGCAATATTTATTAATCAAGTATTGAAGTAAAACGTGCATGCAACAAAAGAATCGCCTTGAGTTTGACGTTCAGAGCGAGGTGTTTGAGAGGAATTTGAGAGTATTGAGTGAGAAAAGGGTGAAAATGAAAAAACCATTGCTCATTTCCCCCTTTATTATTTTTGATCTCCCACTACAGTGAGAGATTTCTCGCCACAGCGGAAGGGCTACCGCATGGCGAGGTCAAGCTCTAAAACTTTTACACTATATTTCTTTTATATTGCTCCTAATTTCATCTGGTCCCTTGGGTATAGTAGCTTTCGTGTGTCAATTACTCAAAAAATCACAACCCTCTGCAATAGACCATGTGATCCCCCTTGAGCTAGTCCTTCAGAGACAAATGTAAGGTAAATTGGTATCTATTGTAATGACCCAAACTGTCATGATTTATGGAAAAAAAACCTCGGGAAAGTACTGGGGCCATTGACATGCTATGGCGGGGAAGATGGCGCTAGGGCATAGTGCAACATCGGGGAAGCTAGCACCATAGCGGGATAGGCGAGACAGAATGTAAATCACGCGAAATGCTATTTTTCTCCTTATTCCTATAATACCTAATTTAGGTGTAAACCACCTAGAAATCCCCCAAATAGCTGCTCTAAGCTTGGAAAGGAAGGATGAGGAGATTTTTAGTGTAAGAAGATCAATGGATAGTGGATATCCAGTCAAGATCACCATTCTTTCGGAAACATGAAATTCATCTATAATCCTCTACGAAATCTTGGCACCTAGGTAGGGTACGTTTAGTGATTGAGTAGTTATAAATATGTGCTCGCTACATAGTACAATGCAAATTATTAGTAGAGTGCATGCATAGGCCTTCATGCACCAAATTAAGGGATGATTATGTTTGTGATTCTAGCAGTTGTGTATGATGTGTATCATAAAGAGGAAAACCTTGCCCTAGGTTTAGGGTTTAGTGATGGTTGTGATTTCATGATTGTGCATGTAGGTTTGCTCTGGATTAATTATGATGCATGTATGTACGCGAATTTCGAATACATGATCACACTAATTGTAATAAGGATAGATGAGCAATGTATGCCATTAATCACGACCTGATTGTATGAAGTTTAGAATAAACTTGTGATAGTGACTGTGATTGTGGTTGTTGAACGAACCAATTGTTGTGTTCCGACACACTAAATTGGACCGGTTTCCACATTTTGACATAAAAATGGGATCTATTTCCACATTGAGGCATGAACATTGGATTGGGTACCACATACTAGCATATTAACATCTTGGGTTTGGGTTCCGTGAAAGGACCATTGGCTTGTGATATATGTGTAATGTTGGGATTGTGAAATGATATATTATTCGCCAATTAATATGTGCTATGGTAACCTATATATGGTTACTCATGAGATTGAGTAAATCGGGTATGTTACTCTTTTGTTGAATGATTTTTGAAGAGTTGAGCCCAAATCAGGAGGTGATGCAGCCAATGGGGACTAAAGGTCCAGGTGTTGTTATTGATTAGCTAAAGGTCTCATTATATTATTAAAAGTGCAGAAGAGGTGGCAGTGTTTGTGGAGGTAAATACATAGGAAAATCCTACCTTGGGAAAGGAATTCTTGGTTAATCAGTAGGAATCCTTGATGTATCGTACCATGTGGTCAAGGGTTCAGTGATGACTTGGGAAAAGTAAGGGTATGTCGAGAGCGGTAGTCGAAATATTGGTAATGGTAATTGTGGACTCTTCTATGAGCTTGAATGTTTAAGCTATGATCAAGAAACTAATAAGTAGGTTGACTGAGACGAAAGTTAGTAGCAAAGGTACTAATGTAATTCTGAGGTAACCGGAAAAAGGTGAAATATTGAGAAACAATGGGTGGTATGACATGCTTTTACTAGTTGGTTTCCTGTCTTATGCAGTGGGCGTCGGGTTGGCCGATCATACCTACCTGCACGTGTGGTTTTTTTACTGATACTACTCATGTTATGCCTTTTGTCATAGTCTGGATGCAGGGTCGGTGATGTTTCATTAGGTAAAGATGAAAAAAATTCTCCAGCAGCTTCTATTTTTCCTCCCACATGGTGGGAGATGTGTCCTTGTTATTGTGTCTGTATCTTTAATCTTAGAAGGTCGTGTGCCTTTTTAAACTAGATCTCTGCGGGTGTTAATTACTTTACAAGTTTTAACTCATGTTTGTGTGATACGTTTAGTTATAAAGTCTTTTGGAAACTTCATTTATTTAAATTTTTTCATTAATTTTCCCCATGTTTTAAATAGTTGGGAATCGAGGGCTATCTTACTTAGGTGTTAGAGTAGGTACTGACATGGCCTGGTGGGTTGGGTCGTGACACCATGTCCTCTTCAAGTAGCTTCCATTGATCTCATACCTTACCACCCTATAATAAAAATATTACATGATTTAAACTATGATTAAATTGAGTATTAGTTGTTTGGATGGTCACTCAACTTATGGTAAATCGTAATCTTCGAGGGACTATGATTATCATTTATCATAAGTTGAGTGACCATCCAAACAACTAACTCTTAGTTTAACGTTAGTCTAATTCATGCATTTTTGTTATTGGAGGAGTGCGTATATCATAGGAGCCTGTCGTGTTTGCTTCAGACCATAGAAACAGTAATATGATCGAAACCAAATCTCTGATAATGACTTCCATTGGTATACCTCATGAAATAAGCCAAATCTTACAAAGGAAGGTCCCAAATAAGTTATCAGAAATGGAATTTACTGAAGGTTATGGCCAGTTTGATCCATCTTATAGTAAAAGTGGATTTGATGAAGTCAGTTGATCTGATATTCAAGAGAAATGAAGGGGGTCAACTCTAGGAATATTAATGATGATGATTTTTTGTGAGGAAATATTGAATGTAAAGTAATTATAATCAAGCGCAAAATTGGGCCAAAGAAACGTAAGACATGTCGTGTTTATTAGAGTGATAATGGAATATTGTGTAATTGATGTGACAAGGTGTTATCCATCTCTGAGTTCAAAAATCATGCTGGTATTAAGCTCATAATAGATTCAAACAAGGACGATATATTATTGAGATTAAAACCAATAAGATTTTTGAACTCAAAGATGGTAAGCACTAGTCACAACAATTACACAATATTCTATTATTACTTTTAATAATGGAATATTGTGTAATTGATGTGACAAGGTTCTATCCATCATTGAGTTCCAAATTCATATTGGTTTTGAACATAGTGATGCATAGCACCTAGCAATTAAACAATATTTCATTATCACTATTAATAATGATGACATTTCTTACATTTCTTTGGCCCAATTTTCGGGTTGCATGTAATTACTTTACATATAATATTTCCTCGCAAAGGATTATCATCAATATCAATGTTCCAAGACTTTACGCCCTTCGTATCTCTTTAATGTTAAATCCAGTGACATCAAGAAATCCACTCTAACAATAAGATGGATCAAACAGTTCATCTTAGTAACCTTTAGTAAATTCCATTTATGATAACTTGTTTAGGATTCGAACCTGAGACCTCTTGGTTAAAGATGACAGAGTATTTAGGAGTTACCACTCCACCACATCCCTTAATTAACTAATTAACTTGATTGTGCTATAATCAAACTCTATATAGGCTACAAGATAATTAGAGCCGTCAATATGGGCTAGGTTCGTAGGGCCGACCTTGCCTTACCCGTGATTTCATAGGGTTGGGTTACGGTTTTTCTAGCCCATTTATCAAAACGACTTTTAGCCTGACTATATATAATAAGTCTGCCGATTTTTAGGGCTTGAAAAATATGGCTAGGGCCGTCCTGTGGGCTAAATGAAAATTATTTAAAAAAATAATAATACTGTATTAAAAATAACAAGATTCTAAACTAAAAGTTTGTTAAAAGTTTGAAATATTGAAATTTAAATATAAATTATGTTTATAAAATTTGTACTACATAAAATAAAAATTTCCTAAAATTTCTAGGGAATCACTACATAGGTCGTAACCTATTGAATGTTGTCATAGTTTTTGTGTTTCTTTATGATCATTGAAAAATAATAAGATTAATATTTCTATTTAGCTATTTATGTTTTTACCTAAAATCAAACATACCAAATATTATAAAGATATTTCTATTTGTGGATTTGATTAACAAGTAGTAACATGAACACCATGTAATATTGTTCTGTCGATATTTATAATAATATTTTAAAATTATAATATAATTTAAGAAATTATACAAGAAAATATACATTTAAAAGAAGATGGTTGGTATTTACATCCATACTTTATTCAAATATGGCGAAACATTGTGGTGACTCAAAAAAGAATAAATTAACTTAGTTTTTTTTATCAAAGAATAAAATTAAGTCTAAAAGACATATTATTTGTTATTTTTTATTAAATCTGATACATTATACAACTAATACAACAAGAATGACCTTTAAAATGTGAATCTTTTACATAAAAGAGAGTATTTGTAAGCGATAGTCCATTAAAGTAATATAGAAGAAATGAACTTCCAACATATTGACTTATTTTCAATTATGAAGAATTGTTGAAAAGTATTTGTGCTTGAATTGAATTCCATCATCATCATTGTCATCAACATCCTCTTTAGTGTTTTAATTGTCTTTCATCTTAGCCGCAATAGGTTGAGTTGTGTGATTGAATGAGATAGATTGTTCAGTGGAAGACCTACCTTTATCCAAGGGGTATCTGTAACATCTCGTAACTCGTAATATCCAAGAATAATCTAAGAAACTATAATTTATCATTTTTGGACGGAATGGCAAAAAAAATTGGAAATATTTCCTAAGTGTAATAAGTGAGTTTTAGTCATTTTCAAACGGACATAACTTCTACATCAGGATAAGTTAGGGCAAGTTCTATATATAGTTGGAAATATCTTGGGATGACTTTTCCAGCGGCGCTAATTTTGCACGATTTCGATATCATATGAGGGATATATTGCTTTCGGAAGTTTGGTTGTAGAATTGAGGAAAGTTCAATCCGAATTTTAGTAAGGGTAAAGAAGTCTTTCCACCCGACTATTTCCTAATTAGCGTTAAAGGTTTATTAGTGGTAAAACTAAACCTTCAATCTGTTTTAGAAAAGTAATTCATGCTTAGGGCTTGGGAGAAAAGAGAAGAGAAGAAGGAGAAGGGATAAAAGTAAAGAACGCTAAGGTTTCACAAGTGGAATTCATCGAGGGTGATCGCTATCAAGGTATGTAAGATCTTTCTGTCTTGGGTTCGTTCACCCACACACAAACTTGTTTAGTTCAGCAAATTTCGGGTAAATTTAATGATGAACATTGAAGTTCTTGAAGAACAATGGTTGAATTCTTGTTGGTTGAGTCGTAGTATGGTTTTAGTTGATTTTATTCATGTTTTCGGGTTGCTTTTCGAATCGAATCTATTTGTCATTGAGGTTATTAGTGATCCTAAGTGTTTAGGGAAACATCCATGGGAGTTTAGAAGGTTTAGAGATGAAAAACGGGGAAGAAAAGTCAGAATTCCCGTCTGACAGGCCCTAATGCGAACACCTCATAGAGCCCCTCAGGACAGGCTCTGTCCGACAAGCCCTAGCGCGCCGCGCCAACAAGAGCCCCTGAGGACAACCTCTATCCATCAAGCTCTGGCGCTCCACACCTCTCATAGTGCCAAGGATGCCTTGAGACCCCTTTCTTTCCCTATCTTTTCGTACTACTTCCTAAGTGATGCACCCACATTTCTTAGTTGATTTAAACACTCTAAGGTATATCTAAACATCATGAAATCATCCATAAACATGATATCATGAACCTTGAATTCATAATTCAATTCAAGTAAAGTTAATATCAAATTCAAAGAAGTTAATAGTCATGTCTAAAAATTAGGAAGTAAATCAAAGTTTTAAAAGTTTTCAAGAGTCTTAAAAAAGAAATCAACTTTGTTTTAAGGCTCAAGCTACAAGTTGAGTTAAGAGTAAAGAGTTAAGAGTTGACTAAAATTCTCAAAAATTATATTGGAACTAAGTATTCTCTAAGAGTTAAGTTACAAGTAGAGCAAAGAATAAAGAGGTGAGTACATTCCTAAAAGTTATAAGGGAACTAAGTATTCCCTAAGAGTAGAAATGGTTTCACATTTTGAGCAAGAAAGGAATCTAGACTTCCAACAGAGCCTTTGGCTAGTTTTTAGTAAAGAGGAAACTATGATTTCCAAGAGAGCATTTAAAAGCTAAGTTTGAGCGAATTATCTCAAACCAGAGAAGAAGTTGTTGTTAAAACATATGAGCTAAGCATTTTTGGGAGTAGTATTGAGCACCGATATAGGGAGGCGAGTTCATATTAACTGAATCCCCCATAAACCATGTAGCCCACATATACAGATGAAGGGTCATACTTTTTAAATGATTCCTTAGTGATTTTTAGCATTGACTAGTAAATCAACTTAGTAGTTTAGGTTCTATACTGACGACAAGGTATAGGACGGTCCTCTTGCAACATGAGGTAAGATGTCATACCATCGCTTAGGCTCATAGCGATGTTTGTCGGTTAGAGAATCTCCCACATAAACTATATTACTTTCATAGAATAGTAAAATTGATTTTGTTATTGCATTTCTTTAACGAACTAAGTTGTTTACACTATTTTACAAGCTTTATAAATATATTGCATGTGTCTTTACTTGTTTATATTGAGTTAGTATTTCATGATTTGAGTAGAGCCAACGTAACTTCTTCTTAACCCTTTCAAGCTTTAAGTTGTTGTTTAACATTCCAACTCGCGTACTAGTACATTCAATGTACTGATTCCAGTTAGCCTGCATCGTTTCATGATGCAGACGTAGTTAACCAGGATCATCATCTAGCGCCTCGTTAATCCAGTTTGAGCATATAGAGTTAGTGGTTATCCTCCTCTCCTTTGGAGAACCATTTTTATTGGTTTCAGTCTTTTCATTATAGAATGTTGTGGGGCTTGTCCCAACATTTATTTTAGTAAGTTTAGAGGCTTCATAGAAAAATAATGTTAGTTCTGGGCATTTAAATTTTGATTTGTTAATGATAAGACTTAAAAGCCATTTTTGCCAGACTATTACATTTTAAGTATTTCTCTTGAGAATGTTCCTTACTTTCATAAATAAGTTAATTCAAGTCTTTCGCTGAGTTGAGTAAGCCAGGCAAGGGTCCACTGGCCAACAATGGTAATTCGGTGCCGGCCACATCTAGGGTGTAGGATTGGGACGTCACAAACTTCGTATCAGAGCACAGAATTCAAGAGTCCTATGGAGTCTATGAAGTCGTGTTTGTAGAGTATTAGTCATCGGTGTGAAGCGCGTACATCTATGATTATGAGCCTACAACATTTAGAAATTCTTCACTTCTTTCATATTCCTTTTCATGCGTTAGAGTTTATATCTAAAAGTTTCTCTCTAATTCATGCTTGCGCGTGTTTCAGATAACTATGCCTCAACAAAGAGCAGCACGAGGTCGCCCAACTAGGATAAATGTTCAACCTCAGGAAAAAGAATTACCCAATGCAGCTGAAGTGCAACCTCAAGGGGAAGTTAGCAACGTTGAGCTCCGTGAGGCTGTTAGGATACTGAGTCAGGCTTTGATTAACCCAATTGGTCAATAAAGAGGAGCTCGATGAGTAGAGGATGACACCTAGAGGATTCGTGAGTTCCTGAGAATGAATCTTCCAGTTTCAGCAGTTTGAGCACTATTGAGGATCTGGAACATATTGTGGAAGAGTTGAAGAAGATATTCAATTTGATGAATGTCATTTGGTCTTGAGATAGTCGAGCTAGCTACATACCAACTTCAGAATGTGACTAGGAGTGTGTTCGATGAGTGGAAAGAGGACAGAGATGATAATGCACAACATCCGAATTGGGATTGTTTCGAAGAGGCTTTCTTGGGGCGCTTTACCCCCTGAGAACTAAAGGAGGCAAAGATAAGGGAGTTCCTTACTCTGAAAAAGGAATCCTTAAGTGTTCATGAGTGTGGGTTGAATTTCACCTAACTGACTCATTATGCTCCTGAGATGTTAAAGGATATGAGAAGTAGAATGAGTTTGTTTGTCGCTGGGTTGGGTCGTGCATCTAGTAAAGATGGTAGAGCTGCAATGTTGATCGGTGACATGGACATATCCCGATTGATGGTCAATGTGCAGCAGTTTGAAGAAGATAAGCAGAGGGACAGAGAGGAGTATAGGAACAAGAAATTCAAGACTGGGAATGAGTCTGGGAAATAAAAAGGTGGTTTGAATCGGCCATAATTTCAGAAACAGAGGTGAGTATAGTATAAAAATTCACATAAATTCAAGGCTAGACCACCCCAGTCTCAAGGTTGTGTGGAAAAGGAGGTAGTTTTCTCCTTCATGTGGTAGGTGTGGTAGAAATCACGTCGGTAAGTGTTATGATGGCCATTCAGGTTGTTTCAAGTGCGTTCAAGAGGGTCACTTCATGAAAAAATGTCCTAAGAATAAGCAGGGTGGTGGAAATACGGGCAATAGAGCCCAATCTTCATCAGCTGCTCCACCATATAGGGCTTCACCTAAAGGAGCTACTTCCGACACTGGTGGGGGAGAAATCTCCTCTATGCAATCACTAGACGCCAAGAAGAAGAGAACTCGTCAGATGTTGTCACGGGTATGATCAAAGTCTTTACTTTTGATTTTTATGGCTTGTTAGACCTAGGAGAAAGTTTATCTTTTTTAACTCCTTATGTTGCAAATCAGTTTGAGATTCTTCCTAAGAAACTTTGTGAACCTTTTTATGTTTCCACCCCTGTTGGAGAGTCTATTCTAGCGGAGAAAGTCTATCATGATGGTCCTATTTTGATCAATCACAAGAACACCATGGCTGACTTAGTCGAGTTAAACATGGTAGTTTTTTATGTCATTCTAGGTATGGACTGGCTCCATGCTTGTTATGCATCAATAGACTGTAGAACTCGAGTTTTCAAGTTTTAAATTCCTAATGAGCCAGTTATAGAGTGGAGTAGTTGTTCAGCAGTGCCTAAGGGTCGCTTCATTTCGTACCTTAAGGCGAGAAAGTTAGTTTCAAAGGGTTATGTATCACTTAGTACGAGTTAATGACTCAAGTGCTGAGGTACTTTCCCTTCAGTCAGTTCCAATAGTAAAAGAGTTTCCAGAAGTCTTTCCTGATGATCTACCTACCTAGAGTCCCTCCTGAGAGAGAAAAAGACTTCGGCATAGATATCATCCAAGATACTAATCCTATATCTACTCCACCTTATATAATGGCACCAACAGAGTTAAAAGAGTTAAAAGAATAACTGAAAGATCTGTTAGATAAAGGTTTTATCCAACCAAGTGTCTCTCCTTGGGGTGCTCTGATGTTGTTTGTGAGAAAGAAGGATGGTTCCCTTAGGATGTGTATAGATTATCGCCAATTAAATAAGGTTACCATCAAGAGTAAGTATCGTTTTCCAAGGATAGATGATCTTTTGTACTAGCTTCAGGGTGCTTCCTGTTTCTCAAAAATTGATCTCAAATTAGGCTACCATCAGTTAAATGCTAGGGAATGGGATATTCCAAAGAAAACTTTTAGAACCAGATATGGGCATTATGAATTTGTGGTCATGTCTTTTGGTTTGACTAATGCACCTGCAACATTTATGCATCTTATGAATAGAGTCTTCAAACCTTATATAGACATGTTTGTTATCGTATTCATTGATGACATATTAATATATTCAAGGAATGAAGAAGAGCATGGTAGTCACCTCACGATGGTTCTTGAGACTTTGAAATATAAGGAGTTATATGCAATGTTCTCAAAGTGTGAGATTTGGCTTAAGTTTGTATCATTCTTGGGACACATAGTTTCCGGTAATGGGATTAGCGTGGATACCTAAATGTCCAGATTATAACTAGACCCACATCTCCAATAGATATACGGAGTTTCTTTGGTCTGGATAGTTACTATAGAAGATTCGTTGAAGTGTTTTCGTCTATCTCATCTCCCTTGACTAAGCTGAACCAAAAAATAATTAAGTTCTAATGGTCTAAATCTTGTGAGAAAAGCTTTCAGGAGTTGAAAAATAGGTTGAATACGGCTCTGATTTTAACTTACCAGAGGGCACTTAAGATTTTGTTGTGTATTGTGATACATCAAGACTTGGTTTGGGATGTGTGTTAATGTAGAATGACAAAGTTATAGCTTATGCCTCTAGAAAGTTCAAGGTTCATGAGAAAAATTATCCAACCCATGATTTAGAGTTGGTTGTTGTAGTTTTTGCCTTGAAGATATGGCGTCACTACTTGTATGGTGTCCACGTTGACATATTCACTAATCACAAGAGCTTACAATATGTGTTCAACTAGAAAGATCTCAATCTGAGACATTGCAGGTGGTTAGAATTACTCAAGGATTATGACATGAGTATTCTTTACCACCTAGGTAAGGCTAATGTGGTTGCTGATGCTTTAACCTGGTTATCCATTGGGAGTACCGCACATGTTGAGGAAGAACAAAGGGAGTTAGCCAAAGACGTGCACAAACTTGCACGCTTGGGAGTCAGACATGGATTTCGCAGAAGGAGGAATAGTGTTGACTAATGGAACTGAATAATCACTAGTGCCAGAGGTGAAAGAATAACAATACCAAGACCCCATTTTTCTTTATTTGAAGGCGAATGTTCATAAGCAAAGAGTATTGGCTTTTGAGAAAGGGAAAGATGGTGTGATGAAGTATCAAGGTAGATTCTGTGTACCTAGGGTGGATGGACTTCAAGAAAGGATCATGGATGAGGCTCATAGCTAAAGATATTTAATTCATCCAGGTTCCACAAAGATGTACTGCAACTTGAGAGAGGCAAATTGGTGGGAAGGCATGATGAAGGGAATTGTTGAGTTTGTTGCCAAATTCCCAAATTGCCAACAAGTGAAAGTAGAACACCAAAGTCTTGGAGGATTGGCTCAGAATATAGAACCTCCGGAATGGAAGTGGGAGATTATTAATATGGACTTCATCACAGGATTTCCAAGGTCTCGCAGGCAACATTAATCTATTAGGGTAATTGTCGATAGAATGACAAAATTGACACACTTTTTGCCGATAAAGACTACCAATTCAGCCGAGGATTATGCTAAGTTGTACATTCAAGAATTTGTGAGACTTCACAGAGTTTCGATCTCCATTATGTCAGATAGAGGTGCATAGTTTACTGCTCAATTTTGGAAGTCATTCCAGAATGGTTTAGGTTCAAAGGTGAACTTAAGCACTACTTTTCATCCTGAGACAGGTCAACAAGCAGAGTGAACTATTCAGACCCTAGAAGATATGTTGAGAGCTTGTGTGATCGATTTCAAGGGTAATTGGGATGATCACCTACCTCTCATTGAGTTCGCTTACAAAAACTACCATTCGAGCATCCAAATGGCTTCATATGAAGCTCTTTATAAGAGAAGATGCATATGTACTATTGGGTGGTTCGAAGTCGGTGAAGCATGGTTGATATGACCAGATCTAGTTCACCAAGCCATGGAGAAGGTGAAGGTCATTCAAGAAAGACTGAAGACGGCACAGAGTCATCAGAAGTCCTACAAAGATGTTAGGAGAAGGCCATTGGAGTTTGAAGTGGATGAATGGCTGTATGTAAAAGTTTCACCGATTAAGGGTGTGATGAGGTTTGGAAAGAAGGGGAAGCTTAGTACCCGATATATTGGTCCATATAGAATCTCCAAGAGAATTGGCCACGTAGCTTATGAGTTGGAGCTACCCCAAGAGTTAGCAGCAATTCATATAGTTTTTCACATTTATACATTGAAAAAGTGCATAGGTGATCCTCCATTGATTGTACCAACTTAAAATGTTGGTATTAAGGATAGCTTATCCTATAAGTAGATTCCGATTCAGATTTTAGATCGCCAAGTTTGCAATTTGACAACAAAGGAGGTCGCCTCAGTCAAAGTTCTATGGAGTAACCAATATGTTAAAGAAGCGACTTGGGAAGCTGAAGAGGATATGAAGAAGATATATCCACATCTCTTCGAATCCATCAATGAAGATCAAGGTACTAATTCTCTTCTTAGTAGTTTATGAATATGAGTAATAATGATTGTTATTTGCTTTTTGATTGTTAAGTGATGAACTTGACGTTACTATTCTTAGCATAGTGAATGAAATCTCATTCGAGGATGAATGTTTCCAAGGGGGATATATTGTAACATCTGGTAACTCGTAATAGCCATATATAAGATAAGAAACTATAATTTATCATTTTTGGTAAGAATAGAAAAATAATCTGGAAAAATTGCCTAAGTGTAATAAGTGAGTTTTGGTCATTTTCAAATGGTCGTAACTTCTAGATCAAGATTCATTAGGGTCAGTTCTTTATATGGTTGGAAAGCCCTTGGGAAGATCTTTCCAATGACGCCGAGTTTGCAGGATTTTAATATTGTATGAGGGAGATATGCCTTTTGGATATTGGGTTGTTGAATTGAGCCTAAATAGTAACACAATGTCTCACCCATGCTGCCAGAACTGTCCTATACTATACCGTCGCATAGAAAATCCTCAATTTAGTGGATCCACTAGCTTAACTTACGTGATCAACTGAAAAGTATGACCCGTTAATACCTATGATTGCTACATGGTTTACATGGAGACTTGAGTTAATATGAACTCTCATCCCCGCATTGGTGCTCAATACTACTTCCAAAATATACTATAGCTCATCCTGTTAAAATAACTTCATTCCTATGGGTTGAGATAATTTGCTCAACCGTTTTTTAACTTTAAAAAGCCCTCTTGGAATCAATGTTTCCTTTTTGTTTTTTGAAACTCTATTGGGAAATCTTAGTTTCATCTTATTATAAATGTAAAAACATTTATATACTTTCTAAGGAATACTTAGTTCCCTTATATCTTTTGAGAAATGAACTCAACTCTTTAATCTTTGCTTGACTTGAAACTTTTGGTTTTGATCAACTCTTTAGGAAATACTTAGTCCCTCTATACTTCTTTGAAGGAAAGACTTCAAATTTTACTCTTTCTTTAACTCAAAGCTTGAGCCTTAAAACGAATTAATAACATTTAAATAAGACTCTTGGAAACTTTAAGAAACCTTACTTTGTCTTACTTCATAGCTTTAGACTTGACTTCTTAAATTCCTTGACTTGGATCCTAACTTTACTTGAATCGAATTATGGATTCAAGGTGAATGGTTCCTATTTATGGATGATTTTATGATGTTAGATGAACCTTAGAGTATTGGAATCAACTATGAAGTGTGGGTACGTCACTTGAGAACTAGTACGAAAATATGGGGAAAGAACGGGGTCTCCAAGCGTCCTTGGTGCTCTGAGAGGCTTGGAGCACCAGAGCCTGATGGACAGACTCTGGTCTGAGGCTCTCTAGATGGAGCAGCGAGCCTGGGCCTATCAGACAGAGGCTATCCTGAGGGGCTCTTGTTGGCATGGCGCCCCAGGGGCTGTCAGACGGGACCTCCGACTTTTCCTCTCAATTTTTTAACTCTAAACCTTCTAATCTTCCATGGATCTCACCCCAAATACTTAGGATTACTAATAACCTCAATACCCAATAGATACGACTCAAAAAAGAATCGGGAAACACAAATCAAATCAACTAAAGGCATGCTATAACTCAACTACCAAGAATTCAACAAATTTTCATCAAGAACTTCAATATTCTTCATTCAATCTATTCAAAACTTGATCAATTAATAATGTTGGTGTGTGAGTGAATGAACCAAACATAGAAAGATCTCACATACCTTAAAGGGATCACTCCCGACGAATTCCACTCGAAGATCTAACGCTAGGCCTAACACTAAGGTTTCGCAAGTGTAATTCATCAAAGGTAATCCCTATCAAGGAATGTGAGATCTTTCTGTGTTGGGTTCGTTCACCCACATACCGACTTTTGTAATTCAGCAAATTTTGGGTAGATTGAATGATGAACATTGAAGTTCTTGAATAACAATGGTTGAATTCTTGTTGGTTGAGTCGTAGTATGATCTTAGTTGATTTGATTTGTATTCCGGGTTGCTTTTCAAGAATCTATTGGGTATTGAGGTTATTAGCAATCCTAAGTGTTTAGGCAAATATCTATGGGATTTTGGAAGGTTTAGAGATCAAAGACAAAGAAGAAAAGTTATAATTCCCGTCTGACAGGTCCTGGGGCGCCTCGCCTGCCAGAGCCCTTCAGGAAAGGCTCTGTCCGATAAGCCCTGGTGCGCCGCGCCAGCCTGAGCCCCTCAGGAAAGCCTATATCCTTTAGGCTCTGGCGCTACACGCCTCTTAGAGTACCAAGGATGCCAGGAGACCCTGTTCTTTCCCTATCTTTTCGTACTAGTTCTTAAGTTATGTACCCATATTTGTTAGCTGATTTCAAAAGTCTAAGGTACATCTAAACATCATGAAATCATCCATAAACATGAGATCATGAACCTTGAATCCATAATTCAATTCAAGAAAAGTTAGGATAAAAGTCAAGGAAGTTAGGAGTAAAGTCTAAAAGTTAAGAAGCAAGTCAAAGTAAGTTCTTAAAAGTTTTCAAGAGTCAAAAACAAACTTTTTAAATTTTTATGAGGCTCAAGCTACAATTTGAGCAAAGAGTAAAGAGTTGAGTAAAATTCTACAAAGTTATAAGGGAACTAAGTATTCCCTATGAGTTAAGTTACAATTTGAGCAAAGTGTAAAGAGTTTAGTTCATTCCTCAAAAGTTATAAGAAAAATAAGTATTCCATAAGAGTACAAATGTTTTCACATTTTGAGCAAGAAAGGAAGCTATACTTCCGACAGAGTCTTTGGCTAGTTTTTAGTAAAGAGGAAACGATGATTTCCAAGAAAGCTTTTAAAAACTAAGTTTGAGTAAATTATCTCAAACTAGAGAAGAAGTTGTTTTTCAAACATATGAGCTATGTATTTTTGGAGTGTATTGAGTACCGATATGAGGACGTGAGTCCATATTAAATCAAGCCCCCATAAACGATGTAGCCAACATGGAAAGATGAAGGGTCATAGTTTTTAGATGATACCTTAGTGCTTTTTATCATAGACTAGTGGATCCACTTAGTAGTTCAGGTTGTATACTGACGGCAAGGTATAGGATATTCTTCTTACAATGTGAGGTAAGACATTGTACCATCGCTTAGGCTCATAGCGATGGTTTTTTGTTAAAGAATCTCCCACAGAAACAATCTTACTTTCATATATAAGTAAGGTTGGGTTTGTTACTGCATTTCTTTAACAAACTAAGTATTTTACATTGTTTTAGATGCTTTATAAAAATATTGCATGTGCATTTACTACTTTATATTGAGTTAGTATTTCTTGAATTAAGCAGAGCCAAGGTAAGTTCTTCTTAATCCTTCCAAGCTTTAAGTTGTTGTTTAGCATTCCAACTCATATACTTGTAAATTCAATGTACTAATGCCAGTTGGACTGCATCGTTTCATGATGCAGACGCAGATAATTAGGATCAGAATCCAGCGCCTCGTTGATCCAGTTTGAGCATCTAGAGTTAGTGGTGAGCCTCTTCACATTTGGAGGACCCTTTTTATTGCTTTTCGTCTTTTCATTATATAATGTTCTATGGCTTGTCCATAAATTCATCTTAGTATTTTAGAGCCTTCATAGACAAATATGGTTAGTTTTGAGCCATTTCATTTGATTTTTAAACGATGAGACTTAAGAGCCATTTTGGCCAGACTATTACATTTTAAGTATTTTTCTTAAGAATGTTTCTTACACTTATAAATAAGTTAAGTCAAGTCTTCTGCTGAGTTGAGTAAGCCAGACCAAGGGTCGACTCAAGGCGAACAATGGTCAATGTGTGCCAGCCACGTCCAGGGTGTAGGCTCGGGGCGTGATAGTGTCTAGCGACACCCCTTTGTCGAAAAATGATGTTGTATATAGTGCTTAAATTTTAGTTTTATAAATATAAATACATAAATTGATACCTCTTAAAACAAGTTGAAGTCTTAGTATATTTGTTAGGGGCTTACAAACACTATATGAGGTCGTGTGTTCAAGCTCTGCTAGCCTATTTATAATGTTTTTACTATAACCATTGACACCTCTTAATGGAAATCCTGAGTACGCCACTGGGATTGTTGAAGAATTATATTTATAAGAGAGACAAGCAGCTAGGATTTTTAAATCTTCGTATAAACTTTTTAAAACCTAATTTTCTCACTCTTAGAGGTGTAAATTTTAGCCAATATTTGTAAATCGGCGATCTAAGGTGGGAAGTTTAGCCAAAATTTGTTAATTGGCCCATCTAATTAATCAATATTTGAATGAGTTGGATCACTTACATTTTTGTTGGTTAAATATGAGCTTCATTACATATTATTAACCCAAACAAATTACGAACAAATACGGATAAGTATGGAGATCTATATACAAACTCATATTTGTAAATATCGCAAAAAAATCTTAAAATTGTTATAATGTATTTTCAAATCAATAAAAACATTACAGCGCATCCCTCATGCACGCCTCTAACATTATCTATCCACCCCTAGCTGCTTACCTCCGTCTACTCCAACCACCATACCATACCCCTAGGGTGAGGGATCGAAACCTGGATCAAATTCAAAAGTTGGTGTTAGGGTTGAGAATCAGGTTTTGCGTGTGAAGTTCTAGTGAAGGATGGGAGTTATGCCATTGATTAGGATTCAGGGTCGCAGTCAGGATCTAGTGTCAGTCCAACGGGTAGGTTAGTGGTTTGATATTGGGTTAGGGTCCTAGGTGGGGTATGGAACAATAGATGGATTCTGGGTCAAAATCGGGAGAAGGGAGTCGAGATGCGGGTCTTAGTATCCTTATCAGGATTGAGAGTTAAGTCTCAAACCGAGGCAGAAATTGAGAGTCAAGACTCGTGTGAGGCTTCAGAAACCCACTATCACCATCACTCAAAACATTATAGAGTACAATTGGAGCTCAGTGCTCAGAACCTTCAGAAGGTCTTTGAAGTTATCTTTCTTGTTTTATTTTGCTTATATTTTTCAGCTTTCCCTTTCTCTATGGCGCTTTCAATTTCATGAAACTCTTAAAGAAGACAGTTCTTAAACATCATGAAACTTTTTTTTTATCTTAGTCCTCTTTGTGTGTAAAAGAAGTTCCCTTAAAAAGATATTGTCCATATACATAATGGGGTAAATACAAACTTTCAGGATGCAACAAAGATTTTTGTTTATACATGCCAATTGTTTCTTAGGTTACTTCTACAGAGTCTTTATATTAATAGAACTTAAGAGATGACTCTTTACAGGAGTCATTATCTTTATGAACATATGACTTTTCATAAGGGTCATCTTTTTTATGAACAAATAACTTTTCATAATAGTCATGTTCTTTCATGAACAAATAACTTTTCATAATAGTCATATTCTTTAATGAATAAATGTGTTTGTTCAATTTAAAATCTCTCTATATTACAAAATATTCAACAATTTGTTTCCATTAAGATTCAGACGTCTGAATCTGATTACCGTCTGAGTATAACTATGTCAATTATGATTCAGGTGTTTCAATCTGAATACACATCTCAATGTTGATGAATGGTAGGTTTACTATCATTTAAGGTCCATTTAGTTCGATAATTAGTTTCCTCAATGCCTAATTTTGTCCTATTTCGATAGAATATTGATGATTTGCAGCTATGAAGACAATTCAACAAAGCGAGAAATGATGTTTGAAAGAATGACGAAAAATGATGAAAGAAGTGGAAACTACACATTGTTGGTCTCTTAACTAAAGGGGCGGATCGCCAATTGAGAACGACCTCACCCAATATTATAGTACATAGCACTAATTTCTATCAAATCAAGTCGGAAAACTCTAGCGTCCGGAGAAGGAGATATGGCGAATGAGAAAGGCTACCTTGATGAACGTTGCTGAAAATGATAGTGTGATGAGAAAAAATTAAATGCTTGAAAGGCGAGCGCAGGAATTGGTACTCGGCAATTCATCGAATGTGAAAGTCTGACTCAATAAAGTTTGACAACTATGGTTTAAAACACCTGAAGCGTAGAGCATAAGAAGGCGAGCAGAGGAGCAAGAGGCGATACGCTGAACGAGTTCAGCGAGCCCAACTAATGTCGCTGATTAAGTCGTATATTTAAATTTTGGGCCTAACATTGGAAAATATAAATATCTCAAAGGAGAGAGAAATTAGAGACCAAATGACATAGAATAGGAAATAACAGAGTGTGTGAAGAATTTAGAGAGAGAGAATACATTACTTTTGAAGAACACTTTTCTAACTTTTCGAGTTTTACAACTTTGTGCATGAAATTGACCAATTGAAGTTGAATCTAAATTTAGTTTACTTTTAAATGCTTAATTTAATGATACCCTTGAACGCTTTCATGGAAGGTATAATCTCTTTATTTTTGTGATGAGTGTATAAAACCCCAAGATTTTGTGATATAATTTGGGTTGGGGGCTGATTTAATGTAGTGGACATTGTTCTATGCTCTATTTTTACTGTTTTTCATACATGAATTTGGTCTAATTAGCATGGGGTTAATTTAAGGGTTAAAGTCGCAAAATTAATTTCTACTTGTGATCTCTGATTGATGCTCGAAAGAGATTTATTGGAGTGGGTAATTAGTTGATACTAGCAATTTAGATTTGATGTCCATAACTTACTTTAAAATAGACGTTATGGGTTAGATCCATTTGTCATGTTCGTGAAGGAGAGAATAGATAAAGGTATTGAGATTTTTAGGTTAACATTTAGATGAGAATGAAAAGAGATTTTATGCACAAATGCTTTGAGATCGAAAGATGATTAGCGTCAATGAAGATGACATAGCCTATTCATGAATGTTTATCACTATAGAACAATACAAATACCACTATGTGACATCAATTTCCAATACTCACACCGCCGCATTGTTTATTAACACTTGAAATGTTCGACATCTTAGTTTAATTGTAATAATTAATAGCCAAAAATTTATATAAAATTGGTGATGTATCCACCCATTTGTTCTTACAATTGCAAATGAATGATCTTACAATTGAAATCTCTTGATAGTAATTATCCACGATATACCATTATCTATGGGATTCTACCCCAACTATTCATTTGATTCTTTATTGACTATGATCATTATCCCTTTAAATTGTTTTTAAGGAGGGCATTAGAGCGTTATCAAATATTCATATTGGTCTCTAAATTTGAACACTAAATAATTAAAACTATTTGTTTTAATATATGAATGTGCATGTAAAATTAACAATACTTTAATGAAATATTATAAAAATCATTTCAACTAAAAATATTAATTTTTAAAAGAATAAAATTCTAAGTGTTTACATTTGATTTAGAAAAATTATATTATATAATATGCAAGTAAAAGTTATTGTAACATGAATATTTTTAAGAATTCAACATACACATCGCTTCATAAAGAGAATTATTCAACTGATCAAATCTTTTTTTTCCAGATTTAATTGGTGGAATATATGATAATATATAATCATATCATATATTATCATAAGTGGGAAGCTCCAAACTAAAAAGTTGAATTACTATTTTATCCCTACACTAAATATAAATTTAATCAAATATTTTAATAAATAATAATATTTTAATTATATAAGGATAACATTAAAAGTCCAGCAACTATGATTTTATAAAATTTATTAACAATCATATGCTTTGAATCGAATAAGTAATAGATGGTTCATCTGCTACTAATACTATAGTAGCAAATTTCGTCAATATTAATTTCACATTTCAACATTTATTAGTTTGATTGAAGCTTCTTCCTGTTATATTTGTTCATCTCTTAATACTTATTCGTATTGCCCTAATATGTATTAATTTAGAATACAATGTTTCCTCAACAAAAAAATTTTTGTGCAATTTTGTTCATTCTTTTTCTTAGTTGTTTTTGTACTTGCAATGTATAAATCTTATAACAATGGCTATACGTAGTTGCTTTTTGGAAGAGTCTTTCCGTCTCCAACAATAAAACTTCTAATTTTCTTTAGTTACCTAATTTAATTGATAATGAATGATCTTATTTATCCCATTAAATTTTGCTCAATGACCAATATATATATATATATATATATATATATATATATATATATATATATATATATATATATATATATATATATATATGTATATATATATATATAAACTAATTTGCAAAATCGGAGTTACAAAAGATAAACTTGCTCCTAGGTCTAGGAAGCATAAACATCCAAAGGAAAGACTTTAATCATACTAGTGACAACATCTTGAGAGTTTTCTTGCTCTTGGCGACTAGTGATTGCATAAAGACGATTTTCTCCTCCGCTAGTAAGGAAGTAGCTCCTCTAGGTGCAACACTGTCTGGTGGAGCAACTGATGAAACTTGTTTGTATTGCCCGGATTTCCACTACCTTTCTTATTCTTAGGAAACTCTATCATGAAATACCCCTCTTGTACACAGTTGAAACAACTTGTATGGCCATCACGACACTTACCCGAGTGGTTTCTACCAAACCTACCACATATAGGAGCCCAACTACCTCCTTGTGCCACACTACCATGAGACTATGTTGGTCTAATCTGTCAAATTCTGCTAATTCTGGCCACTATACTCATATTTGTTTATGGGTGTTTGTGCACTAGAAGATGATTGTGCATCTCTTAGCATTCTTAATTTTGAACTCTTCCTTGTCCCTCAACTTCTCTTCCTCAACCTGCTGCATATAAACCATCAACCTTTATATGTACATGTAACCTATCACCATCGGTGCTCTACCCTCTTTGCTTGATAGATGGCCCAACCCAGCGACAAACAAGCTCATCCTACTTATCATGTCCTTAACAATTTCCAGAGCATAATGAGATCATTCGGTGAAGTTAAACCCATACTCATGCGCACATAGACAATCCTGCTTAAGTGTGAGGAACTCACGTACCTTGGTCTCTTTCAATTCTTAGGCAAAGAAACGCCCCAAGAAAGCTTCGTCAAAACAGGACCAACTCACAGATGGTGCATCCTCATGTCTACCTTCTTAACACTAATTAAACCAAGTCCCAGAAACACTCTTCAGTTGATATGGAGCTAACTCAACTCTCACAGTATCATCAACATGCATCACATTGAATACAAACTTCAACTCATCAATGAAGTTCTCCAGATCCTCGGTAGTGATTGAGCTAGTGAAACTTTGAGGATTCATCCTTAAGAACTCTAAAATCCTCGAAGTATCAACAACTTCTTGCCTAGCTTCTCCCTGTTTCCAAATTGATTAGTCACATCTTGACTAAGCCTATTTATCGTCTCTCTAAAGTCGACATTAGTAACTTCTCTTTGGGGTTGCACTTCGTGTGTATTGGGTACCTCTTGATACTAAGATTCAACATTCCTCCTAGCTGGACGACCTCTGTGTCACACCCAGAGAGCACTCCCTAGACATAATCGGCATCGTCGTCCTTGGAGAGGACTAAGATTAAACTCTTAGCATTAATTATTACATTCATAGGTTAAAAAGTGCGGAAAATTAAAACTTTTCATCTACATCTACTTCATGAGGTTTACTTAGACCTCTCGCTTACACATAATATATTCATAGCGAGTTTACTTAGACTCCTCGTATAAGACGATTACATAGACTTCTACTTTTATGCCACATATAGATAACATACACAATATAGTATTAATAAGGATGTCTCATATTAAAACATCTAAACGGAATAGAACAATATGGGCATAGACCTTACACCAATGTATAAATGACACTTAGGGCTTATAAATAATATCTCGAAACAACAAGAGTGAAATGATCGTCTTTAGACAATAATGTAAATAGTCAGAGTGAGAGAAAGGCATCATCCTCGGAACATGAGGACATACCCACACTTGGTGAAATGATCCAAGCCGTCCTTCAAAAGTGGTCACGAACCCTTCAACGACCAGAACCTAAAATATTGGGAAAAAGGAAGAAATGGGGTTAGCACATCACTTGTACTAAGTATGGAAACATTTGCACACACAACATAGAAATCATACTAAAAAGGGACATTTTAGAAAATCATGCCAAGTTACTTTAAAAAGTCTTATTCACAACCCAAGAACACATATAAGGCAATAATCATAAACTTCTTATGATACAATCATATTAAACACAAGACAAACCTACTCAAGTTAACCCAAATCAACTTGTATATAGCATAATAAAACTGATAATCAATACAACCCTACCATTATAGTATAACCACAAAGCATATTCATGAGTCCATAACATTACAACATAAGTAAAAATGCTTATCCATAACCCTTCACCAAGTCTACTAGTACAATAGTCAAATGAAGCCCCATAGCCTCACTCAACCAAACAAACTAGCCAAAGGATCATGAATAATGTCAACCTTCATATATCATATCATTATGAGTATTCATCCTCACATTTAGCAATATAGACCATCAACATGAACAATCAACATAAGTATAACATTTATCTCATAAGAGCATAATATATAAGAATCACTCCCTAGGATTTCCCTCAAGGCCAACTAGTGCAATATATAGGTAGAATCGCATACCCCTACCTAGACTAAATTCCTCCTAGTTAGAATTCACTTTATTACTTCATTTTACTTTTGGGAACATCTTGCCTTAGCCGACATAGACCACATGAGCCAATGTGAAATCCGGTGTCATGGAACCCTACACCGAAAGAAGGTGGACTACTTGCCAATGTAGTTCCAAAACATGAACATAGCATATAGGTGGATCCACTAGTTAGTATTCCTATGGGGGCAACATAGTTCAAGAACTAGGAGATGTATTTTGGACCCTCTTTATTCTACATGCATTATCGTCTCCAATCTCATGAGTACAATAGTGATCCTACCTTCCCTATGTGGGAAGGGCCACATCCACTACTAGTTCACTCGGTGCTAAGGTAGAGTCCTTTTTTAAAATGTCTTTCTTTAAGAATAATAACTTAGTTTAGGTCATAGGAGAATATCTCCTTATATTTTCATAGTCATTAGTTCAATAGGAATTGCATGAGAACACACTTCAATAAAACCCTTCACATTTGAGATTCGTACATTAACAACGATAATATAAAAGGTACATAGGTACTTCATAGCCAACCTTACATCAATTCATCTTAAGCATAATCTCATAATCATATAATAAAGAAATCTCAATTTCATCATCATACCAAGATTACTTAATCAAATCACAAGATAACTTCAATTGAACTTCATCACCAAGTACATGTTAGCATAATTGAAGTAAAGGTTTAAGATATCAAGACTTACCCAATCTTCTTCAAAAGACATCATCTTGGTCTTACCATCAACCATACAATTAAATCCAATAATATATGTAATAACATCAATCAATAGTAATTAACACAATAATGAAGTCAATTGCATCACTACCACTAAATTCAACACATGTTCATAACCTAGGGTTAGGGACTTGGGTCAATTTCATAATCTATTTCACAAACTAGGTTAACTCATCAATAACTAGCATAATTGAATGATAATACATCAAAAAATAACCATAATAATCAAAAGAAACCATAGACAATAAATTTAGAAGATCAATTTCGTAATAGAAAGAAACCCACATGAAACTCATCTTTTTGAAATCAATTTTGGAAGAACCCTTTGCGGAAGGGAATCCAAAAGGTGAAGAGTCCCCATACCTTGTTAATTTTTGAATATTCATGGAGAAAATTAGCCTTCTTGTTGACCTAAATACTTTGACCTAGTCTTTCAATGTAGTTCTTCTTTTTGGCAGAGAGAAAGTAAAGAGAAGGAAGAGCAATTTGGGTTTGGGAATTGAGAGGTGTTAAGTGAGGTTTTAGACTTAGGGTAGGTTATATATTAATTAACTAACCTAATTAACCAACCTCTAATAACTAATTAAACCCCTAACTAACTAACTTAATCAAATGACTCCTCTAAAATTTATCAGGAAAGTCACAGGCCTGACCTACGAGACCCCGACTTACGGGTCGTAGGTCAGTCAACTGCCAAGACCCCCACCATCCTGTGCCACCGTAGTTTGGATCTCAGAGTTGCAAAATTGACCTCTTCGTGAAAATTTCTAAGTGACTATCGACGTAGGCATCAACGCCTCATCACCTGCAGGTCGTAGGTACACATTATCTTTTGACAACTTTTTGGCTAAAATGGAAGGGTCCTCCTCAAGGACCTTTAGGGTGGTCCTTGGGGAGTCGTACCCGGACGTTTCGACCCTAAACCTACTTTAATATGTGTTGTACACCATTTTACCAAATTATATCAAATTCCGACTCCTAAGACCCCGTGAAATAGGCTAAGGCACACTAGCACCTTTTGCACTAGTCTTCGGACGTCGTGGACGTTCCTTGACATGTTGACTCTAAAACTTTCTAAATGACTTTTATACACTTTTATTGACCTTAAAACAGTGTTATAAACCATAGACACTCATGTGAGGCTCTAGATTAGGTTTTAGACTTTTCGGAGTGTTATATTATCCCCTCCTTAGGAACATTCGTCCCCGAATGACACTAAAATCTTTTGACGGAAAAAAGATAGACTCAATACTAGCAGCCCAACCAACAACAGACAAAATCAATATGGGTTAAAACTCAAATAAACATGACAACATGGCATTTACATAAAATAACTCAAAACATCAATTACAACAAATAAGAGCTCAACATCACAACATGAGGTATTACCTTCACAACAACCACATGAGCTCAACACACATAAAGAGTCACTTATGCCAAAATTTCCTTCAAAATATGTCAACATTCTCATATCATTTCATATAGGCTACCTCATACCAATTACACAAATAAGTGCAAAATTGAGCAAAGGAGCATTTTCACATGAAACTTCATAATAGCAAAAAACTTTTATCATAAGTATGCACCTCTTTGCAAAACAAGTCAATTTCAATTTATTCATTATTTTCATTATTAGTACGAACAAATTACCTTCTTCAACAAAGATATGAGGGTAACGGGACTTCATCTCGGCGTTGGCCTCCCATGTTGCTCCCTCAACTAGGAGGTTCATCCGTAACACCTTTACGGAAGACACCTCCTTGTTCCTCAATTTCTTTACTTATCTATCAAGGATTTCAACTGGAACCTCCTCATAGGAGAGGTTCTCTTCCATACCTAGACCCTCAATAGGATGAATGGACTCGAGATCACCGATACACTTCTTAAGCACGGATACATGGAGCACCAGATGAACCAAAGCCAATTCACTAGGTAATCTTAACTCTTATGAAACCTTGACAACCCTTTGCTAAATTTAATAGGGACCCACATAACGAGGACTCAACTTTTCTTTCTTGCCAAATCTCACCACTCCTATCATGGGTGAAATTTGTAGATACACTTTATCACCCTCTTCAAATTCTAAGTATCTTCTTTTATGGTCGGCATAAGACTTTTGCCGGCCATAGGCTGTTTTAAACCGGTTCCTTGTTAAGTGAGCTTTATCAAAAGTCTTATAAATCAATTCGGGACCCAAGAGTGAAGACTCGCGCACTTCAAACAATCCAATTGGAGATCTACATCTCTTACCATATAAGGCCTCAAAAGGAGCCATAGATATAGTTGAATGGTAACTATTGTTATAATAAAACTCAACAAAAGTCAAGTGTTTATCCCAATTTCCCTTGAAATAAATTATACAAGCCCTAAGCATATCCTCAAGGGTTTGAATAGTATGCTCCGCTTGACCATCCGTTTGGGGATGAAAGCGTGCATAGCTTCACTTTTGTACCCAATCCTTTTTGGAATGACCTCCAAAATCTAGATGCGAATTATGCACCCCTATCCGATATGATGGATAAAGGAATACCATGGCAACACACAATCTCATCTATGAAGATCCTTGCATAATCCTCCGCTGAGTATGTGGACTTGACGGGTATAAAATGAGAGGATTTGGTCAACCTATCCACAACCATCCATATGGATTCATGTTGCTTTTGTTTCCTAGGCAAACCTACCACGAAGTCCATATTTATGTCTTCCCACTTCCAAGTGGGAACTTGTATTTATTGAAGTAAACCATTTGGCTTTTGGTGCTCGGCTTTCACTTGTTGGCAATTTGGACATTTTGCAACGAATTCCGTTATGTCCCCTTTTAAGCCTTCCCACTATAACACTTCTCTAAGGTCATGATACATCTTTGTAGAACCTGGATGAATTGAATAACGGGAACCATGAGCTTTCTCAAGAATCCGGTTTCTCAAGTCGTCAACATTGGGCACACACAACCTTCCTTGATACCTCAAAACACCATTCCCTCTAAGGAGAATGATTCATTAAGCTTACCACGAACCGATTCCTTCAACTACATCAATGGTTGATCAATGTGTTGCTTAGAGTTCACCTCAACTACCAAAGACGATTCAGAGTTATGATGGACCATAAAACCACCATTTGGAGAATCTTCCAATCTAACACCCAAACGGGACAACCTATGAACATCTTTCACTAGGTCCTTCTTGGCTTCTTCTACATGAGACACACTACCCATGGTCATACGACTTAGAGCATCCAGAACCACATTGGCTTTGCCGGGGTGGTAAAGAACACTCATGTTGTAATCTTTCAACAATTCTGACCACCTTCTTTGTCTGAGATTTAACTCCTTTTGAGTAAACACATTGAAGACTCTTGTCGTCGGTTTACACATCAAAATGAGAACTATACAAATAATGCCTCCATATTTTCAAGGCAAATACCACGGCCGCTAACTCAAGATCATGAGTTGTATAATTCATTTCCTGCACCTTAAGTTGTCTACAATCATAAGCTACTACTTTCTCATGTTGCATAACGACACACCTTACGCCCACTTGGGATGCATCACAATATACAACGAAACCCTTGGTAGCCTCCAGTAAAGTCAACATTGGAGTGGAAGTAAGCCTATCTTTTAATATTTGGAAGCTTCATTCACATGCCTCAGGCCACTCAAATTTCACACTCTTTTGGGTTAAAGTAGTCAAGGGAGAAGCAATGGATGCAAAACCATACACAAACCTCCTATAATATCCCGCTATACCCAAAAAGCTTCTAATGTTGGTCGGAGTCAATGGTTTAGGACAATTCTTGAACGCCTCGGTTTTCCTTAGATCAACCTCAACCCCCTCACTAGATATGATATGATAAAGAAATGCCACCGACCACAACCAAAACTCACATTCGCTATAATTGGCAAATACTTGTTATCTTTAAGCACTTGCACCACCACTCTCAAATGGTCCACGTGTTGACCCTCATTTTTCGAATATACCAAGATGTCGTCAATGAAAACAATGATAAATAAATCTATGTAACTTCAAAACACCCTATTCATGAGGTCCATAAATGTCGCCGAGGCATTGGTGAGACAAAAGGACATTACTAGAAACTCATAGTGACCATATCCAGTTCTAAATGCCATTTTTGGTATATCCTCACCTCTCACGCTAAGTTGGGGATACCCCGATCGAGAGTCAATCTTAGAACAGTATCTTGCCCCTTAGAGTTAATCAAATAAGTCGTCAATCTGAGGGAGAGGATACTTGTTCTTAATAGTTACTATATTGAGTTGGCGATAATCAATGCACATTCTAAGGGACCCGTCATTCTTCTTCATAAACAATACCAGAGCACTCCATGGAGAAATACTAGGTCTAATAAATCCTTTGTCTAGCAAGTCTTTGAGTTAAGCCTTCAACTCTTTCAATTCGTCTAGAGCTATCAGATTAGGAGAAACTGAAATGGGGTTACTATCTGGTAGCAAGTCAATACCAAAATCAATTTCTCGTTCAGGAGGGATTCCGGGTAGATCACTAGGAAAGACCTCTGGTAATTCCCTCATTACGATGACTAACTCATTGGGAGGATTTTCGAAGTCTAAATCTTTGACTCTTACAATATGGTATAAACACCCTTTTGAGATCATCTTACAAGCCTTTAGACAAGAAATGATACGAACTCTAGGAATAGAATTTCCCTCCTTCCACTTTAAGACAGGTTCATTTGGAAAATTGAACTTGACAATTCTAGTCCTACAATAAATGGAAGCAAAACAATCATGCAACCAATCCATCCCCAAAATGACATCAAAATCGACCATATGAAGTTCTACTAATTCAACATGAGTATTTCTATTGGTCAACATTATAGGACAATTTCTATATACCCTCTTTGCAACCACCGACTCACCTACTAGGGTAGTTACCATGAAAGGTTCATTTAGAATATCGGGCGGAATATCAAACTTCCTATCTATCAAGGTAGTAAAAAAAATAATGTACCACCCATATCAAGTAAAGAATAAACATCAATAGAGAAGACTTGTAACATACCGGTCACCACATCGGGAGAACTCTCTTGTTCAACCCTAGAGCGAAGAGCATAAAAGTGATTCTTCATTGGAGCATCCACATTAGAACCACTAGCTTGAGCTTGCCCACTCCCGTTTTCTTTCTCCTTCAAATTAGGGAAATCACCAACCTTGTGGCTACTCTTGCCACATCTAAAGCAATTGCCCGTCCCATCAAGGTACTCACCATAATGCTTCTTACCCACAATTTGGCTTCTTAGTTGATGAACTAGTACCTCTTCCACTTTGAGACTTAGGGTTAGACACCCTATCATCACGAACCTTGGGAAATTTGGAAGGAACTTGATTGGAGAATCTCTTCTTGAATCTACGCTTGTCTTGAATTTCCAACCTCCCCTTTGAAGCACCACCATCATAAGACTTGACCCTCTTTTCCTCTCTATTCTTTCTTTAAACCTAGTTTCTTACACTTGTTGAGCATGAACCATGAGACGAGAGATATTCTTATTATCACGAAGCATAGGCGAACGACATTCTTTAACCAAGTATTTGGGAAACCCTCGTAAGAAAATGACTCATCTCATCCCTTGGGTTAGACACCAACGATGGAGCATACTTGGACAATTTAGTAAATTTCAACGAGTAGTCAAGTACACTCATACCTCATTGACGAAGGTTGATGAATTCTTCCACCTTAGCTTCCGTCAACTCTCTAGGAAAGAACCTATTAAGGAAAGTTCTCTTGAAGATCTCCCAAGTCACCGGACCACCTCTTATAGTACCCTATTATCTCTCCATTGTGTGTACCAAGTTTGGGCCAAATCTTTGAGTTGATAGGCCGCCAACTAGGCCTTCTAAATTGAGGTCACCCCCATAGCATAAAGAAACGTATAGATCTCATCAAGAAAATCTTGAGGGTCCTCATCCAGCCTCGACCCAAAAAAATATAGGTGGATTCATTCTAGTAAAGTATGTCAAACGACAGACCATAGTGTTAGCATGTTGAGGCACTCTAGGTCCAACCTTCCTATTAACTTGGGCTGTCATATCTTGGACTTTTGAAGTGACAGCATTAGATTGAGAGGTCATGGCTTGGGCCAAATTGAGAAAAGCTGCCCTTATCTCTCCATCGGTCTTCGGTGGAGGAACAACCAGAACTTGATCACCCATAGCAACTTTTTCAAGTTGAGGCACTTGGTTGTCTTGTGGAGGCACTTGGTTGTCATGAGCCCCCACATTATCCATCTCTTCCAAGACCTTTCTAGCAGTTGCTCTTCGAGTATTCATACCTATAACCACGATACAAGGTTTAGGTGAAAGCACATAATAAGACTGTAGAGGCACGACATAGGAATGCAAGAAGATGAGAGTTTCCTTAGCGTCAAATAGTCTCTCATTCATAAGTGTGGCGCGCTTCACAATTATGAATAAGAATCTACATAGACGTGGTTTAATGAGACACCAACCCTAAAGATATTAAACCTCATGTTCTGATACCAAGTTTTTCACACCCGGGGAGCACCCCCTAGACATAACTATGTCATCAACCTTGGAGAGGACTAATACTAGACTCTTACCATTCATCATTACAATCATAGGTTAAAAAGTGCGGAAAATTAAAACTTTTCATCTAGGTCTACTTTATCAGGTTTGCATAGACCTCTCGCTTACACATAATATATTCATAGTGAATTTACTTAGACACCTTGTATAAGAATATTACATAGTCTTCTACTTTTATGCCACATATAGATAATATACATTATATAGTCTTAATAAGGATGTCTCATATTAAACCATCTAAACGGAATTGAACAATATGGGCATAGCCCTTAAACCAATGTATAAATGCCACTTAGGGGTTACAACAATATCTTCAAACAACAAGAGTGAAATGATCGTCTTTAGACGATAACAATGTAACATAGGTAGAATGAGATAAAGGAATCATCCTCAGAACTTACGGACATACCCACACTTGGAGAAATGATCCAAGACTTCCTTCAAAAGTGGTCACGAACTCTTCAACGACCGAAAGATTAAATATTGGGAAATAGAAAGAATGGGGTTATCACTTCACTTGTAGTAAGTATGGAAACATATGCACAAAAAACATAAAAATCAAGCTAAAAAGGGACATTTTAGAAAAGCATGCCAAGTTACTTTGAAAAGTCTTATGCACAAACCAAGCACATATATAAGGCAATAATCATATACTTCTTACGATACAAGCATATTAGGCAATAATCATATACTTCTTACGATACAAGCATATTCAACACAAGACCAACCTACTCAAGTTAAGCCAAATAAACATGTAAATAGCATAATAAAAATGATAATCAATACAACCCTACCATCGTAGTATAACCACAAAGTATATTCATGAGTCCATAACATTACAACATAAGTAAAAACCCTTATCCATAAACCCTCACCAAGTCTACTAGTACAATAGTCAACCATAACCTCACTCAAGCAAGCAAACTAGCCAAAGGATCATGAATAATGTCAACCTTCACATATCATATCATTATAAGTATTCATCCTCACATTAGGCAATATAGACCATCAACATGAAGAATCAACATAAGTATAACATTTATCTCATAAGAACATAACATATAAGAACCACTCCCTAGGATTTCCCTCAAGGCCAACTAGTGCAATGTATAGGTAGAGTCCCATACCCTTACCTAGACTAAGTTCCTCCTAGTTAGAATTCACTTTATTACTTATTTACTTTTGGGAACATCTTGCCTTAACCGACATAGACAACATGAGCTAATGTGGAATTCAGTGTCATGGAACCCTACACCGAAATAAAGTGGACTACTTGCCAAAGTAGTACCAAATCATGAACATAGCATCTAAGTGGATCCACTAGCTAGTATTCTTATGGGGGAAACATAATTAAAGAACTAGGAGTTATGTTTGGGACCCTCTTTATGCTACATACATTATAGTCTCCAATCTCATGAGTACAATAGTTATCCTACCTTCCCTATGTGGGAAGGGACACTCCTCACTACTAGTTCACTCGGTGCTAAACTAGAGTCCCTTTTTGTAATGTCTTTCTTTACAAATCATAAATTAGTTTAGGTCATAGGAGAATATCTCCTTATATATTCATAGTCATCAGGTCAATAGGAATTTCATGACAACACTTTTCAGTACAACCCTTCACATTTGAGATTAGCACATTAACATCACCATAACATAATAAGGCACATAGGTACTTCATAACCAAACTTATATCATTTCATCTTAAGTATAATCTCATAATCATATAATCAATACATCTAAATTTCATCATCATACCAAGCCTACATAATCAAATCACAAGATAACTTCAATTGAACTTCATCACCAAGTATAAGTCATCATAATTGAAGTAAAAGGTTTAAGATATCAAGAATTACCCAATCTCCTTCAAAAGAGATCATCTTGGTCTTACCATCAACCATCCAATTCATCCAATAATAGATGTATAACATCAATCAATAGTAATTAACACAATAATGAAGTCAATTACATCATTACCACTCAATTCAACACTAGTTCATAACCTAGGGTTAGGGACTTGGGTCAATTTAATGATCTATTCCACAAACTAGGCTAACTCATAAAGAACTAGCATAATTGAATCATAATATATAATAATCTAAGCATAATAATTAAAAGTAACCATAAACAATACAATTTATAAGATCAATTTCGTAATATAAAGAAACCTACATGAAATTCGTCCTTTTGAAATCAATTTGGAAGAACACTTTGGGGAAGGGAATCCCAAAGGTGAAGAGTCCACATACCTTGTTAACTGTTGAAGATTGATGGATAAAAGTTCTGCCCTAAATACCTTGACCTAGTCCTTCAATGGAGTTCTTCTTTTGGGTGAGAGAAAGTAGAGAAAAGGAAGAGCAAGTTGGGTTTGGGAATTGAGAGGTGTTAAGTAAGGTTTTAGAATTAGGGTAGTTTATATAGTTAATTAACTAACCTAATTAACCAACCCCTAATAACTAATTAAACCCCTAACTAACTAACTTAATTAAATGACCCTTCGAAAATTTAAGAGGAAAGTCAGAGGCCTGACCTACGAGACCCTGACCTACGGGTCATAGGTCAATCGACGGCCAAGACCCCCACCATCATGTGCAACCGTAGTTTGGATCAGAGAGTTTCCATATTGACCTCTTCGTGAAAATGTCTAAGTGACCATTGACGGATACATCGACGCCCGGTCGATCAAGGCACGTCTCGTCGCCTGCAAGTCATAGGTAGACACTCTCTTGTAATAACATTTTGGCTAAAATGGAATGGTCCTCCTCAAGGACCTTTAGGGTGGTCCTTGTGGAGTCGTATCCAGATGTTTCGTCCCTAAACCTACTTTAATATGTGTTGCATACCCTTTACCAAATTTCATCAAATTCCGACTCCTAAAACCCCATGAAATAGGCTAAGGCACGCTAGCACCTTTTTCACTAGTCTCCAGACGTCGTGGACATTCCTTGATGTTTTAACTCTAAAACTCCCTACATGAATTTTATACACTATTATTGACCTTAAGAAGTGTTATAAACCTTAGAAACTCATGTGAGGGTCTATATATTAGGTTTTAGACTTTTTGGAGTTTTACCCTCGGCAGCCCTTCGTGGAGGCATGATTATCTAAAAGACGCGCTAGCATGAATTAGAAGAAACTTTTTACAGATCAAATTATAACGCACGAAAAGAGAGTGAAAGAAGTGAGATAATTCCCTAAATGCTGAAGCCTCCAAATTATAGATGTAGTGAGCTTCACACCAATAACTAGGACTCTACTAACATGACTTCATAGATTCTCTTGCACTCTTATACTCTGTGGTCTATTACAAAATTGGTCACGCGTCAAGCGTACCCTCTCGGCGTGGCTGGAACTCAAAAATCATTGTTGGCCTCGATGAACCCTTGGCCTGGTTTACTTCACTCAGCCGAAGACTTTAACATTTTAACAATTATGAAATGAACTTACTCAAATAACTAAATAATATAACCTATAATGTTAACAGAATCAAACATTCAACTTGGCCAAGAATGGCAACCCAACTCTTTAAAATAAGAATGATAATGTAATGACTACTCAACTACTAACAGTCTATGAAACCTCTAAAACAACTGAGATGGATGTTGGGACAAACCCACTACATCCTAATTAACTATACTATAAAGGAAATAAAAGATTCTTCCGAAATGCGAGGAGGCTCACCAACACACTCTGAATGTTCAAAATTAACAGGGCTACATCATAATACGATGCAGGCCATTTGGCATCAGTACATTGAATGTACGAGTATGCGAGTTGGAATGATAATATACATAGGCTTTAAAGAGACTATGGAAGAAACACTTACCTTGACTCTTCTCAACTAATGAATAACTCAACTCAATATAAAGAAATAAAACACATGCGATATATCTAAAAATCTCATAAAACATTTTTTCTTTAAAGGTAAAATAGCAACAAACTTAACTTTACTCGTATAAAATGTAATATAACTTCCGTGGGAGATTCTCTAACCGACAACCATTACTATGAGCATAAGTAATGGTACAACATTTTACCTCACGTTGCCAAGGACCGTCCTATAACTTTCCGTCGGTATAGAACCTGAACTACTAAGTGAATCCACTAGTGAATGCTAAAAAGAACTAAAGAATCATCTAAAAAGTATGAGCCTTTTCTGACCATGATAGCTACATGGTTTATGGGGGGATTCAGTTAATATGAACTTGTGTTCCCATATTGGTGCTCAATATTGCACCCAAATATACTCAGCTCGTATGTTTTTTTTTAAAACAACTTCTTCTCTGGTTTGAGATAATTACTCAAACATAACTTAAAAGGTCTCTTGGAATCAATATTCCCTTTTCATGTTCAAAACACTTTCGGAAATCTCTGTTTCCTCTCATCTTAAATATGAAAACATTTATTCTTGGGAATACTTAGTCCTCATATCATTTTAAAGAAAATTAACTTTTATCTTACTCTTTACTCAACTTGAAAATATAAGTATTAAAACAAAGTTGAAACGTTTCTAAAAGACTTATGAAAACTTGAAATGAACTTCTCTTACTTGACTCTCAACTTCTCTTGACTTTGATCTTAACTTTCCGTGCATTGGATTATGGATTCAAGGTTATGATTCATGTTTCTCAATGATTTCTAAGTGTTTAGAAATCCTTTGATGTTGTTAGAATCAATGGGAAGTGTTATAAAACTTTTAAAGAACTTAAATGGACTAAATGATGAAAAGTTGGTGAAAAATGATGATTTGGACGCATTCCAGGCGCGCCGCACCAGACCCATTTGACTGAGGCTCCTTTTGCGCATACTGCAGGGGTGCCACCCTAGGCTGCCTGGTGCTATGGGGGAGCGTCATGCCACATGTTCCTTCATGTGAAATCTAATGAACTTTTGACCTCGTTTTCTGATTTTAAATTGATTTAATAAGATTCTTTTTCTTATATTCACTTTAGATTCATGTACCCAAGTGATATACACAATGATCTAACTTAGAGAACTCAAGAGACAACACTTTAACATCAAGAAACTCCTAAATCTAAAATCATGTTCAAGAGCGAAAACAAATTCAAGAACAATTATCAAGAACATTCAAATTCCAATCTTCTTAGAATGAATTAAGAGTGAATCAAACATGTTTGGCCCATGGTGAACAAACCCAATGTTATGAAAGGCTCACATACCTTGTAGGATAAATTCCTTGGTGAATCCGCAACCAACATCGATCGTTCTTGGCGAATCTTGCTTTTCCTCTTCTCCTTTCTCTTGTGTTGTTTCTCCAAAAGCCCTAACTCTATTTTTCAAAGGTGTAAATTGAACTCCCTCATATTTAACCCCAATTATTCTATTAAGAATGTATTTAATAAATTGGCTAAGTAAAATACCAAATTACTCCTTAAATATTTAGACTGAACTTTTGTTATTATAACAGCCCAACTTCCAATGACATAACTTATTCATATGAACTCAGAATCGCAAAAACTTGATGGCGTTGGAAAGTTTATTCCAATAGCTTTTTAACAATATCTGTAAGTACACCAAACTCATCCTGAGCTAGATGTTGTGGCCTTTTGAAGTTGACCAAAACTCAACTTTTCCTTAAACTATTTACAGATTTTCATTATTTCCATAAATGACTTTTTCCACTTCTAAGCTTCATTGTAGTTATTTTGTTACAATATCTTCTAGATATCAAAAGTATCACTTTAATAGGATTTTATTAAAAATTTCACCTTAAAATTTTCCAAAAGTGTTATGACTTTTGAAAAGGGTTGTGCCTTTTTATATTACTTGTAACTTTTCAAAATAGTTGTGACTTTTTGAATAAGTTTTGACTTTTCTAAACAGTTATGACTTCTTGGGAATGTCATGACTTTTCAAATAACACACAAAAAACACTTGATCATACTACCCTTTTTTATTATAAATAGAGGGTTTCCTCTCATTTTTTGAACCACAATTTTTTTAATGTTTTATTCTTATTCTTCTTGCATTTTAAAAAATTTCATGTGATTTGTTGTCATTGAGTGAGTTCGAAGTTTCACGGAATATGAGGTACCACTAATCTAATGATATAAATTGTTCTATCGTAAGAGGGTATATTCCTTCACCTCGAGTACTTGAGGAAAATGATATGATGATCTAATATTTTTTTTCTTCTTAGTATATACAGAATATGTTATGTTCCAATATATAAAGTTAACATGATATAGTCTAAATTCTTTTGTTTTCGTTAACAACTTCTCTTGTGATATAGATATATGCTTATAAATATCTTTTTTTTTAAAATTATTAAACTTATCAAGATTTAGAGAATTGTCACGATTTGTGTTTTGGTGCTCAAGACAACAGAATGAATTTATTTATCAATGATTCGATGATTTAGATTGTCAGGTTGTTTGCTTCAAAATTATTATTACTATAGAAAAATTGCCCTTTTATTTTATTGATTTACTTTTTTGTAGTATTTAAGTATTCTCGACGAAGAAAAATTTATATAATTCGAAATAACGTCAGTTGAAGTTTCTATAAGTTTAATTTTTATTTTAGTCTAAATTCATTTCTTTTTTTTAACAATTTCTCTTGTGATGTAGATATATGCTTCTAAATATCTTTTTTCAAAATTATTCAACTTCTCAAGAGTTAGAGAATTGTCATGAATTATTTTTTTTCACATGCCCAAGACAAGAGAATTACATTATTTATCAATACTACTTATGTGATTTAAATTTTCAGGAAGTTGTCTAGTTAGATGACAAGAAAAATAAACAAAAAATATCATCTATGAGGTAATATTAGTGAGATAAGATAATTGCATGATTGAACATTATCAAATTGAGATAATTATATATATTATTGCATTTAACTAATAAAATTTGTCATTGACCTTCTTCATAGGATCATATGAATAACAAATATATATGATGATCCACATTGAAAATTCACAAAAGAAACTGAAATAATATTTTGTGCAAAACTTATAGTTCAAATCTTCTCTTAAATTTTCTAAATTGATAATCACGTGAAATGCACGTGTCGAAAAACTAGTGTGTGTGCATATATATATATATATATATATATATATATATATATATATATATATATATATATATATATATAGAGAGAGAGAGAGAGAGAGAGAGAGAGATCATTGAGCATAATTTAATTGAATAGATAAGATCATTCATTATAAATTAAATTAGGTAACTAAAGAAAATCAAAAGTTTGATTGTTTCAGACAGAAAGTCTTTTCCAAAAAACAACTATGTATAGCCATTGTTATGAGATTTATACAATGCAAGTACAAAAAAACACTAAGAAAAAGAATTAAAATTACACAAAAAAATATTTTATTGAGAAAACATTGTATTATAAATTACATCATATTAGGACTATACGAATAAGTATTGATAAATGAACAAATATAACAGGTAGAAGCTTCAATCGAACTAATAAATGTTCAAATGTGAAAAGGTTGTATTCTAATTAATATTGTCGAAATTTTCTACTATAATAATTAGTGGCAGATGAACCAATTTAAGAAAGAAAAATAAAACAAGATAGGTATAAGATTTAAATTTCCACCCTCGTCTATAGAGGTGCACTCATTCATCATCGCATTATATAATATATTGAGTGCGACTTGATACATCTTTATTTTAATATTTGAAACAAAAATATAACATTAATATATATGATTTCGAGAGGGGAGAATGGATTCATGTTACACCCTCTGTATACACCCATGTCTGGAATGGTTACAACCCTGCATGCCACTTCTATTCTGTATGTCTTATGCTCATATAATTTGTGCAGCATTAAGAAAAAAAGTTTGCTATCAAACTTGTATATATTAATATTCTAGTGAAATTTATAAGAGTTTAAGGACAAGCAATAACTAGAAAATAATTCTGAAAGGATCAATATAATATTATTTGATATAAAACCAGAAGCATAAAAGGAATAAGTTCGCTCACCGATTTGTAATGATATTGTTCATGCTCAGCAAGATAGTTGTAAAATGATTTAATTCTTTTATTATGTTGAGTTCGGATATGAGAAATTATTTTGTAAAGTGTTAAATGAGTTAACTCCTTCAATGTAATGATGTCATTTGATCAGCATCTTTTGATAACGCATATAAAAGTTCTTAGAATCCTCAACAAGAGGTTGTTGAGATCACTTTGTCTGCTCGTTTACTTACGAGTGAGACCTCCATGAGACTATTTGTAATCATGGGATTATTGAATTTTACCCATGATGTCCTTCAGTTGAATTCTTCACGCCCATAATTCTGCCCAAACATTATAAGTCGAATAGTCTTGAGATGAGAAGTATATTTGAGTCCTTGAGTTTAGTAGTTCATGCTTATAATTCTGCACGAACCCTCTGAGTTTAGCATTCTTGAAATGAATAGTATCACTGAAGTTCTTGAGTTCTAACTATTGAGTTCTATCTATGGTTATTGTAAACTTTGCATTGAGTCGTTCATGTCCATACTTCAGCATGAGCCTTATTTTAAGAAGCCTTTTAGAAACGTTTGAACTTTTTTTTAAGACTTAAGCATTGAGTTGAGTAAAGATTTAATATTCAAGTCATTTTCTACCAAAAAAAAAGTATATGGGTACTAGGTATTCCCAAAGAGTTTCAAAATGTTTTCACATCTGAGCAAGAAAGGGAACATCGATTCCAAGAGATCTTTTAAGATAAGTTTTGAGTAATTATCTCAAACCAAAGAATTTTTTTTTACAAACATATGAACTATGTATATTTTGGGAGTAGTATTGAGCACCGATATAGGGATGCGAGTTCAGATAATTCAAGTCTCCATAAACCATGTAGCCATCAAAGGTTGTAAAGGATCATACTTTTTAGATGACTCCTTAAGTTCTTTTTAGAATAGACCAGTGAACCCACTTAGTTGAGGCATTCTATGTGACTACGAAGTATAGGACAGTTCAGGCAGCATGGGTAAGACGTTGTATTATAACTTAGGCTCATAGTGGTGGTTTTCGGTTATAGAAACTTCCACAAAGCTATATTATAGTTTATTATATATAAATTGAGTTTTTATTGTACTCTTCAATACCCTGGGTTGATTTCTATCGTTTTAAAAGCTTTTCATATAATGTATGTGCATTGTTGCTTTACATTCAGCTGAGTATCTAGAGTGGAGTAGCTAAAGTCTAGTATCTAATCTTTGAGGTGAGTATCTTATTCTTGAGGTTAGTTGAGTTGAAAAGAAGTATGTATGTTTCATTTTTATTAAGTTCAATCTTATGTTTATGCTTCACAATTCCCGTTAAATAATCGTACAATCCACGTACTAAGTCATTTTTCCTTCATAGTTTTGACGCAGACACATGTACATGATCACCGACAGGAGCTTCGTTGATACATCCGGAAGTTTGAGTTAGCTATGGTGAGCATCCTTGTTTCCGGAGGATTACAATTGATTTTCAGTTTAGTCAGAATATCGTGGGTCTTGTCTGACTTCCATCTTTGTCATTTAGAGGTTTCATAGATATTTAGTATAGTTGACAACTCTGTATCATTTATTTTTGAATGTTTTAAAGACTTATGTTGCCTATTTTATGGTGAGTTGAATATATTATTTTATTTAGAGTTTTTCATTTGATTTAAAGTTTGTAATTAAGTTTCATGAACTTTTCTACAGTTTTAAGTTTTGTATGCTTGAGTTATTCTTACTCTTGTAGTCATCTAGGATGAGGGTTCTCTTGTGGACCAACAATAGTCTTCGAGTGCTGGTCATGTCTAGGGTGTAGACTCAGGTCGTGACAGAATCATATCTAGATTGATCCTTGCAAATTGAATCAGTGCTCAGAAATTGAATTCAGATGTAAACACCTAAAAATTAATTATTAGCTGCAAAAAATAGTAGAAAAAACCAGCATCTATGTGCTTACAAAAATATAAGGGAAAGCGAAAAAACAAGGTACTGTTCATTACAAGCCCAAGAAAGGCAAAAACCAAATCAAGGACTCTGGGAAAAGAGATGTCAATATCTGATTCAAGTTTCTCTGGGCACCAGGTTGTTCAGGGCTTCATCCATGAAAGTGAAGTGCCGAAAATGTCCTTTCTTGGTCCGGGAAATCTCCTATCAAGGGGCCACGCATGTGAAAATTATCCTCACACTCTTCAATGTCTGGAAAAATAGATGATCCATCTCTAGACCCTTCCTCCTCTCCTGGTGTAGCTTACGATGGAGCATCTCGTCCTCTAGGGAAGTGTTGGGCGGAACCGGAGTGGTGTTAGCAAAGTAGTGCCTCAACCTCCTCCTGACAGCCGCCAGGTCCTCATCGAACCTTGCACCTGAAAATGGAGGCTTGGACTGGGTGGAACGAGAGTCTTCGTCTCCCTCATCGTCCGACTCCACCACCGCCTGACTATTGTTTGCCTTTCCCGTCCTCCTCCACTTTCTCCGAGAAGTAGAGCCATGTCTAACTAAAAGAGGGTGAAGGGGGATATATTGGAAGTACGTCATCAGCAACTAAAAGGGGCACCCCACCTATTTGCACCATCCAGTCACGAGTCTGGGTAGGAAGAAGCCTTTTTGTTGCCTGGGTAGAACACTTCCACTACGAAATGATTTGTGCCCCCATATTCAACTCTATACCCTACACCGTGCATGCCACCACCAAAGCCCATAGGAAGGTCACGCATTTGTGATATCATAGAACCTAAATATGCAATTATTATAGAAAAATAACACCTAAATAGTACCATAATCTGATTTTTCTATCAAGAGCCCCTTAAACATCCCCCGCCAAATTTTGTACCAATTCGACCATAATTTTACAAAATCCTTACGCCCAGAACATCGAAGAGATGTTGGGAACGTGTGGGAAGTGCCCATGATACATTTTTCTACCAAAATAACAACCTATGTTTCATTTAAAATCACTAGCCCCCTCCAAAATCATTTCTAATCAATTAAATATCAACATGCATTTTTTATTAATCAAGTATTGAAGTAAAGAGCGCAAATAACTAAAGAATTACCTTGAGTTTGACTTTCGGAGAGAGGTGTTTAAGAGGAATCATATATTTAGATGAAAGAAAACAATACGTCTGCTTACGTGGCACAACCACAAGCAAGAATTTCCTTTCAAATTTATTTATTTCCAAAACTAGCCATCCTCTTTCATGAAAAGATGTGACTTTTATGAAAAGTTGCGACTTTAATGAACAGTTGCGAGTTTTTGTGACTTTTATGAAATGTTGTGATTTTAATGAAGAACTGCGATTTCTTCCAAAAGTTGTGACTTTTAAGAAATGTTACGGCTTTAATGAAGAGTTGCGATTTTATGAAAAGTTGTGACTTTTATGAAAAGTTGCGACTTTTATGAAAAGTTGTGAACTTTCCGAAGGGTTGCAACTTTTTAAAATAGTTGTGACTTTTTTAGATAAGGCACAATAAGCATTTGTTCCCAATACACTTTATTGTCTATTAAAAGAGGAATTTCCTCTCATAGTAAAACAACAAAAATTCAGAACTTCTTTTTCTTCTTCCGCAAAACTATAATCGTGTGATTTGCTCCTGTGGAGTGACTTACTAATACCCTGATTTTTGTATCAATAAGTTGGTGAATAAAATTGTTCCATCCCGAGAGGATGTAATTCTTTAAACCTCTTGTATTGGAGGAGAGTTATTTTCTTTATGGGACATTGTGCATTTAGTGGACTCGATTTTTTCCTTTCTATTTCATTCTATTTTTACATATTCTGGTATGTTTTCTTACACTCGTTAATTTATGCATATGATATTAATTGTTTTTTTAGTACATGTTCTAGACTCTGTTGTTTATATTTCTGCAAAGCTATTGTCTATGGTTATATTGAACATATACACATATAGTAACTATATTCATTGTGCAGAAAAATATTATTGTACTCAACTCCAAGAATTTATGTTTTGATATTCTATATTAAATTCTATAACTTAAAAGTACTATATATAAGCTTATATATTATCTATATTTACATACATATGTAATTTCTCACTTATCAATTGAAGAAATACATTATGCAAGTTCAAAAGTTATAATTGCTTTCATGTTCAAGCATAATTTATTTTTTCAATATGTTAACAAATTTTTGAATTCTCTCCTAAGACATATATCACAATTCTATGATCTATGAAACTTAAAAGTTTCTTTTATTACGAAATGCTTTTGACTGTATATTCTTATTTTTTTTATTTTCCTTTTAATGTTGATTAAAGAACCAATGATTTATTATTTCATGAATAGTTCATTCATTAGGGGATCATGGCTTATGTGATAATGATAAATAATCAAATTCATGTTGGAATATTGCTAATATTCTTTAAGAACTTATTAGAAAAAAATTACTTGCAAGTTCAATGTTATTATTATTTATTACCGCACAAAGCACGGGCATATTACCTAGTTTGAGAGTATATAGTGAGAAAAGGGTGAAATGAGGAAACCATTCCTCATTTCCCCCTTTACTATTTTTGATCTCCTGCTATAGTGGGAGATTTCTCGCCACAGCGGAAGGGTTGCCGCCCTGGCGAGGTCATCCTCTAAAAATTTGACACTATATTTCTTTGTATATTGCTCCTAATTTCATATATCCCTTGGGTATAGTAGCTTTCTTGTGTCAAATACTCAAAAAATCACCACCCGTCGTGTTTCCGTAGTTGACCAATTTGTTAGTTTAAAAGTACTCCGAAATAGAGCATGTCATCATCCGCGAGATAGTCGTTAGGATATGAATGTAGGGTAAAATGGTATTTGTTGTAACGACCTGAACAGTTATTATTTATGGAAACAAAACCTCGGGAAAATACTGGGGCCACTGTCATGCTAGGGCGGGGAAGATGGCGCTAGGGCGCAATGCCACAACACAGAAGATGGTGCCAGAGCAGGATAGGCGAGATAGAATGTAAATCATGGCAAATGCTGTTTTTCTCCTTCTTCCTAAAATACCTAAGTTAGTTGTAAACCACCCTAGAAACACCCCAAAAAAGCTGCTTTAAGCATGGAAAGGAAGGAGGAGGAGATTTCTAGCGCAAGAAGATCAATGGATAGTTGATATCTAGTGTAGACCACCGTTCTATCGTCCGAAAACATGAAATTCATCTATGATCCTCTATGAAATCTTAGTGCCTAGGTAGGCCACATTTACTAGTTGAGTAGTTATAAACATGTGCTCTCTACATAGCATAATGCAAATTGTTAGTAGAATGCATGCATAAGCCTTCATTCACCAAATAAAGGGATGATTATCTTTGTGATTCTTGCAGTTGTGTAGGATGTGTATCATACAGGGGAAAAAGTTGCCCTAGTGTTAGGGTTAGGTGATTGTTGTGATTTCATGATTGTGCCTGTAGGTTCTTTCTGGCTTCATTATGATGCATGTATGTATGTGAATGTCGCATCCATGATCACACTAATTGTAATAAGGATATATGAACGGTGTAGACCATAAATCACGACCTGATTGTATGAAGTTGAGAATAAACTTGTGATAATGATTGCGATTGTGGCTGTTAAATGGATCAATTGTTGCATTCTGACACACTAACTTTGATCGGTTGCCACGTTCTGGCAAAAAATGGTATCTATTGCCACATTGAAGCATGAACAATGGATCAGGTACCACATAATGGTATATTAATATCTTGGGTTTGGGTTCCGTGAGAGGACCATTAGCTTGTGATATATGTATATTGTTGGGATTGTGAAATGATATATTATTCCCTAATTCATACGTGCTACAGTATGCTATATATTGTTACTCGTGAGATTGAATAAACTGGGTTTATTACTCGTTTGTTGAATGATTTTGTTAGAGTTGAGCCCAAACCATGAGGTGATGCGGTCAATGGGGACCAAAGGTCAAAGAGTTGCTATTGATTAGGTAGAAGTCTGGTTGGTTTATTAAAAGTTTAGAAATGGTGGCAGTGTTTGTGGAGGTAAATACATAGGAAAATCCTACCTTGGGAAAGGAATTTGTGGTTAATAATTAGGAAGTCTTGATGTAGTGTACCATGTGGTCAAGGTATCAGTGGTGACATGGGAAAATCAAGGGTATGTCGAGAGCGGTAGTCGAAATGCTGGTAGTGGCAAATGTAGACTCTTCTATGAGCTAGAATTTTTAAGCTATGATCAAGAAACTGATAAGTTGTTTGACTGAGATGGAAGTTTGTAGCAAAGATACTAGTGTAATTCTGAGGTAATCGGAAAAAGGGTGAAATGTGGAGAAACGATGGGTAGGGGTGGGCATTCGGTATTTCGGTTCGGTTTCGGGGTTTTTTTTTCCGGTTTTTTCGGTTTTCGGTTTTTGGAAAATGTGTACCGAATACCGAACCAAAATATTTCGGTTCGATTCGGTTTTTGTTGTTTCGGTTTGATTTTTATTAATTCGGTTCGGTTTTTTATTTCGGTTTTTTAATGGGCCTGCTTAGTGGGCGACGACTGCTGCTGCTGCGGGCAGCTGCTGCTGCTGCTGCTGGCGGCTGCGGGCCTGCTGCTGGCGGCTGCTGCTGCTGCTGCTGGTGGCGGCTGCTGCTGCTGCTGGCCTGCTGCTGGCGGCTGCTGCTGCTGCTGGCCTGCTGCTGGCGGCTGCTGCTGCTGCTGCTGGTGGCGGCTGCTACTGCTGCTGGCCTGCTGCTGGCGGCGGCGGCGGCCTGAAAGGAAGTGGAGGAGCTGCAAGAGGAAAAGAGGAAGAGCTGCAAGAGGAAATATGAATATTGAATTAGGAATAGGGACATTACATAGGGTTTCAGATTTTTTTTTCTTTTTTTAAAATATTATTTAACATTAATAATTATTAATTAATATAATATAAATATAATATAATATTTCAGTTTAAACCGAAATACCAAAAATCAAAATAATACATACCGAAAATCGAACCGAAATACCGAAAAATACAAAAAAGTAAACCGAATACCGAACCGAAAACCGAAATACCGAAATCAAAATATTAAAAAAATTCGGTTCGGTTCGGTTTTTCGGTGTTTATGCCCACCCCTAACGATGGGTGTTATGACATGTTTTTACTAGTTGGTTTCTTGTCTTCTGTGGTGGGTGTTGGGTTGGCCAATGATGACTGCCACTACATATGGTTTTTGTAGTGATACTACTTTTGTTATGCCTTTTGTGATAGTCTTCATGCAGGATCGGTGATGTTTCATTAGATAAAGACGAAAAAAATCTCCAACAACTTTTATTGTTTTATACGCACGTCGGGTGCTCTGTCAATGTTATTGTGTTTGTATCTTGTAATCTTAGAAGCTCTTGTGCCTGATTAGGCTAGATCTCTGCGGGTGTGAATTACTTTACATGTCTTAACTCGAGTTTGTGTGATACCTTTAGTTATAAAATCTTTTGAAACTTCTTTTGTTTCAATTTTTCTTTAATCTTGCCCATGTTTTAAATTGTTGAGAATCGAGGGTTATCCTACTTAGGTGTTAAAGTAGGTGCCACACGGGCTGGTGGGTTGGGTCATGACACCATGTCCTCTTCAAGTAATTAACATTTATATCATGCCTTAACACCCTATATTAACAAGATTACATCATTCAAACTCTGATTAAAGTGAGTGTTAGTTGTTTGGATGCTCACTCAACTTATGGTAAATCATAATCTTTGAGGGACTATGATTATCATTTATGATAAGTTGAGTGACCATCCAAACAACTAACTCACAGCTTAACCTTAGTCTAATTCATGTAATTTTGTTATTAGAGGAGTGCATATATCACATGAGCATGTGGTGTTTGATTCATACCATAGAAACATTAATATGATGGACACCAAATCTCTAACAATGACTTCTATATGGTATACCTCATGAAAGAAGTCAAGTCTTGAAAAGGAAGGTCCCAACTAAGTTATCAGAAATGGAATTTACTAATGGTTATCAAGATGACTAGTTTGATCCATCTTATAGTAAGAGTGGATTTCATGAAGTAAGTTGATCTGACATTCAAGAGAAATGAAGGGGGTTAACTCTAGGAATATTAATGATGATAATCCTTTGCGATGAAATATTGAATGTAAAGTAATAACAAGGAAGAGCAAATTTGGGCCAAAGAAACATACGACATGTCGTCTTTATTAGAGTGATACTGGAATATTGTGTAATTGATGTGACAAGGTGTTATCCATCTCCAAGTTTAAAAATCATGCTGGCAATAAGCTCAATAAAAGATTTAAACAAGGATGATATATTATTGATATTAAAACCAACACGATTTTTGAACTCAGAGATAGTTAGCATCTTGTCACATCAATTACACAATATTCCATTATCACTGGTAATAATGGAATATTGTGTAATTGATGTGACAAGGAGTTATCCATCATTGAGTTCAAAACTCATGTTGGTTTTAAGCTCAATGAAGGATTTAAACAGAGAAGATACATTATTGAGCTTAAAACTAGCACGATTTTTGAACTCCGTGATGCATAGTACCTTGTCATAGCAATTACACAACATTTCATTATCACTGGTAATAATGACGACATTTCCTACGTTTCTTTGGATCAATTTTGGGCTTGCTTGTAATTACTTTAAATATAATTTTTCCTCGCAAAGGATTAATCAATATTAATGTTCCAAGAGTTGTCTCCCTTCGTATTTCTTGAATGTCAGATCCAGTGACATCAAGAAATCCACTCTTACAATAAGATGGATCAAACTGGTCACATTAGTAACCTTTAGTAAATTCCATTTATGATAACTTGTTTGGGATTAAAACCTCAGACCTCTTGGTTAAAGATGAAAGAGTATTTAAGAGTTACCATTCCACCACAACCCTTATTGTTTAATTAACTAATCAACATGATTTTACTAAAATCAAACTCTAATTAGGCTACAAGATAATTAGAGCCGCAATATAGGCTAGGTCTGTAGGGCCGGCCTGGCCTGACCCGTGATTTCATAGGGTTGGGTTACAATTTAGGTAGCCCAGTTATGAAAACAGATTTTAGCCCAACCTGAATAAATTTGTCAATTTTCGAGGCTTGAGAAATATCGCTAGGGCTGACCCGTGGGGTAAATATAAATTAATCAAAAAATAAAAATAAATTAGTGCATTAAAAATAACAAGAGTCTAAACTAAAATTTGCTAAAGTTTGAAATATTGCAATTTAAATATAAATTATTTTTATAAAATATGTACTAAATAAAATAAAAATTTCCTAAAATTTGTAGGGAATCATTACATAGGTCATAACCTATGGAATATTATCATAGTTTTTGTGTTTCTTTATGATCACTGAAAAACAATTAGGTTAATATTTCTATCTAGCTAGTTATGTTTTTACTTGAAATCAAACATAATAAATATTGTAAAAATAATTATATTTCAGCATTTGATGAACAAGTAGTAACACCAACACCATGTAATATTGACTTGTCGATATTTATGATAATATTTTTAAATTATAATGTAATTTAAGAAATTATAAAAAAAAATATACTTTAAAAAACGATGGTTGGTATTTACATCCCTACTTCATTCAAATAATGTGCAATATCGCGGTGACTCGAAAAATAATCAATAAACATAGTTTTAAAAATTTAAAGAATAAATGAGTTTTAAAAGAAGTCGCCGCCTAAATTTTGGAAAAAACTAAGAAACAAATTAAATATCTACGAAACCATTAGATTCTAGGTAAGGGGTTCAAGTTATTTCGAAGGGAAGGTGTTAGGCATCCTTCGAAATCCATAATTCTGGGTCCTGACTGAGTTAAACAAATAAAATATATAGACTTAAACTAAATTTTCATCTTTTACAATGTGGAGGCCTCCAAAATCGATTGAGTGATTTTCTCATCGGCCAATTTTAATATTGTTTACAAATTAGCTAACATATTTAAAATATAATAATATGCAAATCAACGCAACAAAATTATATGCAAAATTAATATAAAAAAACTGGCTGAAAAAAATAATGAAATAAAAAAACTAAGAAAAAACAGCATTAAATAATAATTGTAACATAACAACAACAACCATGAAAGAGTAATGTCGAAATTTGATCATTATTTAATATACTAAAATGTACTAAAATGTAAAACTAACATTTAAAAATTAAAATATTTAGTGAAAGATAACCCAATATAGCAAACAATAGCAGAACAATTGTATATTCACTTATAAAATTCAAAGGTGCACCTAAACTTGTATAATTTTGGAAAATACGAAATAACAAACATAACAACATTGACATCAAAAAACACCAAAACAAAATAAATGAAATCAACAAAATTATCATTTGAATAAAATTGATCAACTGACAAAAGCATACACAAAAAAATGTAAAAAATGTAAAGAATGAAAGAAGGGTCACAAGTAACTTTTTTTCTGGACAGATATGGCTATTTTCAAGCGTGTTGCCATGGCTTCTTGGTTGGTTGTTGAATGTTCATTGGAATTCAGGTGGGTCTGGTCCGTTCATTATTCGTCAGAGCCTGGCTGAAGTGTGGGAGATCCTCACCAACTCACCACAGCTCGAAGTTGCAACAACATAAAGATTTAGCTTGTCGGAGTACCTGAAAAACAAATAAAAATTAAAAGAAGGGAAAGGGCAAGGGATGGCAGTGTGGTCCTCGTTTAGCTCTGTTTCGTCGGAGCTACTGCATTTGATCAAACAAAAGGGGAAAATAGGGATGGGGTTTTGCCGGAGATCTGGTGGTTGGAACTTCTTGTTGCTTGCTGGAAAAGAAGGAAAAAGGGTGGGGCGGTTTGTTCTTGGTTCGCTGATGGGTTTGTGGGTGTGGTCAGAAAAAGAGAACGGAGGTTTGAGAGTTGGTTTCTGGTGGCTTGGGGCGTTGGAGATGGAATGGTTTCTGCCCGTCTTTGGCTGAGCTCGTTAGGAGAAGGTGAAGGGAGTTTGGATGGTTGTTCGTTGCTGCTGTTAGCTTCTCCAGCGTTGTGAGTTTGCCGGAGAAGACGATGAGGGTGAGAAGAGAAGCTGAACAGTGAGGGTTTTGGGTTGTGCTTTGATACTTTTGAATGAAAAAATCAGAAAGGGAACAGGTTAGAGCAACTGGGCTATTTTGGGTGGTGGTGGCTTTTCGAAAAATGTTGTGCTGAGGGTGGTGGCCGGAAAAGGCAATAATCACTAAAGACACCCTAAAAAATTTGAAAAAATTATTAAATTTTATTCCAAATATTTTATCCACCCCCGACTAAGAAATAAATTAAATAGAAAATAAAAAACCACATATAGTACAATACCATTATCCAAAAATCATGGGCCGAAACCACTAGTTAAATAAAATATATGTGTATGAAATAATATCCTTATTTTAATGATTTTTTAGACACTGAAAAATATCAAAACGATTATTAGCAAATGTACGGAATAAAATTAACATTAAAAAAATATAATAAGCGTAACCAATGACATGTAAAATGTAATTTAACAAAATTAACAGTTTAATAAAAATTAATGGATGTGACAAAAAATAATGTTATTAAAAGTAATGGATAAAAATCCAATAAAAGAATGGGTATCGATAAACTAATTTAACATTATAAAAATTTATTTGAACTATTAAATAAATAAAATATAAAATTTACGAATTTTGAAAATTTTAGGCTAAATTTGGGTGTCAACAGTTTGCCCGGCAAAGCCTGTAGCTCACATACTTGTGGGCTGGACCGACCATTTTCTGGCCCACACCAAAGATGGGCCTTTAAAATTTCAAATCATGTATGGGTTAGCCCAAATAGGGTGGGCCAGCCCAAATTGACACCTCTAAAGATAACTTTTAGGTGAAATTTTTAATAAAATTCAATCAAAGTGATACTTTTGATAACCAACCAGTATGATTCATTTTCATTTTAAATGTAAGATAAAAAATAAAAAAAAATCTATTATAAAAGTTAAATAATTACCGATTAACTTTACTACTTGTTTCTACATGAATTTATCAGTTTTATATAGGCTGAGTTAAATCGAAAATTCTTTATTTTTATAACATGTAGTTCACACTACTTTTATATCTCAAAATAGAAATGGTTAAATAATGTATATCTTACCAAATGTGAATATTAAATCTATAAAAGAATTTGAACCACTAGCTCATTACAAATTATTTTTAGTTTGTAGATTGAACAAATTAGATTTTATTTCATTTATTCGATGTTGGATTAATCAATTATTCTAAGTAAGTTTTTTTTGGATCCAAGAAAACAATTAAGATTAAAAGATGTAACACCCCATAGCCAAAACAGACCAAAAATCAGTTTTTCAGAAAAATCTGCAGGTGCAGCCGACGTGATCATCGACAGACCATAGCCTGATCCACGGTCCGTCCTGCACAACTGTCGATGGGATCAGAGACTCCCAAAAACTCATCCGGGAAAAATTGGCTAAGTCTTGATCGACGAACGGACCTACGGTCCGTAGGTCAGACGACGGTCCGTAGTCCATGCCCGTTGATCGAGACCCCCTTCAGCCACTCACTGACAAGGATCACGGGTGACCAGCATGGTCCGTAAGTGAACCCACGGTCCGTAGGTCTGACCGTAGGTGGGAACTAGCAGCCAGTTAGGGGGGAAATATAGTAGGGTCAACTTCAAATGATTATAACTCTTAGTACAAAAATGAATTAGGTGTCCCATGACATATCAACAGATAGATAATTGAATTAGATTTCCGTAGACACCAACCTTTCTAAAATCAGAGCTCAGAGTAAAAAGTTATACCCGTTTTAGTAAAGGCCTGTCGAACAGACCCAACCTACGGACCCAAACAACAGACCGTCGATGGAACGACGGACCGTCTATACAGGTCGTCGTTTGGTCCAACAGCAACTTACCCAGGTGTCTTATAATCTTTTCCCACTTCATTTAAATCTTAAGATACGTCATTTTGGCCCTAAATAATCAGATTTTAGTCAGTTTATGCCTAGAAACATAACTAAAACTTACCTATGTCAAAATCATTAATCAAAAAAAGAAAATTAGAAGCAAGATAGGAGAAAAAGCTCAAGAACGCTAGTTCAAGAACACAACAAATTTCCATTCACGAAATCTATGTATTTTTCCATGAATTTCATCACCAGGTATGTGGGATTTTACTAGTGAGTTGCTTTCACCCATTGTGTCCCTAGTTTTCAGTCAGATTCTTGGTTCTCTTATTATGGTTAAACCTAGGGTTTCTAGAATTTGATAAAACTTCATGAATTAATTAGTTATATGTTCCAAATCAGATTTCCATGTTATTATTCAGATTATTGCACGAATTTCAGAACCCTACCTTTGTATTTTTTTAGTTCTTGAATTACATATGCTAGGTCAGATATTTCAGTTATTCAGTTGTACATGCCTCAGTTTTAATGTATCATTAAAAGATTAAATATTGCATTCCCAGTTTGCATGTTCAGTTTTGAGCTATCCAATATTTACAGAAAATTCAGACATAATAAGTTATCTACATAAATCAATGGGAGTAGCATAATACCGAGTTGTACTAGGGTTCAGCGTACCCAATTAGTCCCAGAACTACTAGTCAAGTAGGTTGTAAGTACCTTCTGTGGGCAATCAGTTTAGTGATCACGCCAGCATGCCTTTATACCTTTGGCATGGTATATTGGGTCCTCTCGATGGGGCGTATACATAGGACTTCACATTTAGCTCATGTGGTTTTATTATCGGTTATTAGTAGCTCCCACAGTTCATCAGACTCTCTTGCATTGACCATTTATCAGTATATTTAGTATTAAGTTTCAGCATTTTATAATTGGTCATTGCATTCAGTTAGCTCAGAAATTCAGTATATCATGTTCAGATTATTATACTTGCTTTTGTACTTGTTCAATTATGTTTTATTTCAGCTTTATTCTATCCTACATGCTCAGTACCTTTTAAGTACTAACGCATACATGCGCTACATCTTCTCGCGATGTAGGTTCAGGTTCTCAGAATTCGGATCACGCATAAATCTATTTCGGATCTCCAATTCAGCAGATTCAGTGGTGAGTCCTCATTCTCCGAGGACAACAGTTATGAGTTTAATTTCAGTCTTTAGTCATTTAGTTTCATCTTTGCTAGATTTAGCTGGGGCTTGTCCCAGTATTTCTAGTCCAGTTTAGAGGCTTATTTCAGACATAGTTAGTTTCAACTTAGCTTTGAGTTGATATTTTCTTTGTATTAAACTCATCATTTTTCATATATCTCAGATTTAGCATATGGGTATTCCCCATCTTTTCATTTTAAGTATGATTTAGCTTCCGCAACAGTTTATTATTCTTTAGTATGCTCATGATCATGCCAACAGGGTTAGCTTAAGATCACTTGTGGTCCTAGGTTCCGTGTCCGCGTCTCAGGCGTAGCTCGAGGAGTGACAAAACTTGGTATCAGAGCACTAGGTTTAAGAGTCCTAAGATGTTTGAAAAGACGCACTAAGTAGATTCCTTTTCATGGGTGTGAAGTGCACCACATCTAATGAGAGGGAGGCTATAAAGTGTTTTAGGAAAACTTCACTTTCTTGTTACTCTTATCGTGCGTAAGGTATGATCTTATTCCACTCTAACTTGACATTTTACATTTCATATCATGCCTCCCCGTAGAGTTAACGCTTGGAATACTAATGCTAGGAATGCAAATGCATCTCCTCCAGTCCCAGATCAAGAAGTCTCCAATGATGAGTTCAGGAATGTCATACAGATGTTGGCTCAGAGTATGACCCACCATAACAATCGGGTTCATGCTCCTCTGAATGAAAATGGTGGATCAGCAGCAGCAAGGGTCCATGACTTTGTTAGGATGAATCCGCCTGAGTTCTTAGGATCGCAGACTAATGAGGATCCTCATAATTTCTTGGACGAAATCAAGAAGATCTTTGAGGTGATGCAGGTTACTGGGAATGATCGGGTTGAGTTGGCGTCATACCAGCTGAAAAACGTGGATCATATCTGGTACACTCAGTGGAAGGAGAATAGGGGTGCAAATGCAACTCCTATTACTTGGGAGTTCTTCAGTGAGACTTTTCTCGACAGGTTTTTCCCAATAGAGTTGAGAGAAGCAAAGTCTCAAGAATTCGTGAACTTGAGGCATGGAAACATGATAGTCCAAGAGTATGGGCTGAAGTTTAACCAACTCTCCAGGTATGCTCCTTACATGGTTGCTGACTCCAAGGCTTTGATGAATAAGTTCTTGTATGGAGTGTCGGATTTGGTGAAAACAGAGTGCAGAAATGCTATGTTACTGGGAGATATGAACATCTCTAGGCTTATGACTCATGCTCAGCAGGTTGAGGGTGACAAGCTTAGTGAACAGGCCGAAGAGAATAAAAAGGCTAGGACTGGGAACTATGACTATTCTTAGCAGAAATCGGGTGGGGGAAATCGCTCGCAGAGTCAGCAGAAGTTCTCATCTCCATCCCCTTTATTAGCTAGTGTTCCATCTTCCAAGAACAGGTTTGACTAGAAGGTTAGAGCACCAGGCTCTAAGTCTGAGGGAAGTGTATCAGGCACCAAGACTTACCCCGCTTGCCCTAAGTGTGGTAAGAATCATCCGGATGAGTGTCTTGCAGGAAAAGAAGGATGTTTTGGGTGCGGTCAGTCTGGTCACAGGTTGAGGGATTGTCCTTCGAGACAGGGTCAAGGAGGTGGAAATGGTAGAGCTCACTCTACAACTTCATCAGCACCAACAAATCGCCCGACTCAGTAGGGCAACTCATCTGGTACAGGTGGTGGTGAGCGCCAGAACAGGTTGTATGCCTTTCAGGCTCGCCAGGATCAGGAAGGTTCTCCGTATGTAGTCACTGGTACGTTATGAGTCTTTGACCTTGATGTTTATGCATTTTTAGATCCAGGGGCTACTCTTTCTTTTGTAACTCCTTGCATAGCAGTCCAATTCAGTGTCAGTCCAAAAATTCTCTCAGAACCTTTCTCAGTCTCTACTCCAGTCGGTGACCCATTTATCGCTAGACGAGTATACAGAAATTTCCCTGTCACAGTCTCTCAGAAAATCACCTTAGTAGATCTAGTAGAGTAAGAATTAATAGACTTCGATGTCATTCTAGGCATGGATTGGTTACATTCATGTTATGCCTCAGTCGATTGTAGAACTAGGATTGTTCGTTTCCAGTTTCCAGACGAACCAATCTTAGAATGGAAGGGTAGTAGCTTAGCGCCTATGGGTCAATTTATTTTCTTACCTTAAGGCCAGAAAGATGATCTCTAAGGGTTATCTCTATCATCTAGTTTGGGTTAAGGATTCTAGCTCTGAAACTCCAACTCTTGAGTCAGTTCCAGTAGTCAGTGAATTTCTAGAAGTGTTTCTAGAAGATCTTCCCAGAGTTTCTCCCGAAAGGGAAATAGACTTTGGAATTGATCTCCTTCCAGATACCCAGCCTATTTCTATTCCTCCTTACAGAATGGCTCCAGCATAGCTTAAGGAATTGAAAGAGCAGTTGAAAGACCTTCTAGATAAGGGTTTCATCAGACCTAGCATTTCACCATGGGGTGCACCAGTGTTGTTCGTAAAGAAGAAAGATTGTTCTCTCACAATGTGTATTGACTATAGACAGTTGAACAAGGTCACAATCAAGAATAAGTATCTCATCCCCAAGATTGATGACTTGTTTGACCAACTTCAGGGTGCTAGTCATTTCTCAAAGATAGACCTCATATCAGGTTATCATCAGCTCAGAGTCAGGGATAGTGACATTCCGAAAATAGCCTTCAGAACTCGGTATGGTCATTATGAATTTGTAGTTATGTCGTTTGGACTAACCAATGCTCCTGCAACTTTCATGGATTTGATGAACAGAGTGTTCAAATAGTACTTGGACTTGTTCGTTATCGTCTTGATTGATAATATCCTTATTTACTCTAAGAATGAGGAAGAACATGCAAGTCATTTGAGAGTTGTTCTTCAGACTCTCAAAGATTGTCAGTTATTCGCTAAGTTTAGCAAATGTGAGTTTTGATTGCAATTTGTTGCTTTCCTTAGTCACATTGTATCTAGCGAAGGGATCCGAGTTGATTCACAGAAGATAAAAGCAGTGAAACAATAGCCCAGACCTACCTCTGCTACAGATATCAGAAGTTTCTTAGGTCTAGCGGGTTATTACAGAAGGTTCGTGGAAGGATTTTCATCCATAGCCTCACCATTGACTAGGTTGATGCAGAAGATGGTCAAGTTTTAATGGTCAGATGATTGTGAGAAAAGTTTTGCAAAGTTGAAAACTAGATTGACTACAACTCTTGTTTTGACTCTACCAGAGGGGTCAAATGGTTATGTGATCTATTACAATGCATCCAGAGTTGGACTTGGTTGTGTATTGATGCAGCGAGATAAAGTTATAGCTTATGCTTCTAGACAGCTTAAGGTGCATGAGAAGAACTATCCAACTCATGAACTCAAGCTTGCAGCAGTGGTATTTACACTCAAGATATAGAGACACTACTTGTATGGTGTTCATGTAGATGTGTTCACTGACCATAAGAGCCTTAAGATGTGTTCACCCAGAAAGAGTTGAATCTTCGCTAGAGGAGATGGCTTGAGTTCCATAAGGATTATGATATGAGTGTGCATTATCATCCTGTTAAGGCGAATGTAGTAGCAGACGCTCTTAGTAGACTATCTATGGGTAGTGTAGCACATGTTGAGGAAGAAAGAAAGGATCTAGTGAAGGATGTTCACAGGCTTGCTCGCTTTGGAGTTTGCCTTATGAGCATATCAGACAATGGTGTAACAGTTCAGAATGTGGCACATTCTTCTTTGGTAGTGGAGGTTAAGGAAAAGCAAGACAGTGATACATTCTTGCTCGAACTAAAAGGTGCAGTCCACAATCAGATAGTGGAGGTTTTCTCCCAAGGGGGAGATGGTGTACTTTCCTACCAGGGTAGATTGTGTGTTCCTAATGTGGGCGAGTTGTGATAACATATTCTTGCAGAAGCCCGTAACTCCAGATATTCTATTTACCCAGGTGCCACTAAGATGTATCGCAATTTGCGAGAAGTCTATTGGTGGAATGGCATGAAGAGGGATATAGCAGATTTTGTGAGTAAGTGCCCCAATTGTCAACAAGTCAAGGTAGAACATCAAAAACCAGGGGGTATGACTCAAGAGATCGAAATTCCTACTTGGAAGTGGGAAGTAATCAATATGGATTTCATCACAGGGTTACCGCGTACTCGCAGACAACATGACTCCATTTGGGGGATAGTTGATAGGATGACTAGGTCTTCTCGCTTTTTGGCGGTCAAGATTACAGATTCGGCAGAGGACTATGCCAAGCTTTACATTAATGAAATTGTGAGATTGCATGAGTTTCCTTTGTTTAGCATCTCAGATAGAGGTCCTCAGCTTACCTCTCATTTCTGGAAGTCGTTTCAGAAGGGTCTTGGTACTCAAGTTAACCTTAGCACAACATTTAATGCGCAGACGGATGGACAGGCAGAGCATACTATTCATACCCTAGAGGATATGTTGAGAGCTTGTGTGATCGATTTCAAAGGTAGTTGGGATGATCACCTTCCTATGATTGAGTTTACCTACAATAATAGCTACCATTCCAGCATTCAGATAGCCCCTTATGAGGCTTTGTATGGGCGTAGATGTAGGTCTCCTGTTGGTTAGATTGAAGTAGGTGAACCAGCTTTGATACGGCCAGATTCAGTCCTTCATGCTATGGAGAAAGTGCAACTCATTAGAGATAGACTTAAGACAGCCCAGAGTCATCAAAAATCTTATGCAGATGTAAGGAGAAGGGAACTAGAGTTCCAAGTTGATGATTGGGTTTTTCTAAAAGTGTCACCTATGAAAGGGGTGATGAGATTTGGCAAGAATGGGAAGCTCACTCCTAGATATGTAGGTCGTTTACAAGATCTTGAAAAGGATTGTCAAGGTGGCATATGAGTTAGAATTACCAGCAGACTTACCAGCAGTGCATCCCGTTTTCCACATCTCACTCTTGAAGAAGTGTGTGGGTGACCCAGCATCTATAGTGCCATTAGAGAGTGTGGCAGTGAAAGATAGTCTTTCTTATGAGGATGTACCAGTTGATATTCTTGACCGTCAGGTTAGAAGGTTGAGAAACAAATAAATCGCTTCAGTCAAGGTTTGGTGGAGGAGTCAGTCCGTAGAGGGAGCTACTTGGGAAGCGGAAGCAGCCATGAAAGCCAAGTATCCTCACCTCTTTCCTTCCGATTTCACTCCAGCATGAGGTAATAGTTCCTCTTCAGTTTTCCGGTCATTCATGCATAAATTCAGTCGTAGAATCATGTTCCCTCAGTTTGTACTTGCATTTTCAGCATTTGCATGTTCTCGGAACTCAATTCAGTCAGAAACACAATTCTCAGTGATTAGTAGTAGGGTTTGCATCTCTCTCCCTCTATTTCAGCTAGTTAAGTCTTCATTCGAGGACGAATGTTCCCAAGGAGGAGATAATGTAACACCCCGTAGCCAAAACAGACCAAAAATTAGTTTTTCAGAAAAATCTGCAGGTGCAGCTGACGTGACCATTGACGAACCGTAGCCTGACCCACGGTCTGTCCTACACAACCGTCAATGGGATCAGAGACTCCCAAAAACTCAGCCGGGAAAAATTGGCTAAGTCTTGATCGACGGACGGACCTACGGTCCGTAAGTCAGACAATGGTCCGTAGTCCGTGACCGTCGATTGAGACCCCCTTCAGCCACTCTCTGACAAGGACAACGGGTGACCAGCATGGTCTGTAAGTGGACCCATGGGCCGTAGGTATGATCGTAGGTGGGAACTAGCAGCCAGTTAGGGGGAAATGCAGTAGAGTCAACTTCAAATGATCAAAACTCTTAGCACAAAATGAAATAGGTGTCCCATGACATATCAACATATATATATAATTGAATTAGCTTTCCATAGCCATCAACCTTGCTAAAATCATAGCTCAGAGTAAAAGGTTATGCCCGTTTTAGTAAAGGCCTATCAAACAGACCCAACCTACGGACCCAAATGACGGACCGTCGATGGAACGACAAACCGTCGATGGAACGACGAACCGCCGATGGAACGATGGATCGTCTGTCCAGGTTGTTGTTTGGTCTGACAGCAACATATCCAGGGGTCTTTTGGTCTTTTCCCACTTCGTTTAAACCTTAAGATACGTCGTTTTGATCCTAAATCATCAGATTTTTGTCAATTTAAGCCTAGAAACATAACTAAAACTTACCTAAGTCAAAATCATTAATCAAAAGTTATAAAATTAGAAGAAAAAAAGGAGAAAAATCTCAAGAACCTTAGTTCAAGAATGCAACAAGTTTCCAGCAGTTCCAGCCACAAAATCTATGTATTTTTCCGTGAATTTCATCACCAGGTATGTGGGATTTCACTGGTGGGTTGCTTTCACCCATTGGGTCCCTAGTTTTCAGTCAGATTCTTGGTTCTCTTATTATGGTTAAACATAGGGTTTCTAGAATTTGATAGAACTTCATGAATTAATTAGTTATATGTTCCAAATCAGATTTCCATGTTATTACTCAGATTATTGCATGAATTTCAGAACCCTAGCTTTGTATTTCTTTAGTTCTTGAATTACATATGGTAGGTCAGATATTTCAGTTATTCAGTTATATATGCCTCAGTTTTAATGCATCATTAACAGATTAAATGTTGCATTCCCAGTTTTCATGTTCAGTTTTGAGCTATCCAGTATTTACAGAAAATTCAGACATAATAAATTAACTACATAAATCAATGGGAGTAGCATAATACCGAGTTAGACTAGGGTTCAGTCCTTCATGCTATGGAGAAAGTGCAACTCATTAGAGATAGACTTAAGATAGCCCAGAGTCATCAGAAATCTTATGGAGACGAAATAAACAAACTAAGAAAAAGCAGCATTAAATAATAATTGTAACATAACAACAACAACCATGAAAGAGTAATGTCGAAATTTGATCATTATTTAATATACTAAAATGTACTAAAATGTAAAACTAACATTTAAAAATTAAAATATTTAGTGAAAGATAACCCAATATAGCAAATAACAGCAGAACAATTGTATATTCACTTATAAAATTCAAAGGTGCACCTAAACTTGTATAATTTTGGAAAATACGAAATAACAAACATAACAACATTGACATCAAAAAATACCAAAACAAAATAAATGAAATCAACAAAATTATCATTTGAATAAAATTGATCAACTGACAAAAGCATACACAAAAAATGTAAAAAATGTAAAGAATGAAAGAAGGGTCACAAGTAACTTTTTTTCTGGACAGATATGGCTATTTTCAAGCGTGTTGCCATGGCTACTTGGTTGGTTGTTGAATGTTCATTGGAATTCAGGTGGGTCTGGTCCGTTCATTATTCGTCGGAGCCTGGCAGAAGTGTGGGAGATCCTCGCCAACTCACCACAGCTCGAAGTTGCAACAACATAAAGATTTAGCTTGTCGGAGTACCTGAAAAACAAATAAAAATCAAAAGAAGGGAAAGGGAAAGGGATGGCAGTGTGGTCCTCGTTTAGCTCCATTTCGTCGGAGCTTTGAGCTCCTCGCCGGAGCTACTGCTTTTGATCAAACAAAAGGGGAAAATAGGGATGGGGTTTTACCGGAGATCTGGTGGTTGGAACTTGTTGTTGCTTGCTGGAAAAGAAGGAGAAAGGGTGGGGCGGTTTGTTCTTGGTTCGCTGATGGGTTTGAGGGTGTGGTCAGAAAAAGAGAACGGAGGTTTGACAGTTGGCTTTTGGTGGCTTGGGGCATTTGAGATGGAATGGTTTCTGCCCGTCTTTGGCTGAGCTCGTTAGGAGAAGGTGAAGGGAGTTTGGATGGTTGTTCGTTGCTGCTGTTAGCTTCTCCAGCGTTGTGAGTTTGCCGGAGAAGACGATGAGGGTGAGAAGAGAAGCTGAACAGTGAGGTTTTTGGGTTGTGCTTTGATACTTTTGAACGAAAAAATTTGAAAGGGAACAGGTCAGAGCAACTGGGCTATTTTGGGTGGTGGTGGCTTTTCGAAAAATGTTGTGCTGAGGGTGGTGGCCGAAAAAGGCAATAATCACTAAAGACACCCTAAAAAATCTGAAACAATTATTAAATTTTATTCCAAATATTTTATCCACCCCCGACTAAGAAATAAGTTAAATAGAAAATAAAAAACCACATATAGTACAATACCATTATCCAAAAATCATGGGCCGAAATCACTAGTTAAATAAAATATATGTGTATGAAATACTATCCTTATTTTAATGATTTTTTAGACACTGAAAAATATCAAAACGATTATTAGCAAATGTACTGAATAAAATTAACATTAAAAAAATATAATAAACGTAACCAATGACATGTAAAATGTAATTTAACAAAATTAACGGATGTGACAAAAAATAATGTTATTAAAATTAATGGATAAAAATCCAACATAAGAATGGGTATCGATAAACTAATTTAACATTATAAAAATTTATTTGAACTATTAAATAAATAAAATATAAAATTTATGAATTTTTAAAATTTTAGGATAAATTTGGGTGTCAACAGTTTGCCCGGCAAAGCCTATAGCTCACATACTTGTGGGCTGGACAGACCATTTTCTGGTCCACACCAAAGATGGGCCTTTAAAATTTCAAATCATGTATGGGTTAGCCCGAATAGGGTGGGCCAGCCCAAATTGACACCTCTAAAGATAATTTTTAGGTGAAATTTTTAATAAAATTCAATCAAAGTGATACTTTTGATAACCAACCAGTATGATTCATTTTCATTTTAAATGTAAGATAAAAAATAAAAAAAAATCTATTATAAAAGTTAAATAATTACCGATGAACTTTCCTACTTGTTTCTACATGAATTTATCAGTTTTATATAGGCTGAGTTAAATCGAAAATTCTTTATTTTTATAACATGTAGTTCACACTACTTTTATATCTCAAAATAGAAATGGTTAAATAATGCATATCTTACCAAATGTGAATATTAAATCTATAAAAGAATTTGAACCACTAGCTCATTACAAATTATTTTTAGTTTGTAGATTGAACAAATTAGATTTTATTTCATTTATTCGATGTTGGATTAATCAATTATTCTAAGTAAGAATTGTTTTTGGATCCAAGAAAACAATTAAGATTAAAAGATGTAACACCCCGTAGCCAAAACAGACCAAAAATTAGTTTTTCAGAAAAATCTGCAGGTGCAGCCGACGTGACCATCGACACACCATATCCTAACCCACGGTCCGTCCTGCACAACTGTAGATGGGATCAGAGACTCCCAAAAACTCATCCGAGAAAAATTGGCTAAGTATTGATCGACGGACGGACCTACGGTCCGTAGGTCAGACGACAGTCCGTAGTCCATGACCGTTGATCGAGACCCCCTTCAGCCACTCTATGACAGGGACCACGGGTGACCAGCATGGTCCGTAAGTGAACCCACGGTCCGTAGGACTGACCGTAGGTGGGAACTAGCAGCCAGTTAGGGGGGAAATATAGTAGGGTCAACATCAAATGATTATAACTCTTAGCACAAAATGAATTAGGTGTCCCATGACATATCAACAGATAGATAATTGAATTAGATTTCCATAACCACCAACCTTTCGAAAATCAGAGCTTAGAGTAAAACGGTATACCCGTTTTAGTAAAGGCCTGTCGAACAGACCCAACCTACGGACCCAAACAACAGACCGTCGATGGAACGACGGACCGTCTATACAGGTCGTCGTTTGGTCCGACAGCAACTTACCCAGGGGTCTTATGTTCTTTTCCCACTTTGCTTAAATCTTAAGATACGTCATTTTGACCCTAAATAATCAGATTTTAGTCAGTTTATGCCTAGAAACATAACTAAAACTTACCTAAGTCAAAATCATTAATCAAAAAAAAGAAAATTAGAAGCAAGATAGGAGAAAAAGCTTAAGAAAGCTAGTTCAAGAACGCTAGTTCAAGAACACAACAAATTTCCATCCACGAAATCTATGTATTTTTCCATGAATTTCATCACCGGGTATGTGGGATTTCACTAGTGGGTTGCTTTCACCCATTGTGTCCCTAGTTCTCAGTCAGATTCTTGGTTCTCTTATTATGGTTAAACCTAGGGTTTCTAGAATTTGATAAAACTTCATGAATTAATTAGTTATATGTTCCAAATCAGATTTCCATGTTATTATTCAGATTATTGCACGAATTTCAGAACCCTACCTTTGTATTTCTTTAGTTCTTGAATTACATATGCTAGATATTTCAGTTATTCAGTTATACATGCCTCAGTTTTAATGTATCATTAAAAGATTAAATATTGCATTCCCAGTTTGCATGTTCAGTTTTGAGCTATCCAATATTTACAGAAAATTCAGACATAATAAGTTATCTACATAAATCAATGGGAGTAGCATAATACCGAGTTGTACTAGGGTTCAGCGTACCCAATTAGTCCCAGAACTACTAGCCAAGTAGGTTGTAAGTCCCCTCTGTGGGCAATCAGTTTAGTGATCATGCCAGCATGCCTTTATACCTTTGGCAGGGTATATTGGGTCCTATCGATGGGGCGTATACATCGGACTCCACATTTAGCTCATGTGGTTTTATTATCGGTTATTAGTAGATCCCATAGTTCAGTCTAACTCTCTTGCATTGGCCATTTATCAGTATATTCAGTATTAAGTTTCATCATGTTATAAATTGGTCATTACATTCTGTTAGCTCAGAAATTTAGTATATCTTGTTCAGATTATTATACTTGCTTTTGTGCTTGTTCAGTTATGTTTTATTTCAGCTTTATTCTTTCCTACATGCTCAGTACCTTTCAAGTACTAACGCATAAATGCGCTACATCTTTTCATGATGTAGGTTCAGGTTCTCAGCATCTAGATCACGCATAGATCGATTTCCGATCTCCAGTTCATTAGGTTCAGTGGTGAGTCCTCATTCTCCGAGGACAACATCATGAGTTTAATTTCAGTCTTCTGTCATTTAGTTTCAGTTTTTCTAGATTTAGCTGGGGCTTGTCCGAGTATTTCTAGTCCAGTTTAGAGGCTTATTTCAGACATAGTTAGTTTCAGCTTAGCGTTCAGCTGATATTTTCTTTTTATTAAACTCATCATTTTTTATATATCTCAGATTTAGCATATGGGTACTCCCCATCTTTTCATTTTAAGTATGATTTAGCTTCCGCAATAGTTTATTATTCTTTAGTATGCTCATGATCATGCCAGCAGGGTTAGCTTGGAATCACTTGTGGTCCTAGGTTCCGGGTCCGCATCTCAGGTGTAGCTCGGGGCATGACAAAAGACATATTAGTAGTTATTTTTCTATTAAATCTGATACAACATACAACTACTACAACAAGAATGACCTTTAAAATGTGAATGTTTAAATAAAGAGAGTATTTGTAAGAGATAGTCCATTAAAGTAATATAGAAGAAATGAACTTCCAACATGTTGACTTATTTTCAATTAAGAAGAATTGTTGAAAAGGATTTGTGCTTGAATTGATTTCCATCATCGTCATTGTCATTAACATCCTCTTTAGTGTTTTAATTGTCTTTCACCTTAGCCGCAATAGGTTGAGTTGTGTTATTAAATGAGAGGGATTCTTCAGTGGAGGACCTACCCTGGTCCAGGGGGTGTCGAGCGACACCAATTCGTCGGAAAATTATTTTGTATATAGTGCTTAAATTTTACTTTTATAAATATAAATACATAAATTGACACCTCTTAAAGCAAGATGAAGGGTTAGTCTATTTGTTAGGGGCTTACAAACGCTATATGAGATCGTGTGTTCAAGCCCTGCTAGCCTATTTATAATTTTTTTACTATAACCATTGACACCTCCTAATGGATATCATGTGTCCGCCACTGGGATTGTTGAAGCGTTATATTTATAAGAGCGACAAGAGGCTAATATTTTTAGATCTAAGTACAAACTTTTTAAAACATAATTTTCTCACAATTAGAGGTGTAAAATTTAGCCAATAATTGTAAATCAACCGATCAAAGGTCAAAAGTTTAGCCACTATTTGTTAATCGGCACATATAATTAATCCCTATTTAAATGAGTTCGATCACTTATATTTTAGTTGGGTAAATATATGCTTCATTAGATATTGTTAACCCAAAAAATTACGAACAAATATGGATAAATATGGACATTTACAAGCTCATATTTGTAAAGATAGAAAACAAATCTTAAAAAATTTATAATGTATTTTCAAATCAATAAAAACATTGAGTGCATCCCTCATGCACACCTCTAACATTATCTACCCACCCCTAGTTGCTTACCTCCGTCTACTCCAACCACCATACCATACCCCTCGGGTGAGGGATCGAAACCTGGATTAAAGTCAAAAGTTGGTGTTAGGGGTAAGAATCAGGTTTTGGGTATGAAGTTCTGGTCAAGGATGGGAGTTATGCAATTGGTTTGGATTCAGGGTCACAATCAGGATCTAGTGTTAGTCCAACGGGTAGGTTAGTGGTTTGATATGGGATTCTTAATTAGGAGTAGGGTCCTAGGTGGGGTATTGATCAATAGATGAATTCTGGGTCAAGAACGAGAGATGGGAGTGGAGAGTCGGGTCTTAGTATCCTTATGAGGATTGAGACATAAGTCTCAAATCGAAGTAGAAATGGAGAGACAAGACTCGAGTGAGGCTTGAGAAACCCACCATTGCCATCACTCAAAACTCTATAGAGTATAATTGGATCTTACTGCTCAGAAGCTTCAGAGGGTCTTTAAAGTTCTCTTTCTTGTTTTCTTTTGCTTATTTTTTCAGCTTTCCGTTTTTCTCTAGCGCTTTCAATTTCAAGAAACTCTTAAAGAAGATAGTTCTTAAACTTGAGGAAACTTTTTTATCTTACTCCTGTTTGTGTGTAAAATAACTTTCTTTACAAATATAATGTCCATCTACATAATGGGGTAAATACAAACTTTCAGGATACAACAAAGTTATTTGTTTATACATGCCGATTATTTCTTAGGTTACTTCTACAGAGTCTTTACATTATTAGAACTTGAGAGATGACTATTTATGAGAGTCATGTTTTTTCATGAACATATGAATTTTCGTAAGGGTCATCTTCTTTCGTGATCAAATAACTTTTCATAGGAGTCATGTTCTTTCATTAACAAATAACTTTTCATAACAGTCATATTCTTTAATGAATAAATGTGTCTATTCAATTTAAAATCTCTATATATTACAAAATATTCATCAATTTGTTTCCATTAAGATTCAGACGTCTGAATCTGATTAGCATCTGAAAAAAAATATGTGAATTAAGATTCAGGTGTTTGAATTTGAATACACATCTCAATTTTATTGAATGGTAGGTTTTCTCTCATTTAAGGTCCATTTAGTGCGATAATTAGTTTCCTCAGTGCCTAATTTTGTTCTATTCTAATAGAATATTGATGATTTGCAACTATGAAGAAAATTGGACAATGTCAGGAATGATGTTTGAAAGAATGACGAAAAATGTAGAAAGAAGTGCAAAATATACATTGTTGGTCTCTTAAAAAAGTGTGGATCGCCAATTGAGAATGACCTCACCCAAAATTATAGTACGTAGCACTCGTGTCTATCAAATCAAGTCGGCAGATTCTAGCGGTCGGAGAAAGCAATGTGGCGAATGAGAAAGGCAACCTTTATTAACATTGCTGAAACTGATAGTGTGAAGAGAAAAAATTGAATGCTTGAAAATCAAGCAAAGGAGTTGGTACTCGGCGATTCACCGAACGTGAAAGGCTGACTCAATTGAGTTTGACAACTGAGGTTCAAAATACATGAAGCGTAAAGCATCAGAAGGTGAGCTGAGGAGGTAGAGGCGATACGCTAAACAATTTCAGCGAGCCCAACTAATGTCGCCTAATCGCTAAACAATTTCAGCGAGCCCAACTAATGTCGCCGATTAAGTCGTGTATTGGAATTTTAGGCCAAACATTGCAAAATATAAATATCTCAAAGGAGAGAGAAATTAGAGACCAAATGACATAGAATAGAATATATCAGAGAATGCTTTACTTTTGAAGAACAATTTTCTATCTTTTGGAGTTTTACAACTTTGTGATGAGTGGATAAACCCCAAGATTTAGGGATGTAATTTGGGTAATGTACTGGGAATTGTTCTATGCTATGTTTTAATTTTTTTCATACATGAATTTGGTCTAATTAGCATAATATTAATTTATGGGTTAAAGTCGCAAATTTAATTTCTACGTGTGATCATTGATTGATACGCGAAAGAGATTTATTGGAGTGGGTAATTAGTTGATACTGGAATTTTAGGTTTGATATCTGTAACATGCTTGAAAATAGACATTATGGGTCAGATCTATTTGTCATGTTCTTGAAAGAGAGAATAGAGTAATGTATTGGGTTGTTTAGGTTGACATTTAGATGAGACCGAAGGAGACTTTATGCACATAAGTTTTGAGATCGAAAGATGATTAGCGTCAATTAAGATGACTTAGCCTATTCATGAATGTTTGTCACTTTAGAATAATACAATTACCCCTGTGTCACATCAATTTCCAATACCCACACCGCTTGATTGTTTATTAACACTTAAAATCTTCCATATTTTAGTTTAATTGTAATAATTGATACCCAAAAATTTAGATAAAATTGTTGGCTGTATCCACCCATTTGTTCTTACTATTGCAAACAAACGATCTTAAAATTCAAATCTGTTGATAGTATTTATCCACGATATACCATTTTCTGTGGGATTCTACCCCTAATCTTCATTGGATTTTTTATTGACTATGATTGTTGTCCCTTCTCATTTTTTTTAAGGAGGACATTAGAGCGTAATCAAATATTAAGATTGGTCTCTAAATCTGAACACTGAATAATTAATACTAACTGTTTTCAATATATGAATGTGTATGTAGAATTAACAATACATCAATGAAATATTATAAAATTTTCATTTCAACAAAAAAATATTAATTTTGATAAGAAAAAAAGTCTAAGTGTTTACATTTGATTTTACAAAAATTTAAATATATAATATGCAAATAAAAGTTATTGTAACATGAATATTTTTCAGAATTCAACATAAACATCGCTTCATAAAGAGAATTATTCAATTGATCAAATCTTTTTTCAGATTTAATTGGTCAAACATAAGATAATTTAATAATCATATCATATCATATATTATTATAAGTGGGAAGCTTCAAAATAGAAAGTTGAATTACCATTTTATCCCTTCACTAAATATAAATATAATCAAATATTTTAATAAGTAATATTTTTTTAATTATATAAGGATAACATTAAAAGTCAAGCAACTATAATTTTATAAAATTTATTAATAATCATATGCATTGAACCGGATAAGCACTTATTATTATAGTAGCAAATATCCTCAATATTAATTAGAATACAACCTTTTCACATTTGAACATTTATTTCTTCGATTAAAGCTTCTTGTTGTTATATTTGTTCATCTATCAATACGTATTCATATTGTCCAAATATGTAGTAATTTAGAATACTATGTTTCCTCAACAAAATATTTTTTGTGTGTAATTTTGTTCATTCTTTTTCTTAGTTTTTTTGTACTTGCAATGCATAAATGTCATAACAATGGCTATACGTAGTTGTTTTTTGGAAAAGTCTTTCCATCTCCAACAATAGAACTTTTGATTTTCTTTAGTTACCTAATTTTATTGATCATACTAGTGACAACATCTAGAGAGTTTTTTTGCTCTTGGAGACTAGTGATTGCATAGAGGCGATTTGCTCCTCCGCTAGTACCAGAAGTAGCTCCTCTAGGTGCAACCCTGTATGGTGGAGCAACTGATGAAGACTGGGCTCTATTGCCCGAATTTCCACTACCTTGCTTATTCTTAGGACACTCTATCATGAAATGCCCTCTTGACCATACTTGAAACAACCTGTCTTGCCATCACGACACTTACCCGAGTGGTTTCTACCAAACCTATTACATACAGGAGCCAAACTACCTCTTTGTGCCACACTACCATGAGATTATGTTGGTCTAGCTCTGAAGTTCTGGCCACTATACTCACATTTATTTATGGGTGTTGGTGCACTAGAAGATGATTGTGCGGGTCCTTTTTGCTTTTGAAAGGACGAACAATTCATACTACCCTTCTTCTGCCAGATTCATTCCATGTCTTAGCTTTCTTACTTTTGAACTCTTCCCTATCCCTCAACTTCACTTCCTCAACCTGCTGCATATAAACCATCAACCTTGATTTGTCCATGTTACCTATCAGCATCGCTGCTCTGCCCATTTTGCTTTAAAGATGGCCCAACCCAGTGACAAACAAGCTCATCCTACTCATCATGTCCTTAACAAATTACGGAGCATAATGAGATAATTGGATGAGTTCAACCCATACTCATGCACACTTAGACAATCATGCTTAAGTGTGAGGAACTCACGTATCTTGGCCTCTTTAAATTCTTGGGCAAAGAAATGCACCAAGAAATCTTTCTCAAAACAGGCCCAACTCGCAGATGGTGCATCCTCATGTATATCATTTTTCCACTGATTAAAACTAAGTCCTAGAAGCACTCTTCAATTGATATGGAGCTAGATCAACTCTCTCAATATCAACCACATGCATCACATTGAATACATACTTGAGCTCCTCAACGAAGTTCTTCGGATCCTCGGTAGTGATTGAGCTAGTAAAGCTTGGAGGATTCATCCTTAAGAACTCTCGGATCCTCAAAGTATCCACTTACTTCCTAGGTTTCCTCTGTTTCCAAATTGATTAGTCACATCTTCACTAAGCCTCCTTATCGTTTCTCTGAACTCGTCATTAGTAACTTCTCCTTGGGGTTGCACTTCAGGTGCATTAGGTACCGCTTGATCCTAAGATTTAACATTCCTCCTAGCTGAACGACCTCTGACTTTTTTTCATGGAGGCATGATTATCTAAAAGACGTGCAAGCATGAATTAAAATAAACTATTTAGAGATCAAATTCTAACGCATGAAAAGAGTTTGAAAGAAGTGAGAGAATTCCCTAAATGTTGCATCATCCTAATTATAGATTTGTGCGCTTCACACCGATAACTAGGACTTTACAGACACGACTTCATAGACTCCCTTGGACTTTTGAACTCTGTGCTCTATTACAAAGTTTTTCATGCCTCGAGCCTACCCCCTGGACGTGGTTGTGTTATGACCCAAAGTACACCCTAGTTTATAGGGCATCATTAAGTCTCCACACAGCGTACTTGACCTCTCGGAGGTCGTATACAATCCCTTAGACATCATTCATCGCATCTATATATGAAAAGTAGTGCAGAATTAAAACTTTTCACAACAATAGTTAAATATCTTTTATAGAAACATACGAAAGACTAAGTCTCTTCATAGCCATCTTAGACATATTAAAATCTCAGGGTCACATCCCATACATCAATTAAATGGAAAACTAAAGTATAATACAATGTTTTTAAAAAGGAAACTAAACATAAATATGTCATCGAATCATATGAGGACATACAAAATTAGCTTGAGAGAATGCTATTCCCAAGCTTCACTTCCAAGATACTACTCACTTGCCACCTAAAATTGTAGAGTAAATAACATATGGAATTATTACGTTGAATGAACTAAGTATGGTGACATGCAATAAAATCATGCTAAAACGGACATTTGCTTTAAAGTATTATTTCATGCTCTTTTGATAGAAATCTCATAAAACAAGTATATGAACCACTTTCAAGACAACATACACATATAAGACATATTTCAAATAATTATAAGAGACAACCGTATAACCATTTAGAAGACACATATGCATTTGACTCCATACCAAAGGTTATCCTAAGACACACTTAAGTAAAACAAGAAGAGACCATCCATACTCCCTCTTCAAGCACACCTAAGCAATCCTTAAGACTACCTAAAGTAAGACTATCATTTATATTGCAATAATACATAGTTCAACATTCGCTAAGTAACCCTTTTTCATCATTTAGACTCTCCACCTCAAGTTACTCTAAGATTCACCTAAGTAACACATGAAGAGACCGCCCAAACACCATTTTCAAGCCTACCTAAGCAATCCTCAAAGCTAACTAGGTGAGAACCTTTCTATACATCATACATTATCTAAGTCAACACTATTCATTATAACATTTAAGAGGACATCATCATTTAGAGGACATCACATAATGGTCTAGGAGGACCTAGGGAACCTCATCCTAGCATCTTCAAAGCCTACTCGTTCCATGTGTAGATAGCGTCCCATTGCACTACCTACACTTTGTAGAACTTCTCCAATACTGGAATGCATCCCACATGATGAGAATATGCATTAACCAACATAGACCATACTAGCTAGGTATGGAATCCAAAGTCTACCCCTACTCCTAGGAGGGTGTTCTACTTGACAAGGATAGAACTAAGAGACATCCCATATTGGCACATGGTTAAGGAATATCAAGGGTTTCTTTGTACTCTAGTCTCATCTTAAGTAGAGCCACTAACACAAGCATATTCACTTGGTTCTTACCCTTGTTCTCATTCATTCACATAAAGGCATATGAGAAGGTACCATATCTTAGTCTTACCAAATCATAATACCCCTACGAAGAATGGGTCCAATAGGGCTGCCACTTAAAGGTCAATAAGGATAGATCTAATGACTTCCTTATAGATGGTTTCATGATGTTCCAGCCAACCTATCCCTAAGTCCATCATTCAACTCAAGAAGGATTACCATTACGGTCTTTCACTTCAAGTTTTCTATTAACCTTCTTTTCTATGTTCAGGGTTCTAGGTTCTTGACCATTTTTACATGTTAAAGGTCCTATCTTAGTCCTCCTTAGAAAGAATTGCAATATGTATGGAAAGCACTTTTTTTTTTATCAGGTTCTTGATGTATGTGTTCTTGTGCTTAAGTTCTTCCTTGAAGATGCCTTTCTTATTTTTATCTTGTGACTTTAGATTGCCAAATCTTGAGTTGTGTTTTTGGAAGAGAGACTATATAAAATCAATACAACTCCTTGGGAATGCCTATTTGCTGAGATCATGCTATTTAGAAATGTTGTGAACCTACCACATCAGAGATGGTAGGTTTTCTGACAGTTTTCTTATCGCCTTTTCTAATACACAGCCTTTCAGGGACTAGGTCCCTTGCAAACTTTTCTTAGTAAGTTCATGACAAGATGTACTGGCTCTCTCTCCTTTTGAATGAATGAATTAATATGTTTTTTTCATGCTAACTTAGTCAACTATAAAGAGTTATTGAGTGTTAGACAATGAACTTTGTCCATTATGATTGTTGTAGTAGGCTGACGCCTTACCAACCTCTGACACGACAACTTTCAAACTGTACCCCATTATATATCTTGACGAGAGAACTCAGCCTGGGACCAGGTCCTAACATTTATGAGACACTGAAATAGACAGCCTCATCCGCTATTGTTTTTGTTGCAGTACAACGCACTTTTCACCTACTACCTGACATTAAAGCTTTACAGTTGTACTCCATTTGAATCTTGACGAGAGCACTTTGTCACGACCACTGTAACAAACCGCAAGTACATCCTAGAAGAAGGGAGCACTCTTGAGTCGTCACAAGGCGTACATGACCCTTCGGAGGTCTTATAAAATCCTTTTAGCTATCATTCAATACATAAGATATTAAAAGTAGTGCGGAATTAAAACTTTTCACAAGAATAATAATAAGAAGCTTTTTATAAATACTAGGGAGTAAGTCTCATAGTCACAAGCCAACTTAAAGACACAACTTAAAATATTAGGGTCACGTCCCTTTACGTTGAAAGAAAATACATAATAAGTCTTAAAGAAGAAACTAAAGAAACATAAATTATGTCCTCGAATATATGAGGACATACCGAGTCTTGAGAGAGTCAACTTCCCAAGTTTAGCCTCCTAGGAACCTTCACTTGCCTTCAACCTATACTTATAGAATATAGAAAAGTATGGGGTTAGTACAAACATTGTACCAAGTATGGCATTGTGCAAAAACACATGTAAGAGGGGACATTTTTGTTGAAAAAAGCTTTGATGCTATTTAAGTAGAACCTTCATGAATATAGTATTAAGACAACATATAAAATCATCATTTAGCACATAGGGTTAAACTTCAATAATTTTAACACAAGTCTAGACTTTACAGAGAACTCATATAAACCTTACAGTAAACTCATTTCATTACATCTTACAGTGAACTCATATACCCTTGAATTTTCCATATTAAAAGTTATCCTAAGACTCAATAAGGTAAGACATGAAGAAACCGTACATAAAATCTCTTCAATACATACCTAAGTGATTCCTAAGACTACCAAAGATAGGCATACTTCATCACTATTAACAAGCCAACATTCAATATCAAATACACTAGAGGAACATACTTGCATTTAAGGACTTCACATAAGAACCATTCTCCAAGACAACCCCCAAGTTAAACCTAGTGAAATGTGAAAGTAGCATCCCATACTACTACTCCCACCAAATGCTCCTTGAGGATTCCCTTAGACTAGGCATATCACATTCATCATTTACATAAACTTCATCATACAATACATAACCTTAACATACTTTATTAACATTAGACATTAAGTCATACAACTTCATTTACATTAAATAATGACCCATTCATATATTTCATATAAGGACACACCAATAATCCCTCTAAATTCCTACTTGTGTAATATATAGATAGCGTCTCATACCACAACCACCCTGAGTAGGGCACCTTTTAGAAGACTTAGTTCATTACATTCTTTTGTGGGGGATAGCTTTAACCGACATAGACCATGAGATCTAGACATGGAATCCCGGTATTAACCCCTACCGAATGACGGATTCTTACTTGCCTAAGGTAGGGTCATTCTTCAGCCTTTACATGGGTTTCCAAGAGCTACTCCTACGCGGGCGCATAGTTAAGGGATAAGGAGATTGATTCTAAGTTACTCATTTATCTTTTAGCGAGGAGCACTCATCTCAAGAGGTAGATTGGATACATCATCTCTACTCACGAAGTGTACCTACCCTTTATTCAAATCCTCTCGGTGCCAAGCATAACTCCCCTACAGAGTCTTAAATATTCATTTATTATAGGTTAAAGGATAATTATTTAGCACCACATCTCAGCTCACGAAGATTACTTATCCCTAGAGGTTACTTTTGAACACCCCATATCAACTCATAAAGGGTATTCAACCTCAAACCTATCTTAGAAAGCTCTTGGGAATAGTGAGGTTGCTACTAAACACTTCATCTCAACTCACAAAGATGTTCACCGCAAAATTCCCCTTTTTGTACTAAAGGAATAGTAGGGATGGTCTAGAAACTTCATCTCCACTCACGAAGAGTGTCTACCCTACAAATCCCCCATTTCATTCATTAACTTCATTCATTCATTCAAAGTGTGTGTGTGAGTACACGTGAACACACCTTTCACATAAATACCATTTTCATGACATTGATTAGTAAACATTCTTACACCTTCATTCATCATATTTCACAGACTAGCATCCTTCACATACACACATACTTCACTTAGGAATAATATCATCAAGAGACATATTTCAACTTCCTAAAACATTCCTTGCATAAATATCATAATTACCACTTCATTTCACATTCAATTCCCCAAGGCCACAACCACAATACACAAATTTATACAATATTATCATGTAATTCTAGTAAACACCGCCACAAAAGGTGGACCATACCACACAAGATTCATTTCACCATAGGAACTAAGCAATGTCACAAACTTACCATTCATCAAAGTTTTCACCACCTTTTCTAAATTTATCCAATAATGCATCATAAAATAGCATTTAATGCAGTAGCGAATCATAATATAACATAAAGATATTCAACTCTAATAATTTCTAACATTATCTAGATATATTCACTAAACCCACTTCATAAGCTAAAAGTTTGAAATATGCATGAGCATGGGTTCATTGGGTTTTGACATTAAAATAATCAACTAACACTAAAAACTACATATTTCAATCATTAAAACATATTCATGCAAAGACTCATGCTTAGAGTCAAAGATAGAAGAAGTTGGAGTTTGGTAACCCTTTTTGAAATCTCTTTGAAATGGATCCTTGAATGAAAGAATGTTCAAGGATGAACTACCATACCTCAATGAGAAGAAACCCACGAATTTTGGTTAAGAAAACGTCCAAGACCTTCACTTCTATCCATTCATTGAGTTTTAGCTTCTATGGAGTTGGAGAGAGTTCTATTTTGAGGGAGGGGTTTTTGATATTTGAAAATGAAGTCTAACCTAGGTCTAGGAGTATAAACCCACTTATAATAACCTAAATACCCTAAAATAATCGTCCATGGTTCATAAAAGACTTGGGGTGAATTTACAAATATACCCCAAGCTCAGCCGATTTCTAGACGGCTTTTACACTGACCAATCGATGGACTCTAGCAACGGGGCATCATTTGATCAATGGCCCGTCCTGATAGGTTGTCGTTTGGTTCAGAGGATGATTCCATTGGGAAAAGCTCCCAACCAATAAGCGTGGAGCTATGCCCAAGACAACGGGGCATCGACAAGGGTATGGTCCGTTGGTGAGGGGTCGTCGATTGAAGCAGTTTTGGCAGCTTTGTTGCCAAGTCTTGGGTCCTTCTCTAGGGCCCCTCGTGGGTCGTAGGTGGAGTCTTACCTGGACATTAAACCCCTATGCATATTCATCTAGTTCTAAGGTTCTCCCACATCAATTTGGATTCCAAACAACTCAACAAACATGCCAAGGCACAAAAGAACTCAAACAAGCACATAGATGTCTAGTCGTCAAACGTCTTGGTTGTCCCTTGACGTTTGACCTCCGAACATACTAAACTGACTTCAAACTAAGATTAGATATTTTAAAACATTATTAAATCATGAAACACTAGCTAAGATCTAGCTAAACCTAGTTCATTATGAGGGTCATTACATTCTCTCCCACTTAGAAAAAAACATTTGTCCTAGAATGACACTAAACACTTTTAAGGACATCAAGGATTCAACTAGCAGCATATAACACATCACATAATGGTAAAAACATTCATATTCAATGCACAAAACTTACAAGAAACACCAACTTCATATCATTAAGCCTTTTTTTAAGAAACACAAGCAACTTTTTGGAACAAGTTCCAACATTCAAAGCACACACTTATTTCTTCATTTTCTCTTCATTTATGGATGAACTCCTTAACAAACATTTGAAATGCTCATCATACCATTTCAAAGCTCAAAATGTAATAGCTTCAAATCACACATTGGCACATAAGCGCAACAACTTGACACAATTAAGCAAATATCACTAGCTACACATTAGCATGGAATGTTTTGATTAACTACCAATATACTCATATAGCCATGGTAACATAAAGAGCATGAAAAATATCATATCATCAATGAAGCTCATAACATAAGGAGACATGCAACTCATACTCAAATGCAAGACTCCAAAACACAACCAAATTATTAAGGATTTTGGTCTAAAGCTTGAGTAAGAATAAAAGGAAAGATAAGGGTGTCAACTACCTTGCTACTCAATCATACTCCCCCAATTAGGGTAAACCCATATAAGACAAAACAAACAACCATAAGGAATTATGACTTACCGGATCTTTCACTCTGGATTAGTTCCTTCTTTAGCTCTGAGCACATAGAAATGATTCCTCTTTGGAGCATTAGGATCCGGACCACCATGAGGAGCTTGGTTGACCTCCTTCGCTTTTGCCTTGAGGTTAGGGCAATCTCTCATCTTATGACCCTTATTACCACACCCAAAACAACCATCCGTACCGGCAAGACACTTACCCAAGTGTTGCTTCTCACAAGTAGCACACCCAGACCCCTCAAATGCATGGACACCTTCTTAGGAATTTTGATTTGAAACCCTATCCTTGTTCCCCAAGGAAGAGTCTTCATTATAGAACCTCTTCTTAGACTTGGGTTGACTTGGTTCATCCGACCTACGCCTCTTCCCCTCTCTACTTATATCCCTAAGCTTGGACTCCAAAATTTCTTGAGCATACACCATGATCCTAGATATACATATCATTATGGAGCATTGTCGTACGACACTCTTTCCACCATGGTAGACACCCCAATCACAAATTTATTCATTTTATCCCTAGAGTAAGCTACCATGGTTGGGGCATACTCAGAGAGTTGGGTGAATTTGAGAGAATACTCATTCACACTCATACCCCCCTTGACGTAGGTTCATGAATTCCACCAAGTTTCTCTCCCTGAACTCTATGGGGGAAAAACTATCAAGAAAATCCACTTTGAATGTTTCCCGATCTTCCGGACCTTCCCTTAAAGGTCTCTCATCCCTCCATTGCTCAAACCACATTTGAGCCACATCTTTGAGTTGATAAGAGACTAGCTCCGCTTTATCTCTAGGAGTCACACCCATAGACTTTTGACCATAAACTATTTTCCAAAACCTTATGATCTGATACCAAGTTTGTAACGACCCGCAAGTACACCCTAAAAGAAGGGAGCACTCTTGAGTCGTCACAAGGTGTACTTGACCCTTCAGAGCTCTTATACAAGCCTATTAGGTATTATTCATTGAATAAGATATTCAAAGTAGTGTGGAATTAAAACTTTTCACAAGAATAATAATAAGAAGCTTTTTATAAATACTAGGGAGTAAGTCTCATCGTCACAAGCCAATTTAAAGACACAACTTAAATATCTTAGGGTCACGGCCCTTTACATTGAAAGAAAATACATAATAAGTCTTAAAGAAGAAAATAAAGAAACATAAACTATGTCCTCGAATATATGAGGACATACCGAGTCTTGAGAGAGTCAACTTCCCAAGATTTTCCTCCTAGGAACCTTCACTTGCCTTCAAACTATACTTATAGTGTATAGGAAAGTACGGGGTTAGTACAAACTTTGTACTAAGTATGGCATTATGCAAAAACACATGTAAGAGGGGACATTTTAGTTGAAATAAGCTTTCATACTATTTAGGTAGAACCTTCTTGAATATAGTAGTAAGACAACATATAAAATCATCATTTAGCACATAGGATAAAACTTCCATAATTTTAACACATGACTACACTTTACAGTAAACATATATAAACACTTACAGTGAACTCATTTCATTACATCTTACAGTGAACTCATATACCCTTGAAGTTTCTCTATCAAAAGTTATCCTAGGACTCACTAAGGTAAGACATAAAGAAACCTCCCATACAATCTCTTCAATACACACCTAAGTGATTCCTAAGACTACCAAAGATAGGCATACTTCATCACTCTTAACATGCCAACATTCAATATCAAAGACACTAGAGGAACATACTTGCATTTAAGGACTTCGCATAAGAACCATTCTTCAAGACCACCCCCAAGTTACACCTAGTGCAATGTGAAAGTATAATCCCATACTACTACTCCCGCAAAGTGCTCCTTGAGGATTCCCTTAGACTAGGCACATCACGTTCATCATTTACATAAATTTCATCATACAAGACATAACCTTAAAATGCTTTAACATTAGACATTAAGTCACATAACTTCATTCACATCACATAATGACCCATTCATACATTTCATAGAAGGACACACCAAGAATCCCTCTAAACGTCTACTTGTGCAATGGATAGATAGCGTCCTATACAACCACCACCCTAAGTAGTGCACCCTTTAGAAGACTTAGTTCATTACATTCTTTTGTGGGAGCTAGCTTTAACCGACATAGACTATGAGAGCAAGACGTGGAATCCCAGTATTAACCCCTACCGGATGAGGGATCACCACTTGCCTAAGATGGGTCATTCTTGAGCCTTTACATGGGGTTTCCAATAGTTACTCCTATATTGTCATGACTGGAATCTAGACCCCAGACGAGACCGGCGTCGTTGACCTCTCAGAGGTCGCAGACAAGCCTACTTACGTCATTCTTACTTTACATAGGTTAATTTTAGCGGAAAATTTAAAACTTTTTGTTTCTAAACATTGCTTACTAAACATTTCTAATACATTCATAATTTGTTCAACATCAACCATCTAATCATTAAGATATAATCAAATGAAAGGAATAGTTCAATACACATAATTGTATAATTGCCAAAATGGCACCAATACATAGTCTGAATAAAATAAGAAAGAAACGCTAGTGGAACATGCTCCACTAGCTCAACGATTGTCAGTTATCGTCTTCATTGATAATATCCTTATTTACTCTAAGAATGAGGAAGAACATGCAAGTCATTTGAGAGTTGTTCTTCAGACTCTCAAAGATTGTCAGTTATTCGCTAAGTTTAGCAAATGTGAGTTCTGATTGCAATCTGTTGCTTTCCTTGGTCACATTGTATCTAGCGAAGGGATCCGAGTTGATTCACAGAAGATAGAAGCAGTGAAACAATAGCCCAGACCTACCTCTGCTACAGATATCAGAAGTTTCTTAGGTCTAGCGGGTTATTATAGAAGGTTCGTGGAAGGATTTTCATCCATAGCCTCACCATTGACTAGGTTCACGTAGAAGATGGTCAAGTTTCAATGGTCAGATGATTGTGAGAAAAGTTTTGCAGAGTTGAAAACTAGATTGACTACAGCTCTCGTTTTGACTCTACCAGAGGGGTCAGATGGTTATGTGATCTATTACAACGCATCCAGAGTTGGACTTGGTTGTGTATTGATGCAGCGAGATAAGGTTATAGCTTATGCTTCTAGACAGCTTAAGGTGCATGAGAAGAACTATCCAACTCATGAACTCAAGCTTGCAGCAGTGGTATTTGCACTCAAGATATAGAGACACTACTTGTATGGTGTTCATGTAGATGTGTTCACTGACCATAAGAGCCTTAATATGTGTTCACCCAGAAAGAGTTGAATCTTCGCCAGAGGAGATGGCTTGAGTTCCATAAGGATTATGATATGAGTGTGCATTATCATCCTGTTAAGGCGAATATAGTAGCAGACGCTCTTAGTAGACTATCTATGGGTAGTGTAGCACATGTTGAGGAAGAAAGAAAGGATCTAGTGAAGGATGTTCACAGGCTTGCTCGCTTTGGAGTTCGCCTTATGAGCATATCAGACAATGGTGTAACAGTTCAGAATGTGGCACAATCTTCTTTGGTAGTGGAGGTTAAGGAAAAGCAAGACAGTGATCCATTCTTGCTCGAACTAAAAGGTGCAGTCCACAATCAGATAGTGGAGGTTTTCTCCCAAGGGGGAGATGGTGTACTTCGCTACCAGGGTAGATTGTGTGTTCCTGATGTGGGCGAGTTGTGATAACATATTCTTGCAGAAGCCCGTAACTCCAGATATTCTATTCACCCAGGTGCCACTAAGATGTACCGCAATCTGCGAGAAGTCTATTGGTGGAATGGCATGAAGAGGGATATAGCAGATTTTGTGAGTAAGTGCCCCAATTGTCAGCAAGTCAAGGTAGAACATCAAAAACCAGGGGGTATGACTCAAGAGATCGAAATTCCTACTTGGAAGTGGGAAGTGATCAATATGGATTTCATCACAGGGTTACCGCGTACTCGCAGACAACATGACTCCATTTGGGGGATAGTTGATAGGATGACTAAGTCTTCTCGCTTTTTGGCGGTCAAGACTACAGATTCGGCAGAGGACTATGCCAAGCTTTACATTAATGAAATTGTGAGGTTGCATGAGGTTACTTTGTCTAGCATCTCAGATAGAGGTCCTCAGCTTACCTCTCATTTCTGGAAGTCGTTTCAGAAGGGTCTTGGTACTCAAGTTAACCTTAGCACAACATTTAATGCGCAGACGGATGGACAGGCAGAGCATACTATTCATACCCTAGAGGATATGTTGAGAGCTTGTGTGATCGATTTCAAAGGTAGTTGGGATGATCACCTTCCTCTGATTGAGTTTGCCTACAACAATAGCTACTATTCCAGCATTCAGATAGCCCCTTATGAGGCTTTGTATGGGCGTAGATGTAGGTCTCCTATTGGTTAGATTGAAGTAGGTGAAGCAGCTTTAATACGGCCAGATTCAGTCCTTCATGCTATGGAGAAAGTGCAACTCATTAGAGATAGACTTAAGACAGCCCAGAGTCATCAGAAATCTTATGCAGATATAAGGAGAAGGGAACTAGAGTTCCAAGTTGATGATTGGGTTTTTCTAAAAGTGTCACCTATGAAAGGGGTGATGAGATTTGGCAAGAATGGGAAGCTCACTCCTAGATATGTAGGCCGTTTACAAGATCTTGAAAAGGATTGTCAAGGTGGCATATGAGTTAGAATTACAGCAGACTTACCAGCAGTGCATCCCGTTTTCAACATCTCACTCTTGAAGAAGTGTGTGGGTGACCCAGCATCTATAGTGCCATTAGAGAGTGTGGCAGTGAAAGATAGTCTTTCTTATGAGGATGTACCAGTTGATATTCTTGACCGTCAGGTTAGAAGGTTGAGAAACAAAGAAATCGCTTCAGTCAAGGTTTTGTGGAGGAGTCAGTCCGTAGAGGGAGCTACTTGGGAAGCGGAAGCAGCCATGAAAGCCAAGTATCCTCACCTCTTTACTTTCGATTTCACTCCAGCATGAGGTAATAGTTCCTCTTCAGTTTTCCAGTCATTCATGCATAAATTCAGTCGTAGAATCATGTTCCCTCAGTTTGTACTTGCATTTTCAGCATTTGCATGTTCTCGGAACTCAATTCAGTCAGAAACACAGTTCTCAGTGATTAGTAGTAGGGTTTGCAGCTCTCGCCCTCTATTTCAGCTAGTTTAGTCTTCATTCGAGGACGAATGTTCCCAAGGGGGAGATAATGTAACACCCCGTAGCCAAAACAGACCAAAATTAGTTTTTCAGAAAAATCTGCAGGTGCAGCCGACGTGACCATCGATGAACCGTAGCCTGACGCACGGTCTGTCCTGCACAACTGTCAATAGGATCAGAGACTCCCAAAAACTCAGCCGGGAAAATTGGCTAAGTCTTGATCGACGGACGGACCTACGGTCTGTAAGTCAGACAATGGTCCGTAGTCCATGACCGTCGATTGAGACCCCCTTCAGCCACTCTCTGACAAGGACCATGGGTGACCAGCACGGTCTGTAAGTGGACCCACGGGCCGTAGGTATGATCGTAGGTGGGAACTAGCAGCCAGTTAGGGGAAAATGTAGTAGACTCAACTTTAAATGATCAAAAATCTTAGCACAAAATGAAATAGGTGTACCATGACATATCAACATATATATAATTGAATTAGCTTTCCATAGCCATCGACCTTGCTAAAATAGTAAAAAGTTATGCCCGTTTTAGTAAAGGCCTGTCGAACAGACCCAACCTACGGACCCAAACGACGGACCGTCGATGGAACGACGAACCGCCGATGGAACGACGGATCGTCTGTCCAGGTCGTTGTTTGGTCTGACAGCAACTTATCCAGGGGTCTTTTGGTCTTTTCCCACTTCGTTTAAACCTTAAGATACGTCGTTTTGATCCTAAATCATCAGATTTTAGTCAATTTAAGCCTAGAAACATAACTAAAACTTACCTAAGTCAAAATCATTAATCAAAAGTTATAAAATTAGAAGCAAGAAAGGAGAAAAAGCTCAAGAACCTTAGTTCAAGAATGCAACAAGTTTCCAGCAGTTCCAGCCACAAAATCTATGTATTTTTCCGTGAATTTCATCACCATGTATGTGGGATTTCACTGGTGGGTTACTTTCACCCATTGGGTCCCTAGTTTTCAGTCAGATTCTTGGTTCTCTTATTATGGTTAAACATAGGGTTTCTAGAATTTGATAGAACTTCATGAATTAATTAGTTATATGTTCCAAATAAGATTTCCATGTTATTACTCAGTATTGCATGAATTTCAGAACCCTAGCTTTGTATTTCTTTAGTTCTTGAATTACATATGGTAGGTCAGATATTTCAGTTATTCAGTTATACATGCCTCAGTTTTAATGCATCATTAACAGATTAAATGTTGCATTCCCAGTTTTCATGTTCAGTTTTAAGCTATCCAGTATTTACAGAAAATTCAGACATAATAAATTAACTACATAAATCAATGGGAGTAGCATAATACCGAGTTAGACTAGGGTTCAGTCCTTCATGCTATGGAGAAAGTGCAACTCATTAGAGATAGACTTAAGACAGCCCAGAGTCATCAGAAATCTTATGGAGATGAAATAAACAAACTAAGAAAAAGCAGCATTAAATAATAATTGTAACATAACAACAACCATGAAAGAGTAATGTCGAAATTTGATCATTATTTAATATACTAAAATGTAAAACTAACATTTAAAAATTAAAATATTTAGTGAAAGATAACCCAATATAGCAAACAACAGCAGAACAATTGTATATTCACTTATAAAATTCAAAGGTGCACCTAAACTTGTATAATTTTGGAAAATACGAAATAACAAACATAACAGCATTGACATCAAAAAACACCAAAACAAAATAAATGAAATCAACAAAATTATCATTTGAATAAAATTGATCAACTGACAAAAGCATACACAAAAAAATGTAAAAAATGTAAAGAATGAAAGAAGGGTCACAAGTAACTTTTTTTCTGGACAGATATGGCTATTTTCAAGCGTGTTGCCATGGCTACTTGGTTGGTTGTTGAATGTTCATTGGAATTCAGGTGGGTCTGGTCCGTTCATTATTCGTCGGAGCCTGGCTGAAGTGTGGGAGATCCTCGCCAACTCACCACAGCTCGAAGTTGCAACACCATAAAGATTTAGCTTGTCGGAGTACCTGAAAAACAAATAAAAATCAAAAGAAGGGAAAGGGATGGCAGTGTGGTCCTCGTTTAGCTCCGTTTCATCGGAGCTTTGAGCTCCTCGCCGGAGCTACTGCTTTTGATCAAACAAAAGGGGAAAATAGGGATGGGGTTTTGCCGAAGATCTGGTGGTTGGAACTTGTTGTTGCTTGCTGGAAAAGAAAGAGAAAGGGTGGGGCGGTTTGTTCTTGGTTCGCTGATGGGTTTGTGGGTGTGGTCAGAAAAAGAGAACGGAGGTTTGAGAGTTGGTTTCTGGTGGCTTGGGGCGTTTGAGATGGAATGGTTTCTGCCCGTCTTTGGCTGAGCTCGTTAGGAGAAGGTGAAGGGAGTTTGGATGGTTGTTCGTTGCTGCTGTTAGCTTCTCCAGCGTTGTGAGTTTGCCGGAGAAGACGATGAGGGTGAGAAGAGAAGCTGAACAGTGAGGGTTTTGGGTTGTGCTTTGATACTTTTGAACGAAAAAATTGGAAAGGGAACAGGTCAGAGCAACTGGGCTATTTTGGGTGGTGGTGGCTTTTCGTAAAATGTTGTGCTGAGGGTGGTGGCCGGAAAAGGCAATAATCACTAAAGACACCCTAAAAAATCTGAAAAAATTATTAAATTTTATTCCAAATATTTTATCCACCCCCGACTAAGAAATAAGTTAAATAGAAAATAAAAAACCACATATAGTACAATACCATTATCCAAAAATCATGGGCCGAAATCACTAGTTAAATAAAATATATGTGTATGAAATACTATTCTTATTTTAATGATTTTTTAGACACTGAAAAATATCAAAACGATTATTAGCAAATGTACTGAATAAAATTAACATTAAAAAAATATAATAAACGTAACCAATGACATGTAAAATGTAATTTAACAAAATTAATAGTTTAATAAAAATTAACGGATGTGACAAAAAATAATGTTATTAAAAGTAATGGATAAAAATCCAACATAAGAATGGGTATCGATAAACTAATTTAACATTATAAAAATTTATTTGAACTATTAAATAAATAAAATATAAAATTTATGAATTTTGAAAATTTTAGGCTAAATTTGGGTGTCAACAGTTTGCCCGGCAAAGCCTGTAGCTCACATACTTGTGGGCTGGACCGACCATTTTCTGGCCCACACCAAAGATGGGCCTTTAAAATTTCAAATCATGTATGGGTTAGCCCGAATAGGGTGGGCCAGCCCAAATTGACACCTCTAAAGATAATTTTTAGGTGAAATTTTTAATAAAATTCAATCAAAGTGATACTTTTGATAACCAACCAGTATGATTCATTTTCATTTTAAATGTAAGATAAAAAAATAAAAAAATAAATCTATTATAAAAGTTAAATAATTACCGATGAACTTTCCTACTTGTTTCTACATGAATTTATCAGTTTTATATAGGCTGAGTTAAATCAAAAATTCTTTATTTTTATAACATGTAGTTCACACTACTTTTATATCTCAAAATAGAAATTGTTAAATAATGTATATCTTACCTAATGTGAATATTAAATCTATAAAAGAATTTGAACCACTAGCTCATTACAAATTATTTTTAGTTTGTAGATTGAACATATTAGATTTTATTTCATTTATTCGATGTTGGATTAATCAATTATTCTAAGTAAGAATTTTTTTTGGATCCAAGAAAACAATTAAGATTAAAAGATGTAACACCCAGTAGCCAAAACAGACCAAAAATCAGTTTTTCAGAAAAATCTGTAGGTGCAGCCGACGTGACCATCGACACACCGTAGCCTGACCCACGGTCCGTCCTGCACAACTGTCGATGGGATCAGAGACTCCCAAAAACTCATCCGAGAAAAATTGGCTAAGTCTTGATCGACGGACGGACCTACGGTCCGTAGTTCAGACGACGGTCCGTAGTCCATGACCGTTGATCGAGACCCCCTTCAGCCACTCTCTGACAGGGACCACGGGTGACCATCATGGTCCGTAAGTGAACCCACGGTCCGTAGGTCTGACCGTAGGTGGGAACTAGCAGCCAGTTAGGGGGGAAATATAGTAGGGTCAACTTCAAATGATTATATCTCTTAGCACAAAATGAATTAGGTGTCCCATGACATATCAACAGATAGATAATTGAATTAGATTTCCATAACCACCAACCTTTCGAAAATCAGAGCTCAGAGTAAAAAGTTATACCCATTTTAGTAAAGGCCTGTCGAACAGACCCAACCTACGGACCCAAACAACAGACCGTCGATGGAACGACGGACCGTCTATCCAGGTCGTCGTTTGGTCCGACAGCAACTTACCCAGGGGTCTTATGTTCTTTTCCCACTTTGTTTAAATCTTAAGATACGTCATTTTGACCCTAAATAATCAGATTTTAGTCAGTTTATGCCTAGAAACATAACTAAAACTTACCTAAGTCAAAATCATTAATCAAATAAAAGAAAATTAGAAGCAAGATAGGAGAAAAAGCTCAAGAACGCTAGTTCAAGAACGCTAGTTCAAGAACACAACAAATTTCCATCCACGAAATCTATGTATTTTTCCATGAATTTCATCACCAGGTATGTGGGATTTCACTAGTGGGTTGCTTTCACCCATTGTGTCCCTAGTTCTCAGTCAGATTCTTGGTTCTCTTATTATGGTTAAACCTAGGGTTTCTAGAATTTGATAAAACTTCATGAATTAATTAGTTATATGTTCCAAATCAGATTTCCATGTTATTATTCAGATTATTGCACGAATTTCAGAACCCTACCTTTGTATTTCTTTAGTTCTTGAATTACATATGTTAGATATTTCAGTTATTCAGTTATACATGCCTTAGTTTTAATGTATCATTAAAAGATTAAATATTGCATTCCCAGTTTTCATGTTCAGTTTTGAGCTATCCAATACTTACAGAAAATTTAGACATAATAAGTTATCTACATAAATCAATGGGAGTAGCATAATACCGAGTTGTACTAGGGTTCAGCGTACCCAATTAGTCCCAGAACTACTAGCCAAGTAGGTTGTAAGTCCCCTCTGTGGGCAATCAGTTTAGTGATCATGCCAGCATGCCTTTATACCTTTGGCAGGGTATATTGGGTCCTATCGATGGGGCGTATACATCGGACTCCACATTTAGCTCATGTGGTTTTATTATCGGTTATTAGTAGCTCCCATAGTTCAGTCTGACTCTCTTGCATTGGCCATTTATCAGTATATTCAGTATTAAGTTTCATCATGTTATAAATTGGTCATTGCATTCTGTTAGCTCAGAAATTCAGTATATCTTGTTCAGATTATTATACTTGCTTTTGTGCTTGTTCAGTTATGTTTTATTTCAACTTTATTCTTTCCTACATGCTCAGTACCTTTCAAGTACTAACGCATAAATGCGCTACATCTTCTCATGATGTAGGTTCAGGTTCTCAGCATCTAGATCATGCATAGATCGATTTCCGATCTCCAGTTCATTAGATTCAGTGGTGAGTCCTCATTCTCCGAGGACAACATCATGAGTTTAATTTCAGTCTTCTGTCATTTAGTTTCAGTTTTTCTAGATTTAGCTGGGACTTGTCCGAGTATTTCTAGTCCAGTTTAGAGGCTTATTTCAGACATAGTTAGTTTTAGCTTAGCGTTCAGCTGATATTTTCTTTTTATTAAACTCATCATTTTTTATATATCTCAGATTTAGCATATGGGTACTCCCCATCTTTTCATTTTAAGTATGATTTAGCTTCCGCAACAGTTTATTATTCTTTAGTATGCTCATGATCATGCCAGCAGGGTTAGCTTGGAATCACTTGGGGTCCTAGGTTCCGTGTCCGCATCTCAGGTGTAGCTCGGGGCATGACAAAAGACATATTAGTAGTTATTTTTCTATTAAATCTGATACAACATACAACTACTACAACAAGAATGACCTTTAAAATGTGAATGTTTAAATAAAGAGAGTATTTGTAAGAGATAGTCCATTAAAGTAATATAGAAGAAATGAACTTCCAACATGTTGACTTATTTTCAATTAAGAAGAATTGTTCAAAAGGATTTGTGCTTGAATTGATTTCCATCATCGTCATTGTCATTAACATCCTCTTTAGTGTTTTAATTGTCTTTCACCTTAGCCGCAATAGGTCGAGTTGTGTTATTAAATGAGAGGGATTCTTCAGTGGAGGACCTACCCTGGTCCAGGGGGTGTCGAGCGACACCAATTCGTCGGAAAATTATTTTGTATATAGTGCTTAAATTTTAGTTTTATAAATATAAATACATAAATTGACACCTCTTAAAGCAAGATGAAGGGTTAGTCTATTTGTTAGGGGCTTACAAACGCTATATGAGATCGTGTGTTCAAGCCCTGCTAGCCTATTTATAATTTTTTTACTATAACCATTGACACCTCCTAATGGATATCATGTGTCCGCCACTGGGATTGTTGAAGCGTTATATTTATAAGAGCGACAAGCGGCTAATATTTTTAGATCTAAGTACAAACTTTTTAAAACATAATTTTCTCACAATTAGAGGTGTAAATTTTAGCCAATAATTGTAAATCAACCGATCAAAGGTCGAAATTTTAGCCACTATTTGTTAATCGGCACATATAATTAATCCCTATTTAAATGAGTTCGATCACTTATATTTTAGTTGGGTAAATATATGCTTCATTAGATATTGTTAACCCAAAAAATTACGAACAAATATGGATAAATATGGACATTTACAAGCTCATATTTGTAAAGATAGAAAACAAAATCTTAAAAAATTTATAATGTATTTTCAAATCAATAAAAACATTGAGTGCATCCCTCATGCACACCTCTAACATTATCTACCCACCCCTAGTTGCTTACCTCCGTCTACTCCAACCACCATACCATACCCCTCGGGTGAGGGATCGAAACCTGGATTAAAGTCAAAAGTTGGTGTTAGGGGTAAGAATCAGGTTTTGGGTATGAAGTTCTGGTCAAGGATGGGAGTTATGCAATTGGTTTGGATTCAGGGTCGCAGTCAGGATCTAGTGTTAGTCCAACGGGTAGGTTAGTGGTTTGATATGGGATTCTTAATTAGGAGTAGGGTCCTAGGTGGGGTATTGATCAATAGATGGATTCTGGGTCAAGAACGGGAGATGGGAGTGGAGAGTCGGGTCTTAGTATCCTTATGAGGATTGAGAGATAAGTCTCAAATCGAAGTAGAAATGGAGAGATAAGACTCGAGTGAGGCTTGAGAAACCCACCATTGCCATCACTCAAAACTCTATAGAGTACAATTGGATCTTACTGCTCAGAAGCTTCAGAGGGTCTTTAAAGTTCTCTTTCTTGTTTTCTTTTGCTTATTTTTTCAGCTTTCCGTTTTTCTCTAGCGCTTTCAATTTCAAGAAACTCTTAAAGAAGATAGTTCTTAAACTTGAGGAAACTTTTTTATCTTACTCCTGTTTGTGTGTAAAATAACTTTCTTTACAAAGATAATGTCCATCTACATAATGGGGTAAATACAAACTTTCAGGATACAACAAAGTTATTTGTTTATACATGCCGATTATTTCTTAGGTTACTTCTACAGAGTCTTTACATTAATAGAACTTGAGAGATGACTATTTATGAGAGTCATGTTTTTTCATGAACATATGAATTTTCGTAAGGGTCATCTTCTTTCGTGAACAAATAACTTTTCATAAGAGTCATGTTCTTTCATTAACAAATAACTTTTCATAACAGTCATATTCTTTAATGAATAAATGTGTCTGTTCAATTTAAAATCTCTATATATTACAAAATATACATCAATTTGTTTCCATTAAGATTCAGACGTCTGAATCTGATTAGCATCTGAATAAAAATATGTGAATTAAGATTCAGGTGTTTGAATTTGAATACACATCTCAATTTTATTGAATGGTAGGTTTTCTCTCATTTAAGGTCCATTTAGTGCGATAATTAGTTTCCTCAGTGCCTAATTTTGTTCTATTCTAATAGAATATTGATGATTTGCAGCTATGAAGAAAATTGGACAATGTCAGGAATGATGTTTGAAAGAATGACGAAAAATGTAGAAAGAAGTGCAAAATATACATTGTTGGTCTCTTAAAAAAAGTGTGGATCGCCAATTGAGAATGACCTCACCCAAAATTATATTACATAGCACTCGTGTCTATCAAATCAAGTCGGCAGATTCTAGCGGTCGGAGAAAGCGATGTAGCGAATGAGAAAGGCAACCTTTATTAACATTGCTGAAACTGATAGTGTGAAGAGAAAAAATTGAATGCTTGAAAATCAAGCAAAGGAGTTGGTACTCGGCGATTCACCGAACGTGAAAGGCTGACTCAATTGAGTTTGACAACTGAGGTTCAAAATACATGAAGCGTAAAGCATCAGAAGGCGAGCTGAGGAGGTAGAGGCGATACGCTAAACAATTTCAGCGAGCCCAACTAATGTTGCCTAATCGCTAAACAATTTCAGCGAGCCCAACTAATGTCGCCGATTAAGTCGTGTATTGGAATTTTAGGCCAAACATTGCAAAATATAAATATCTCAAAGGAGAGAGAAATTAGAGACCAAATGACATAGAATAGAATATATCAGAGAATACTTTACTTTTGAAGAACAATTTTCTATCTTTTGGAGTTTTACAACTTTGTGATGAGTGGATAAACCCCAAGATTTAGGGATGTAATTTGGGTAATGTACTGGGAATTGTTCTATGCTATGTTTTACTTTTTTTCATACATGAATTTGGTCTAATTAGCATAATGTTAATTTATGGGTTAAAGTCGCAAATTTAATTTCTACGTGCGATCATTGATTGATACGCGAAAGAGATTTATTGGAGTGGGTAATTAGTTGATACTGGAATTTTAGGTTTGATATCTGTAACATGCTTGAAAATAGACATTATGGGTCAGATCTATTTGTCATGTTCTTGAAAGAGAGAATAGAGTAATGTATTGGGTTGTTTAGGTTGACATTTAGATGAGACCGAAAGGAGACTTTATGCACATAAGTTTTGAGATCGAAAGATGATTAGCGTCAATTAAGATGACTTAGCCTATTCATGAATGTTTATCACTTTAGAATAATACAATTACCCCTGTGTCACATCAATTTCCAATACCCACACCGCTTGATTGTTTATTAACACTTAAAATCTTCCATATTTTAGTTTAATTGTAATAATTGATACCCAAAAATTTAGATAAAATTGTTGGCTGTATCCACCCATTTGTTCTTACTATTGCAAACAAACGATCTTAAAATTCAAATCTGTTGATAGTATTTATCCACGATATACCATTTTCTGTGGGATTCTACCCCTAATCTTCATTGGATTTTTTATTGACTATGATTGTTGTCCCTTCTCATTTTGTTTAAGGAGGACATTAGAGCGTAATCAAATATTAAGATTGGTCTCTAAATCTGAAAACTGAATAATTAATACTAACTGTTTTCAATATATGAATGTGTATGTAGAATTAACAATACATCAATGAAATATTATAAAATTTTCATTTCAACAAAAAAATATTAATTTTGATAAGAAAAAAAGTCTAAGTGTTTACATTTGATTTTACAAAAATTAAATTATATAATATGCAAATAAAAGTTATTGTAACATGAATATTTTTCAGAATTCAACATAAACATCGCTCATAAAGAGAATTATTCAACTGATCAAATCTTTTTTCAGATTTAATTGGTCAAACATAAGATAATTTAATAATCATATCATATCATATATTATTATAAGTGGGAAGCTTCAAAATAGAAAGTTGAATTACCATTTTATCCCTTCACTAAATATAAATATAATCAAATATTTTAATAAGTAATATTTTTTTAATTATATAAGGATAACATTAAAAGTCAAGCAACTATAATTTTATAAAATTTATTAATAATCATATGCATTGAACCGGATAAGCACTTATTATTATAGTAGCAAATATCCTCAATATTAATTAGAATACAACCTTTTCACATTTGAACATTTATTTCTTCGATTAAAGCTTCTTGTTGTTATATTTCTTCATCTATCAATACGTATTCATATTGTCCAAATATGTAGTAATTTAGAATACTATGTTTCCTCAACAAAATATTTTTTGTGTGTAATTTTGTTCATTCTTTTTCTTAGTTTTTTTTGTACTTGCAATGCATAAATCTCATAACAATGGCTATACGTAGTTGTTTTTTGGAAAAGTCTTTCCGTCTCCAACAATAGAACTTTTAATTTTCTTTAGTTACCTAATTTTATTGATCATACTAGTGACAACATCTAGAGAGTTTTTTTGCTCTTGGAGACTAGTGATTGCATAGAGGCGATTTGCTCCTCCGCTAGTACCAGAAGTAGCTCCTCTAGGTGCAACCCTGTATGGTGGAGCAACTGATGAAGACTGGGCTCTATTGCCCGAATTTCCACTACCTTGCTTATTCTTAGGACACTCTATCATGAAATGCCCTCTTGACCATACTTGAAACAACCTGTCTTGCCATCACGACACTTACCCGAGTGGTTTCTACCAACCCTATTACATACAGGAGCCAAACTACCTCTTTGTGCCACACTACCATGAGATTATGTTGGTCTAGATCTGAAGTTCTGGCCACTATACTCACATTTATTTATGGGTGTTGGTGCACTAGAAGATGATTGTGCGGGTCCTTTTTGCTTTTGAAAGGACGAACAATTCATACTACCCTTCTTCTGCCAGATTCATTCCATGTCTTAGCTTTCTTACTTTTGAACTCTTCCCTATCCCTCAACTTCACTTCCTCAACCTGCTGCATATAAACCATCAACCTTGATTTGTCCATGTTACCTATCAGCATCGCTGCTCTGCCCATTTTGCTTTAAAGACGGCCCAACCCAGTGACAAACAAGCTCATCCTACTCATCATGTCCTTAACAAATTACGGAGCATAATGAGATAATTGGATGAGTTCAACCCATACTCATGCACACTTAGACAATCATGCTTAAGTGTGAGGAACTCACGTATCTTGGCCTCTTTAAATTCTTGGGCAAAGAAATGCACCAAGAAATCTTCCTCAAAACAGGCCCAACTCGCAGATGGTGCATCCTCATGTATATCATTTTTCCACTGATTAAAACTAAGTCCTAGAAGCACTCTTCAGTTGATATGGAGCTAGATCAACTCTCTCAATATCAGCCACATGCATCACATTGAATACATACTTGAGCTCCTCAACGAAGTTCTTCGGATCCTCGGTAGTGATTGAGCTAGTAAAGCTTGGAGGATTCATCCTTAAGAACTCTCGGATCCTCAAAATATCCACTTACTTCCTAGGTTTCCTCTGTTTCCAAATTGATTAGTCACATCTTCACTAAGCCTCCTTATCGTTTCTCTGAACTCGTCATTAGTAACTTCTCCTTGGGGTTGCACTTCAGGTGCATTAGGTACCGCTTGATCCTAAGATTCAACATTCCTCCTAGCTGAACGACCTCTGACTTTTTTTCATGGAGGCATGATTATCTAAAAGACGTGCAAGCATGAATTAAAATAAACTATTTAGAGATCAAATTCTAACGCACGAAAAGAGTTTGAAAGAAGTGAGAGAATTCCCTAAATGTTGCATCATCCTAATTATAGATTTGTGCGCTTCACACCGATAACTAGGACTTTACAGACACGACTTCATAGACTCCCTTGGACTTTTGAACTATGTGCTCTATTACAAAGTTTTTCATGCCTCGAGCCTACCCCCTGGACGTGGTTGTGTTATGACCCAAAGTACACCCTAGTTTATAGGGCATCATTAAGTCTCCACACAGCGTACTTGACCTCTCGGAGGTCGTATACAATCCCTTAGACATCATTCATCGCATCTATATATGAAAAGTAGTGCAGAATTAAAACTTTTCACAACAATAGTTAAATATCTTTTATAGAAACATACGAAAGACTAAGTCTCTTCATAGCCATCTTAGACACATTAAAATCTCAGGGTCACATCCCATACATCAATTAAATGGAAAACTAAAGTATAATACAATGTTTTTAAAAAGGAAACTAAACATAAATATGTCATCGAATCATATGAGGACATACAAAATTAGCTTGAGAGAATGCTATTCCCAAGCTTCACTTCCAAGATACTACTCACTTGCCACCTAAAATTGTAGAGTAAATAACATATGGAATTATTACGTTGAATGAACTAAGTATGGTGACATGCAATAAAATCATGCTAAAACGGACATTTGCTTTAAAGTATTCTTTCATGCTCTTTTGATAGAAATCTCATAAAACAAGTATACGAACCACTTTCAAGACAACATACACATATAAGACATATTTCAAATAATTATAAGAGACAACCGTATAACCATTTAGAAGACACATATGCATTTGACTCCATACCAAAGGTTATCCTAAGACACACTTAAGTAAAACAAGAAGAGACCATCCATACTCCCTCTTCAAGCACACCTAAGCAATCCTTAAGACTACCTAAAGTAAGACTATCATTTATATTGCAATAATACATAGTTCAACATTCGCTAAGTAACCCTTTTTCATCATTTAGACTCTCCACCTCAAGTTACTCTAAGATTCACCTAAGTAACACATGAAGAGACCGCCCAAACACCATTTTCAAGCCTACCTAAGCAATCCTCAAAGCTAACTAGGTGAGAACCTTTCTATACATCATACATTATCTAAGTCAACACTATTCATTATAACATTTAAGAGGACATCATCATTTAGAGGACATCACATAATGGTCTAGGAGGACCTAGGGAACCTCATCCTAGCATCTTCAAAGCCTACTCGTTCCATGTGTAGATAGCGTCCCATTGCACTACCTACACTTTGTAGAACTTCTCCAATACTGGAATGCATCCCACATGATGAGAATATGCATTAACCAACATAGACCATACTAGCTAGGTATGGAATCCAAAGTCTACCCCTACTCCTAGGAGGGTGTTCTACTTGACAAGGATAGAACTAAGAGACATCCCATATTGGCACATGGTTAAGGAATATCAAGGGTTTCTTTGTACTCTAGTCTCATCTTAAGTAGAGCCACTAACACAAGCATATTCACTTGGTTCTTAGCCTTGTTCTCATTCATTCACATAAAGGCATATGAGAAGGTACCATATCTTAGTCTTACCAAATCATAATACCCCTACGAAGAATGGGTCCAATAGGGCTGCCACTTAAAGGTCAATAAGGATAGATCTAATGACTTCCTTATAGATGGTTTCATGATGTTCCAGCCAACCTATCCCTAAGTCCATCATTCAACTCAAGAAGGATTACCATTACGGTCTTTCACTTCAAGTTTTCTATTAACCTTCTTTTCTATGTTCAGGGTTCTAGGTTCTTGACCATTTTTACATGTTAAAGGTCCTATCTTAGTCCTCCTTAGAAAGAATTGCAATATGTATGGAAAGCACTTTTTTTTTTATCAGGTTCTTGATGTATGTGTTCTTATGCTTAAGTTCTTCCTTGAAGATGCCTTTCTTATTTTTATCTTGTGACTTTAGATTGCCAAATCTTGAGTTGTGTTTTTGGAAGAGAGACTATATAAAATCAATACAACTCCTTGGGAATGCCTATTGGCTGAGATCATGCTATTTAGAAATGTTGTGAACCTACCACATCAGAGATGGTAGGTTTTCTGACAGTTTTCTTATCGCCTTTTCTAATACACAGCCTTTCAGGGACCAGGTCCCTTGCAAACTTTTCTTAGTAAGTTCATGAGAAGACGTACTGGCTCTCTCTCCTTTTGAATGAATGAATTAATATGTTTTTTTCATGCTAACTTAGTCAACTATAAAGAGTTATTGAGTGTTAGACAATGAACTTTGTCCATTATGATTGTTGTAGTAGGCTGACGCCTTACCAACCTCTGACACGACAACTTTCAAACTGTACCCCATTATATATCTTGACGAGAGAACTCAGCCTGGGACCAGGTCCTAACATTTATGAGACACTGAAATAGACAGCCTCATCCGCTGTTGTTTTTGTTGCAGTACAACGCACTTTTCACCTACTACCTGACATTAAAGCTTTACAGTTGTACTCCATTTGAATCTTGACGAGAGCACTTTGTCACGACCACTGTAACAAACCGCAAGTACATCCTAGAAGAAGGGAGCACTCTTGAGTCGTCACAAGGCGTACATGACCCTTCGGAGGTCTTATAAAATCCTTTTAGCTATCATTCAATACATAAGATATTAAAAGTAGTGCGGAATTAAAACTTTTCACAAGAATAATAATAAGAAGCTTTTTATAAATACTAGGGAGTAAGTCTCATAGTCACAAGCCAACTTAAAGACACAACTTAAAATATTAGGGTCACGTCCCTTTACGTTGAAAGAAAATACATAATAAGTCTTAAAGAAGAAACTAAAGAAACATAAACTATGTCCTCGAATATATGAGGACATACCGAGTCTTGAGAGAGTCAACTTCCCAAGTTTAGCCTCCTAGGAACCTTCACTTGCCTTCAACCTATACTTATAGAATATAGAAAAGTATGGGGTTAGTACAAACATTGTACCAAGTATGGCATTGTGCAAAAACACATGTAAGAGGGGACATTTTTGTTGAAAAAAGCTTTGATGCTATTTAAGTAGAACCTTCATGAATATAGTATTAAGACAACATATAAAATCATCATTTAGCACATAGGGTTAAACTTCAATAATTTTAACACAAGTCTAGACTTTACAGAGAACTCATATAAACCTTACAGTAAACTCATTTCATTACATCTTACAGTGAACTCATATACCCTTGAATTTTCCATATCAAAAGTTATCCTAAGACTCAATAAGGTAAGACATGAAGAAACCGTACATAAAATCTCTTCAATACATACCTAAGTGATTCCTAAGACTACCAAAGATAGGCATACTTCATCACTATTAACAAGCCAACATTCAATATCAAATACACTAGAGGAACATACTTGCATTTAAGGACTTCACATAAGAACCATTCTCCAAGACAACCCCCAAGTTAAACCTAGTGAAATGTGAAAGTAGCATCCCATACTACTACTCCCACCAAATGCTCCTTGAGGATTCCCTTAGACTAGGCATATCACATTCATCATTTACATAAACTTCATCATACAATACATAACCTTAACATACTTTATTAACATTAGACATTAAGTCATACAACTTCATTTACATTAAATAATGACCCATTCATATATTTCATATAAGGACACACCAATAATCCCTCTAAATTCCTACTTGTGTAATATATAGATAGCGTCTCATACCACAACCACCCTGAGTAGGGCACCTTTTAGAAGACTTAGTTCATTACATTCTTTTGTGGGGGATAGCTTTAACCGACATAGACCATGAGATCTAGACATGGAATCCCGGTATTAACCCCTACCGAATGACGGATTCTTACTTGCCTAAGGTAGGGTCATTCTTCAGCCTTTACATGGGTTTCCAAGAGCTACTCCTACGCGGGCGCATAGTTAAGGGATAAGGAGATTGATTCTAAGTTACTCATTTATCTTTTAGCGAGGAGCACTCATCTCAAGAGGTAGATTGGATACATCATCTCTACTCACGAAGTGTACCTACCCTTTATTCAAATCCTCTCGGTGCCAAGCATAACTCCCCTACAGAGTCTTAAATATTCATTTATTATAGGTTAAAGGATAATTATTTAGCACCACATCTCAGCTCACGAAGATTACTTATCCCTAGAGGTTACTTTTGAACACCCCATATCAACTCATAAAGGGTATTCAACCTCAAACCTATCTTAGAAAGCTCTTGGGAATAGTGAGGTTGCTACTAAACACTTCATCTCAACTCACAAAGATGTTCACCGCAAAATTCCCCTTTTTGTACTAAAGGAATAGTAGGGATGGTCTAGAAACTTCATCTCCACTCACGAAGAGTGTCTACCCTACAAATCCCCCATTTCATTCATTAACTTCATTCATTCATTCAAAGTGTGTGTGTGAGTACACGTGAACACACCTTTCACATAAATACCATTTTCATGACATTGATTACTAAACATTCTTACACCTTCATTCATCATATTTCACAGACTAGCATCCTTCACATACACACATACTTCACTTAGGAATAATATCATCAAGAGACATATTTCAACTTCCTAAAACATTCCTTGCATAAACATCATAATTACCACTTCATTTCACATTCAATTCCCCCAAGGCCACAACCACAATACACAAATTTATACAATATTATCATGTAATTCTAGTAAACACCGCCACAAAAGGTGGACCATACCACACAAGATTCATTTCACCATAGGAACTAAGCAATGTCACAAACTTACCATTCATCAAAGTTTTCACCACCTTTTCTAAATTTATCCAATAATGCATCATAAAATAGCATTTAATGCAGTAGCGAATCATAATATAACATAAAGATATTCAACTCTAATAATTTCTAACATTATCTAGATATATTCACTAAACCCACTTCATAAGCTAAATGTTTGAAATATGCATGAGCATGGGCTCATTGGGTTTTGACATTAAAATAATCAACTAACACTAAAAACTATATATTTCAATCATTAAAACATATTCATGCAAAGACTCATGCTTAGAGTCAAAGATAGAAGAAGTTGGAGTTTGGTAACCCTTTTTGAAATCTCTTTGAAATGGATCCTTGAATGAAAGAATGTTCAAGGATGAACTACCATACCTCAATGAGAAGAAACCCACGAATTTTGGTGAAGAAAACATCCAAGACCTTCACTTCTATCCATTCATTGAGTTTTAGCTTCTATGGAGTTGGAGAGAGTTCTATTTTGAGGGAGGGGTTTTTGATATTTGAAAATGAAGTCTAACCTAGGTCTAGGAGTATAAACCCACTTATAATAACCTAAATACCCTAAAATAATCGTCCATGGTTCATAAAAGACTTGGGGTGAATTTACAAATATACCCCAAGCTCAGCCGATTTCTAGACGGCTTTTACACTGACCAATCGATGGACTCTAGCAACGGGGCATCATTTGATCAATGGCCCGTCCTGATAGGTTGTCGTTTGGTTCAGAGGATGATTCCATTGGGAAAAGCTCCCAACCAATAAGCGTGGAGCTATGCCCAAGACAACGGGGCATCGACAAGGGTATGGTCCGTTGGTGAGGGGTCGTCGATTGAAGCAGTTTTGGCAGCTTTGTTGCCAAGTCTTGGGTCCTTCTCTAGGGCCCCTCGTGGGTCGTAGGTGGAGTCTTACCCGGACATTAAACCCCTATACATATTCATCTAGTTCTAAGGTTCTCCCACATTAATTTGGATTCCAAACAACTCAAAAAACATACCAAGGCACAAAAGAACTCAAACAAGCACATAGATGTCTAGTCGTCAAACGTCTTGGTTGTCCCTTGACGTTTGACCTCCGAATATACTAAACTGACTTCAAACTAAGATTAGATATTTTAAAACATTATTAAATCATGAAACACTAGCTAAGATCTAGCTAAACCTAGTTCATTATGAGGGTCATTACATTCTCTCCCACTTAGAAAAAAACATTTGTCCTAGAATGACACTAAACACTTTTAAGGACATCAAGGATTCAACTAGCAGCATATAACACATCACATAATGGTAAAAACATTCATATTCAATGCACAAAACTTACAAGAAACACCAACTTCATATCATTAAGCCTTTTTTTAAGAAACACAAGCAACTTTTTGGAACAAGTTCCAACATTCAAAGCACACACTTATTTCTTCATTTTCTCTTCATTTATGGATGAACTCCTTAACAAACATTTGAAATGCTCATCATACCATTTCAAAGCTCAAAATGTAATAGCTTCAAATCACACATTGGCACATAAGCGCAACAACTTGACACAATTAAGCAAATATCACTAGCTACACATTAGCATGGAATGTTTTGATTAACTACCAATATACTCATATAGCCATGGTAACATAAAGAGCATGAAAAATATCATATCATCAATGAAGCTCATAACATAAGGAGACATGCAACTCATACTCAAATGCAAGACTCCAAAACACAACCAAATTATTAAGGATTTTGGTCTAAAGCTTGAGTAAGAATAAAAGGAAAGATAAGGGTGTCAACTACCTTGCTACTCAATCATACTCCCCCAATTAGGGTAAACCCATATAAGACAAAACAAACAACCATAAGGAATTATGACTTACCGGATCTTTCACTCTGGATTAGTTCCTTCTTTAGCTCTGAGCACATAGAAATGATTCCTCTTTGGAGCGTTAGGATCCGGACCACCATGAGGAGCTTGGTTGACCTCCTTCGCTTTTGCCTTGAGGTTAGGGCAATCTCTCATCTTATGACCCTTATTACCACACCCAAAACAACCATCCGTACCGGCAAGACACTTACCCAAGTGTTGCTTCTCACAAGTAGCACACCCAGACCCCTCAAATGCATGGACACCTTCTTAGGAATTTTGATTTGAAACCCTATCCTTGTTCCCCAAGGAAGAGTCTTCATTATAGAACCTCTTCTTAGACTTGGGTTGACTTGGTTCATCCGACCTACGCCTCTTCCCCTCTCTACTTATATCCCTAAGCTTGGACTCCAAAATTTCTTGAGCATACACCATGATCCTAGATATACATATCATTATGGAGCATTGTCGTACGACACTCTTTCCACCATGGTAGACACCCCAATCACAAATTTATTCATTTTAGCCCTAGAGTAAGCTACCATGGTTGGTGCATACTCAGAGAGTTGGGTGAATTTGAGAGAATACTCATTCAAACTCATACCCCCCTTGACGTAGGTTCATGAATTCCACCAAGTTTCTCTCCCTGAACTCTATGGGGGAAAAACTATCAAGAAAATCCACTTTGAATGTTTCCCGATCTTTCGGACCTTCCCTTAAAGGTCTCTCATCCCTCCATTGCTCAAACCACATTTGAGCCACATCTTTGAGTTGATAAGAGACTAGCTCCGCTTTATCTCTAGGAGTCACACCCATAGACTTTTGACCATAAACTATTTTCCAAAACCTTATGATCTGATACCAAGTTTGTAACGACCCGCAAGTACACCCTAAAAGAAGGGAGCACTCTTGAGTCGTCACAAGGTGTACTTGACCCTTCAGAGCTCTTATACAAGCCTATTAGGTATTATTCATTGAATAAGATATTCAAAGTAGTGTGGAATTAAAACTTTTCACAAGAATAATAATAAGAAGCTTTTTATAAATACTAGGGAGTAAGTCTCATCGTCACAAGCCAATTTAAAGACACAACTTAAATATCTTAGGGTCACGGCCCTTTACATTGAAAGAAAATACATAATAAGTCTTAAAGAAGAAAATAAAGAAACATAAACTATGTCCTCGAATATATGAGGACATACCGAGTCTTGAGAGAGTCAACTTCCCAAGATTTTCCTCCTAGGAACCTTCACTTGCCTTCAAACTATACTTATAGTGTATAGGAAAGTACGGGGTTAGTACAAACTTTGTACTAAGTATGGCATTATGCAAAAACACATGTAAGAGGGGACATTTTAGTTGAAATAAGCTTTCATACTATTTAGGTAGAACCTTCTTGAATATAGTAGTAAGACAACATATAAAATCATCATTTAGCACATAGGATAAAACTTCCATAATTTTAACACATGACTACACTTTACAGTAAACATATATAAACACTTACAGTGAACTCATTTCATTACATCTTACAGTGAACTCATATACCCTTGAAGTTTCTCTATCAAAAGTTATCCTAGGACTCACTAAGGTAAGACATAAAGAAACCTCCCATACAATCTCTTCAATACACACCTAAGTGATTCCTAAGACTACCAAAGATAGGCATACTTCATCACTCTTAACATGCCAACATTCAATATCAAAGACACTAGAGGAACATACTTGCATTTAAGGACTTCGCATAAGAACCATTCTTCAAGACCACCCCAAAGTTACACCTAGTGCAATGTGAAAGTATAATCCCATACTACTACTCCCGCAAAGTGCTCCTTGAGGATTCCTTTAGACTAGGCACATCACGTTCATCATTTACATAAACTTGATCATACAAGACATAACCTTAAAATGCTTTAACATTAGACATTAAGTCACATAACTTCATTCACATCACATAATGACCCATTCATACATTTCATAGAAGGACACACCAAGAATCCCTCTAAACGTCTACTTGTGCAATGGATAGATAGCGTCCTATACAACCACCACCCTAAGTAGTGCACCCTTTAGAAGACTTAGTTCATTACATTCTTTTGTGGGAGCTAGCTTTAACCGACATAGACTATGAGAGCAAGACGTGGAATCCAGTATTAACCCCTACCGGATGAGGGATCACCACTTGCCTAAGATGGGTCATTCTTGAGCCTTTACATGGGGTTTCCAATAGTTACTCCTATATTGTCATGACTGGAATCTAGACCCCAGACGAGACCGGCGTCGTTCACCTCTCAGAGGTCGCAGACAAGCCTACTTACGTCATTCTTACTTTACATAGGTTAATTTTAGCGGAAAATTTAAAACTTTTTGTTTCTAAACATTGCTTACTAAACATTTCTAATACATTCGTAATTTGTTCAACATCAACCATCTAATCATTAAGATATAATCAAATGAAGGAATAGTTCAATACACATAATTGTATAATTGCCAAAACGGCACCAATACATAGTCTGAATAAAATAAGAAAGAAACGCTAGTGGAACATGCTCCACTAGCTCAACTCCTAAACTAAGCTAGAACATAAATAGTAGCATCCTCGAAAGCATGAGGACCTACCAAAACAGGATGAATATTGGACGTCCGGATAACTGCAGCGAAGATCCTGTAGCTCTACCGTCCACCTGTGCCTGCACCTAAAATAGTAGAGTTTGTATATGGTTAGTACACACTTGTACTAAGTATGGGTATATGCAAGCACACACCAAGGACATGCATGAGAAAGAATAGCTCTTTCCTAACAACATGATTTTTGGAAGTCAAGTCAGTGGGCTTGCCAAATTGAGATTTGGAAAGTTTCCTAATTTGGATTAGGAAAGTAAATGATCTTTCCAAATTTGAATTAGAAAAGTAAGTGAGCTTTCCAGATTTGGAATAGGAAAGTTATGCCATGAGAATAACATACATCATCATACTTTTCACATTTGCACACAGCACATAACATTTACACATAGCACACATCATATAGCATACAGTACATTTTGCATGTAGCACATAACTTCGTTCATATCATTCATTCATATGCCATGAGACCTTGGAATCATGGACTTGACATTAAGACATCCCAGAAATGAGGACACAACATATGGGACCTCAACTAGGGAGTCTTCGTTAGTAAACACAGAGCCTGCTTCATTCATTCATACGTACTTCATTTCATTTCGTTCATAGTCCAGTGTAACCACCGGTTATACCTAGGATGTAGTTTAAGACTTTCATTAGGTTCGTTGTGCAATGACCAAGAATGACCTAATGTCATTACTTGAATCTAACTCACCTTTTGATTATCCTATCCTAACACCTTTGGTATTCATTCATTTCATTATGTGCATCATTTGAGGCTGGCCTCATTCATTCATTGGGAACTTTAACTTTAACCGACATAGATCATGTGAGCATCATGAAATCCAGTGTCTCCCCCACATCGAAAAGAGGTGGAATCACCGGCGAAAGTGATCCAATAACATGCTAGCGTATATGGGAATTTAACCACGCCAGATCCCTATATTGGCAGTATAGGTTCGAAGACTAGGAGATATAAGGAGACCCATACCCGACAAGCCGGACAGTCTCATCTCATGAGAGTTACGTGAACCTCCGCCCTTCCCGAAAGAAGGCATCACCGCTCATAGCTAGTCTATCGGCGCTCAGTATAAAGTTCCATTTCATTCATCTCATACGTCATGGAAGCTGACTTCTAGTATGAGGACATCATAGCTCATTAGATGATTTCTCATATCATCATTCGTATTAAGTGTGTTAAGCTCAATACTCTCATTAGAGTGTTCATAGAGACTGGTCTCTTCATTATCTTACACTCTCATAGGTGAATACATATTGGTAACATTTACTTAGGCTCATTTGAGATTACTCTCCTCATTTACATTAGCCTCATATCATGTCATCACATTCATCATCATTAGCACCTTTGTTTTTCTTAGTTATTCACCTCTTATTACGTGAATGTTCATTTCGTCATATGCCAATGCACTTGGCCATTTGGTGTGTCTCACACCCTTACCTAACCCCTCTAGGGTTCATCATTTCATTTCATACATCTTAGGTTCACTTACTTTTGAACGTATGTTAGACTTATGAGTCTATACACACAAGCCATGAGGCTTCATTCATAGTTCGTTAAGTGATTCTTACATTCCTAAGATTATGTAGTACAAGACTTATGTATCTTGTATATATTCCAAGATCTTGATTTTGATCTAAGTAGGTGGCATTATTCTTGGATATTTTGTTCACGTATGACTTATGTATCAATACGGAAGTTTGGCAAGGAAACCCAAGTCTTGAATCAATTGGATATCATTTATATTTTTAATTGATTTATTCCAATATTCATAACATTTTAACTCTAAGTCAAATCACAATATTAACATTGAAGGATTACTTTTCCATTTAACCTTTTTTCTTGCATTGGCCGATGGGTTGTGGGTTCGAGCCCCCACAACCCCATTCTCATTTTTCATTAACATGATATTCTCCCATTTTTCTTAAACCAAGAGGTTGTGGGATCAAACCCCCACAGCCTCTTTTATTTTACTCTTAATTTCGCCCAAGTAAGGAGGTTGTGGGTTCGAACCCCCACAGCCTCCTTCTTTTTAATTAATTTTCGCTTAAGGGCTGTGAGGTGGTGGGTTCGAACCCCCACAGCCCCATATATATATTTTAAATATTTTCTCTAAGTTAAGAGCATGGACAGTGAGGTCGTGGGATCGAACCCCACGGCCTCACCTATTTGTTTTTAACTTATTTTCGCCTCCTTTATTCCAGCCTTGAGGTCGTGGGTTCGATTCCCACGCCTCACATCTTTTATTTTTCTTATTTCTCCCTCTTCTTTGCTGCCCATAAGTCATGGGTTCGATTCCCCCATCCCATTTTTTTTATTTTTCATTTCGTGGGCAGCAGCTAAGGGGTTCGAATCCCCTTAGCCCCAACACATTTTTTTAAAACAATTTCTCAACCTCTTGGTCATGTGAGGTCTTGGGTTCAATTCCCCTTGACCTCACCTATTTTAGTCCCTTTTTAAAACCCTCCCAAAGTCTCCAGAACAGCCCGAAATTAACATCAAAAATCTGGAAATTTTAATTACCTTTTTACAATCTATTTTTCTCCACTTTTTAACGTTCAAACTTTATGCATTTGGAGTAGTGTTTAGTGAATCCTTTAGGTGCATTTTCATGAACATATTTGGCCAAGAATTCTTCATTTAAATTCAGTCACTTTACACTTAAATGAACGTCATCATCTACATAAGTTTATACACTTAAATAACACCCAAAATCATATCAAACTTGAAGCCATAAATCAACATTCATTTATAGTAAGTTTACAATAAACTTTTTCACATACACACACCTATTTTCAGCAACAAAGCTTGGCATTCATATGATTCCAAATACATGTTCATGAAAACACATTGCAACACCTAATTTCTACCAGCAAACATACCAACCTACGAATTCGTTGGGAGCTAATGACAGGGACATGCAACGGGGAAAACAATCCTAGTTTTGAGCCAAATAATCTGAGTCCTAGGGGTCTCTTGGGAAAGGGACCAAGAGTAAGAACACCCATACCTTAGTTTTCTTGTTCAACCACGAGAATGCTGCCCAAGAACCTGTCCAAAAATCAGTCCAAACACCGAAACTCACACCTTACCCGACTAGCGTAGTACGTTTTGCTTAACGTTACCGAATTGCTTTCTCGTTTGTGTTTTGCGTGTGAATTCTTCAAGCATGAAGAACCTTTGTTTTCTTTCTGATTTTTCTCACGTTTTGCAGCCAGAAGAGAGTGTGAGAATGAGAGAGATATCGTGAGAGAGAGTGGGAGATGGGAGATAGTGGTCTCTTAGAACTAGGACTTGTTGGTAGGACTTAGTCAACTAAATTAATAATTAAAAATTAATAAAATCTGATTTCCTTTTTTCCTAAATAAGTTAATATTCATTATTTAATTAAGTTAATTCATTAAATTAAATAAAAGCAAGTTAAATCCTTGCTTCCAGTGGGGCTCGAACCCGAGTGACCCCCATTTGCGAAAATGGGTCAATTCGGGTTGCCCCACCCGAAATGCCTTAATTAAATAAACTAATTTATGAAATAATTAATTCCTCAGGGTAATTACAATATTACCATTGGCTTGGAAAAGACCATTTTACCCTTGGACCCTCAAAACTTAAAATTTCTTCTTTTGAGTCCGGTAAAGCTCTTTCAATTAAATCTTCGTTTTCGCGAGCCTCACATGGTTGGTTCCAACCTTCCCAAGCTCAATTAACTCCCCAAGTTAGTTGGCTTGGTCGTAGTAAGGGTTCTGAGGTCTGGTTCTACGCGTATAAATACGTGTGGACCTTGGTCTAATCGCAAGCATTCTTGAAAAACCTAAGTCTTGATCCTATTCATTTTTAGGGTTGTTACATTATCCCCCCCTTAGGAACATTCGTCCCCGAATAACACTACTACTTCATGTTGTAATGCCAGTCAGATCATAATAATAGCACTATACACAGTCAATCAATAGCAACAAGATACGGGGAGGTAAGGAAGCATAGGTTTAAGAGTATAAAGTCTAACCTCAAGAGCTGAACAGGTGAGGGTAGCGGGCCCTCATGTCGGCCTCAGCTTCCCACGTAGCACCCTCAACAAGATGATTTCTCCACAATACTTTCACTGTGGCAATCTCCTTGTTCCTCAGCCGCTTGACCTGTCTGTCTAAGATTTCAACCGGTACCTCCTCATAAGACAAGTCTTCATCAACCCCCAAACCTTCAACAGGTAAGATTGATGCTGGATCACCTAGGCACTTCTTCAACATAGATACATGAAAGACTGGATGGACAGAAGCTAACTCTGCGGGCAATGCCAACTCATAGGCCACCTCACCCACACGCTGTAGGATCTCATATGGCCCAACATATCTCGGACTCAGCTTCCCTTTCCTACCAAATCTCATCACCCCTTTTATAGGTGATATTTTCAAGTAAACCTGGTCACCAACATCAAACTCTAAGGGCCGTTTTCTGTTATTAGCATATGACTTCTGCCGACTGTACGCAGTAGTCAACCTGTCCCTAATCATTCTGACCTTCTCTAAGGCCTCATGAATGATCTCCGGCCCCAAAATGGATGACTCTCCAACCTCGAACCACCCAACTGGAGATCTACACCTCCTACCATACAGTGCCTCAAACAGTGCCATCCTAATGCTGGAGTGATAGCTATTATTATACGAGAACTCTATCAAAGGCAGATGGTCATCCCAGTTACCTCTAAAGTCAGTCACACACTCCCTCAACATATCCTCCAATGTCTGTATGGTGCGCTCTGCCTGCCCATCTGTCTGAGGGTGAAAGGCAGTGCTAAGCTTCACCTGTGTGCCCAAGCTCTTCTGGAAAGATCTCCAAAAATAAGAAGTAAACTGAGCTCCTCTGTCTGAAATAATAGACAAGGGAATCCCATGCCATCTCACAATCTCATCAATGTAGAGCCTCGCATAATCCTCGGCTTTGTAAGTAGACTTACAGGGATAAAGTGGGCAGACTTAGTCAATCTGTCCACAATAACCCATATAGAGTCATGCTGCCTCCTAGTCCTCGGAAGCCCAACCACGAAGTCCATATTAATGGCCTCCCATTTCCAAGTCGGAACCTCAATAATCTGCGTCAGACCACCAGTCTTAAGATGCTCTGCCTTAACCTGCTGACAATTAGGACACTTGGCCACATATTCTGCAATGTCCTTCTTCATGCCATCCCACCAATAAATCTGCTTGAGATCATGATACATCTTGGTAGAACCTGGATGTATAGAATATCTGGAACCATGGGCCTCTGCAACAATCCTGGTCCGCAAATCATCCACATCAGGCACACACAGCCTGTCCTGATACCTAAGTATGCCATCACCTCCCAAAGCGAAAGACTCATTCATCTTCATCAGCACTGAGTCCTTCAGCTCCATCAACACGGGATCTAGATGCTGACCCTGCTTCACTTCAACTACCAAGGATGATTCAGAACTAGGATGAACTGAAACATCCCCACTAGTGGAGTCAACCAAACGCACACCCAATCTGGCCAGTCTGTGTACATCTTTTACCAGCTCCCTCTTCTCATCCTCTACGTGAGTTGTACTTCCCATGCTCATCCTACTCAAAGCATCAGCTACAACATTAGCCTTACTTGGATGATAGTGCACATTCATGTCATAATCCTTCAACAGCTCCAACTATCTCCGCTGACGTAGATTCAACTCACTCTGTGTGAACACGTACTGGAGACTTTTATGGTCTGTGAACACATCTACATGCACTCCATACAGATAATGCCTCCACAGCTTCAGTGCAAATACCACAGCTGGCAACTCCAGGTCATGAGTGGGATAATTCTTCTTATGAACCTTGAGTTGTCTAGATGCATAGGCTATCACCTTACCAACCTGCATAAGAACACAACCCAAACCAACCCTAGATGCATCACAATAAATAGTGTAATTCTCACCACACTTAGGCAAAGTAAGCACCGGGGCTGAAGTGAGTCTGTCCTTGAGCTCCTGGAAACTCTTCTCACAAGTCTCCGTCCATTGGAACTTGGCTTTCTTCTTAGTCAAAGCTATCAATGGGGCAGCAATGGAAGAAAAGCCCTCCACAAACCTGCGGTAGTAACCAGCCAATCCCAAAAAGCTACAGATGTCAGTAGGAGTCAGAGGTTTTGGCCAGTTCTTCACAGCCTCAGTCTTCCTGGGATCTACCTCTACGCCCTGATTGGACACAACATGACCCAGGAAGGTCACCGATCTCAGCCAGAATTCACATTTGCTGAATTTGGCATACAACTGATGTTGTCTAAGTACCTGCAAGGTTAGTCTCAAATGTTGTTCATGCTCTTCCTTGGTCTTAGAGTAGATGAGAATGTCACCAATAAATACTATGACGAAAGAGTCAAGGTATTCACGGAAGACCCTGTTCATGAGGTCCATAAATGCAGCAGGTGCATTCGTGAGACCAAATGACATGACTAAAAACTCATAGTGACCATAGCGGGTACGAAAGGCTGTCTTTGGGATATCTCCATCCCTAACCCTAAGCTTATGATACCCTGAACGAAGATCAATCTTAGAGAAGAAACTAGACCTTGGAGTTGGTCAAACAGATCATCTATTCTAGGGAGTGGATACTTATTCTTTATAGTGACTTTGTTGAGCTGCCGATAATCGATACACATTCTAAGGGTTCCATCCTTCTTCTTTACAAACAACACTGGAGCGCCCCAAGGGGATATGCTCGGTTCAATGAAACCCTTGTCAGTGAGATCGTTTAACTGCAGCTTCAACTCTTTGAGTTCAGCTGGAGCCATTCTGTAAGGAGGAATTGAGATTGGTTTAGTATCGGGTTCTAAATCGATACCAAAGTCAATCTCTCGAAGGGGAGGGACTCCAGGTAAATCATCAGGAAACACATCTAAGAACTCATTCACTACAGGTACTGAGTCTATGGAAGGAATGTCATGGTCTAAATCATTAACACTCACAAGATGACACAATAACCCCTTGGACATCATTTTATTGGCCTTAAGGTTAGAAATCAAGAGGTTAGGACGACTCGAATTGTACCCCTCCCAGACTAACTCTTCTTCATTAGGAAAGCGAAATCTCACCACTCTACTACGACAATCCAAGCAAGCATCACAACTGTGAAGCCAATCCATGCCAAGAATAACATCAAAATCATGCATGGGTAACTCAACCAGGTTTGCACACATAGTTTTACCACTTACAACTATTGGGCAATCCTTGTATACTCTATCAGTTCTTACATTCTCTCCTAAAGGTGTACTAACCACTATAGGATCATGTAGAACTTCAGGAAATACCTCAAAAGTAAGAGCAAGCAGAGGAGTTACAAAGGAAAGTGTAGACCCTGGATCAAGTAAAGCATAAATAGAAGTTGAGAACACTTGCAGCATACCTGTGACCACATCAGCGGACTTCTCCTGCTCCTCTCTGCCCTTCAGGGCATAGAACCTGTTCCTCTTAGGAGGCTCGGCTGCTGCTGCACCATGTGGATTAGGCCTAGGCTGAGTATTACCTCCAGCCTGACCTCTGTTCTGTGGTCAGTCTCTGACCATGTGTCCACTCTTACCACAACCGAAGCAGGCATTAGTGCCCTGTCTGCACTCTCCACTGTGAGCTCGGCCACACTTAGCACAATTCTTCTTAGTACGCTACATCTCACCTCCATTTCCCTTCTTGGGCTCAGGTCTGCCTCCTTTAGGTGTAGCACTCCTCTGAGGATTAGAATTCCCAGAACTTTGTTGCCCCTTTTTGAACCTTGGCTGCTCACGGACGCCAAAATTATTCCTGTGGCCTCCATGAATGGGTCCTGCCTGATCTTGAGGCCTAGGCCTCCTAGCATCACGAACACCTCTCTTTCTGCGGCTGTCCTCTACCTGCTGGACATGCACCATCAACCTGGAAAGATCCATATTATCATGGAGCATAGCAGATCCACACTCCTCCTCCAGGTCTCCATTGATTCTTGTGAGGAACCTGCTCATCTCATCCCTGCTGTTAGAAACCAGTGAAGTAGCATACCTGGGAGATTTCAACAAGGTTCAGTATTATCCTTATTCTTGCTATTAAATACTTAGGAAAAAATAAAATCAACATACCTTGACAACTTAACAAATTTCAGGGAATACTCCCTGACTGTCAAGGAGCCTTGTTTGAGGTTGATGAATTCCTCAACCTTGGCCTCCCTCATCTCCATGGGAAAGAATCTCTCCAGAAATGCTGTCTTGAACAGCTCCCGTGTTACTGGTACTCCAACTAAGACACGGCTATCTTGCCACATCTTGCACCAAGTCTGTACAATATCCTTGAGCTGATAGGAAGTTAGCTCAGCCTTCTTAATATCAGTGGCCCCCATAGGCACCAGAATCTTATGCACCTCATCTACAAACTCTTGAGGATCCTCCGATGTCTTAACCCCTGTGAAAATGGGAGGATTCCTCCTCGTGAAATCCCTCAGCCTGTCAGCCATGCTACGAACCGGTGGGTTCTCTCTCTGAACATCCTGTCTGTTGACCTGGGCAGTCATAGCCTGGGCCTGCATAGTAATGGCCTGTGCCATTTGGGCCAAAGATGCCCGCACCTCAGCATCAGTCAACCCACCTGGGTTAACTGGCATGGCCACTCCTTCAGCTGGAGCCTGGGGTAGATCCTGATTACCCCTAGCAGCTGCTCCTCCTCTCCTCTGACCAAATCCTCTCCTAGTGTTCATTCTCTGGCAAAACAAAAAGGATTGATGTTAGACACGCTCATAACACCAAGAATTTAGACATTCAGAAAAGCACGATTAGATCAGAAAAAGGGAAATTTTCCTACGCATCATGCAGGACTCAACATATGGGACCTCAACTAGGGAGTCTTCGTGAGCAAACCCAGAGTCTGCTTCATTCATTCATACGTACTTCATTTCATTTCGTTCATAGTCCAGTGTAACCACCGATTATACCTAGGATGTAGTTTAAGACTTTCATTAGGTTCGTTGTGCAATGACCAAGAATGACCTAATGTCATTACTTGAATCTAACTCACCTTTTGATTATCCTATCCTAACACCTTTGGTATTCATTCATTTCATTATGTGCTTCATTTGAGGCTGGCCTCATTCATTCATCGGGAACTTTAACTTTAACCGACATAGATCATGTGAGCATCATGAAATCCAGTGTCTCCCCCACATCGAAAAGAGGTGGAATCACCGGCCAAAGTGATCCAGTAACATGCTAGCGTACATGGGAATTTAACCCTGCCAGATCCCTAGATTGGCAGTATAGGTTCGAAGACTAGGAGATATAAGGAGACCCATACCCGGCAAGCCGGACAGTCTCATCTCATGAGAGTTACGTGAACCTCCACCCTTCCCGAAAGAAGGCATCACTGCTCACAGCTAGTCTATCGGTGCTCAGTATAAAGTTCCATTTCATTCATCTCATACGTCATGGAAGCTGACTTCTAGTATGAGGACATCATAGCTCATTAGATGATTTCTCATATCATCATTCGTATTAAGTGTGTTAAGCTCAATACTCTCATTAGAGTGTTCATAGAGACTGGTCTCTTCATTATCTTACACTCTCATAGGTGAATACATATTGGTAACATTTACTTAGGCTCATTTGAGATTACTCTCCTCATTTACATTAGCCTCATATCATGTTGTCACCACATTCATCATCATTAGCACCTTTGTTTTTCTTAGTTATTCACCTCTTATTACGTGAATGTTCATTTCGTCATATGCCAATGCACTTGGCCATTTGGTGTGTCTCACACCCTTACCTAACCCCTCTAGGGTTCATCATTTCATTTCATACATCTTAGGTTCACTTACTTTTGAACGTATGTTAGACTTATGAGTCTATACACTCAATCCATGAGGCTTCATTCATAGTTCGTTAAGTGATTCTTACATTCCTAAGATTATGTAGTACAAGACTTATGTATCTTGTATATATGCCAAGATCTTGATTTTGATCTAAGTAGGTGGCATTATTCTTGGATATTTTGTTCACGTATGACTTATGTATCAATACGGAAGTTTGGCAAGGAAACCCAAGTCGTGAATGAATTGGATATCATTTATATTTTTAATTGATTTTATTCCAATATTCATAACATTTTAACTCTAAGTCAAATCACAGTATTAACATTGAAGGATTACTTTTCCATTTAACCTTTTTCTTGCATTGGCCGATGGGTTGTGGGTTCGAGCCCCCACAACCCCATTCTCATTTTTCATTAACATGATATTCTCCCATTTTTCTTAAACCAAGAGGTTGTGGGATCAAACCCCTACAGCCTCTTTTATTTTACTCTTAATTTCGCCCAAGTAAGGAGGTTGTGGGTTCGAACCCCCACAGCCTCCTTCTTTTTAATTAATTTTCGCTTAAGGGCTGTGAGGTGGTGGGTTTGAACCCCCACAGCCCCATATATATATTTTAAATATTTTCTTTAAGTTAAGAGCATGGACAGTGAGGTCGTGGGATCGAACCCCCACGGCCTCACCTATTTTTTTAACATATTTTCGCCTCCTTTATTCCAGCCTTGAGGTCGTGGGTTCGATTCCCACGCCTCACATCTTTTATTTTTCTTATTTCTCCCTCTTCTTTGCTTCCCATAAGTCATGGGTTCGATTCCCCCCATCCCCATTTTTTTTATTTTTCATTTCGTGGGCAGCAGCTAAGGGGTTCGAATCCCCTTAGCCCCAACACATTTTTTTTTAAAATTTCTCAACCTCTAGGTCATGTGAGGTCTTGGGTTCGATTCCCCTTGACCTCACCTATTTTAGTCCCTTTTTAAAACCCTCCCAAAGTATCCAGAACTGCCCGAAATTAACATCAAAAATCTGGAAATTTTAATTACCTTTTTACAATCTATTTTTCTCCACTTTTTAACGTTGAAACTTTATGCATTTGGAGTAGTGTTTAGTGAATCCTTTAGGTGCATTTTCATGAACATATTTGGCCAAGAATTCTTCATTTAAATTCATCCACTTTACACTTAAATGAACGTCATCATCTACATAAGTTTATACACTTAAATAACACCCAAAATCATATCAAACTTGAAGCCATAAATCAACATTCATTTATAGTAAGTTTACAATAAACTTTTTCACATACACACACCTATTTTCGGCAACAAAGCTTGTCATTCATATGATTCCAAATACATGTTCATGAAAACACATTGCAACACCTAATTTCTACCAGCAAACATACCAACCTACGAATTCGTTGGGAGCTAATGACAGGGACATGCAACGGGGAAAACAATCCTAGTTTTGAGCCAAATAATCTGAGTCCTAGGGGTCTCTTGGGAAAGGGACCAAGAGTAAGAAGACCCATACCTTAGTTTTCTTGTTCAACCACGAGAATGCTGCCCAAGAACCTCTCCAAAAATCAGTCCAAACACCGAAACTCACACCTTACCCGACTAGCGTAGTACGTTTTGCTTAACGTTACCGAATTGCTTTCTCGTTTGTGTTTTGCGTGTGAATTCTTCAAGCATGAAGAAACTTTGTTTTCTTTCTGATTTTTCTCACGTTTTGCAGCCAGAAGAGAGTGTGAGAATGAGAGAGAGAGAGTGGGAGATGGGAGATAGTGGTCTCTTAGAACTAGGACTTGTTGGTAGGACTTAGTCAATTAAATTAATAATTAATAATTAATAAAATCTGATTTACTTTTTTCCTAAATCAGTTAATATTCATTATTTAATTAAGTTAATTCATTAAATTAAATAAAGCATGTTAAATCCTTGCTTCCAGTGGGGCTCGAACCCGAGTGACCCCCATTTGCGAAAATGGGTCAATTCGGGTTGCCCCACCCGAAATGCCTTAATTAAATAAATTAATTTATGAAATAATTAATTCCTCAGGGTAATTACAATATTACCATTGGCTTGGAAAAGACCATTTTACCCTTGGACCCTCAAAACTTAAAATTTCTTCTTTTGAGTCCGGTAAAAACTCTTTCGATTAAATCTTCATTTTCGCGAGCCTCACATGGTTGGTTCCAACCTTCCCAAGCTCAATTAACTCCCCAATTTAGTTGTCTTGGTCGTAGTAAGGCTTTTGAGGTCTGGTTCTACACGTATCAATACGTGTGGACCTTGGTCTAATCGCAAGCATTCTTGAAAAACCTAACTCTTGATCCTATTCATTTTTAGGGTTGTTACATATATGGGCGCATAGTTAAGGGATAAACAGATTTCTTCTAAGTGATTCATTCATCTTCTAGCGAAAAGCACTCATCTCAAGAGGTAAATTGGATACATCATCTCTACCCACGATGTGTACCCACCCCTTCTTCAAATCCTCTCGGTGCTAAGCATAACTCCCCCACGGACTGTTAAACATGCATTTAATATGGGTTAAGGGATAACTATTTAACACCACATCTCAACTCACGAAGGGTACTTATCTCTAGAGGTTACTTTTGAACAACCCATATCAACTCACGAAGGGTATTCAACCTCCAACCTATCTTAGAAAGCTCTTAGTAATAGTGAGGTTTCTACTAAACACTTCATCTCTACTCATGAAGAGTGTTCACCACGAAATTCCCCTTTTTATACTAGAGAGTAGGAATGGTCTAGACACTTCATCTCCACTCACGAAGAGTGTCTACCTACAAATCGCCCATTTCATTGATTAACTTCATTCATTCATTCAATGTGTGTGTGAGTAAATCTGAACACACCTTTCACATAAATACAATTTTCATGCCATTGACTACTAAACATTTTTACACCTTCATTCATCATATTTCACACATTAGCATGCTTCACATATAAACATACTTCACTTAGGCATAATATCATAAAGATACACATTTTAACTTCCTAAACATACCTTGCATAAACATCATGATGACCACTTCATTTCACATTCTATGCCCCCAAGGCCACAATCACAATACACACATTTATACAATATAATCATGTACTTCATGTAAACACCGCCATCAAAGGTGGACCATACCACTCAAGATTCATTTCACCGTAGGAACTAAGCAATGTAACCAACTTACAAATCATCCAAGCTTTCACCACCTTTTCTCAATTTCTCCAATAATGCATCATAAAATAGCATTTAAGGCAGTAGCGAATCATAATATAACATAAAGATATTCAACTCTAATAATTTCTAACATTATCTAGATATATACATTAAACCCACTTCATAAGCTAAAAGTTTGAAATATGCATGAGCATGGGTTCATTGGTTTTTTTACATTAAAATCATTAACACTAAAAACACCATATTTCAATCAATAAAATGTTTTCATTCAAATACCCATGCTTAGAGTCAAAGATAGATGAAATTGGAGTTTGGAAACCCTTTTTGGAATCTCTTTGAAATGGCTCAATTAATGAAATAAGGTTCAAGGATTAACTACCATACTTCAACGAGAATAAACCCACGAATTTTGGTGAAGAAAACGTCAAAGACCTTGAATTTTATCCTTTCCTTGAGTTCTAGCCTCTATGGAGTTTGAGAAAGTTCTTTCTTGAGAGAGGGTTTTTGATATTTGAAAATGATGTCTAACCTAAGTCTAGGAGTATAATTCCACTTAAAATTTCCTAAAGACCCTAAAATAATCGTCCTTGGTTCAAAAAGGACTTGGGGTGAATTTACGAAAGCACGTCAAGCTCAGTCGATTTCTAGACAGTTTTTATAGTGACCAATCGACGGACCCTAACAATGGGGCATCATTTGATCGACTGCCCGTCCTACTAGGTCATCATTTGGTTCATAGGCTGCTTACATGGGGCAAAGCTCCCCCACCACTACGTGTTGAGCTACTTCCAAGATGAAGGGGCATCGACCAGTACACGGTCCGTTGGTGAGGGGTCGTCAATTGAAGTAGTTTTGGCAGCTTTGTTGCCAAGTCTTTGGTACTTATCTAGGACCCCTTGTGGGTACTAGGTGGAGTCGTAACCGAAAGTTAAATACCTATAAATGGTCATCTATGTCTTAGGTTCCACCCACATAATTTTGGACTCCTAAAAACTCATCAAACACGCCAACGCACAAAAGAACTCAAACAAGCACATAGACATCTAGTCGTCGAACGTCTTGGTCGTCCCTTGAAGTTGGACATCCAAACATACTAAACTGACTTCAAACAATAAAATTATCTATTTTAACACATTATTTACTCATGAAACACTAGTGAAGCTCTTGTTCAACCTAGTTCATTATGAGGGTAATTACAACCAGGTCCCTACATTTGTAATGATCATCTAAACACCTAGAATATATTATTTACCCCCTTTTTCATATTGACACCCAAATATTGCTAACACTGAGTTTATCCATCCATATTAGTCCCAATAACAAGGATCTAGTTCATTGTTTAATCATTAAGTTTGTTAAATCATCAAAACTTAATATCAGCTCCAAAATAACAATTTCCCCTTTTTTGATAATAACAAACTTAGTCACTAGTTCCCCTTATAAAAAAGAACTCTTCAAGTAACCGGAGTTTCATAATTCTCGAAGCTTGTCAAATCATCATAACATACAAATATCATTTTCCTCCTTTTTGATGATGACGAACTTGTTCAACGGCTTCCCCCTATATATATGACCATGTGATTTGTCCACAATTTTGACTCATTTAGGGCAATATTTTGATTAGTTTAGTGTCCTCAAATGCATATTTTGTCTTAAAAACTGATGAAATACCTTGAGTTTTGGAAATTTATACTTGGAGACAAATGTATGGACAAAATTGATAAAAAGGAATTAAGGCAACTGAAAGAATGAATAAATGAAAACTTAAGGATCACCAAACCCCTTCGAGAAATCGCTAAATGGTTTTATCCCGCCTGAAATTCCATTTTGCTGACCCCTGAAGGAAATGATCAAATCAATGGTGAAAATGAGCAATCAGTGTGTTGTCGAGAAGTTATTTGAAGTAGTACTATGTCGCCCACTGATCCAAAATGCAAAGATGTTGAAGGCTAATGCAAGATGGCAATGAACATAGCAAAGGGTGAATTTCCTAGTTGAACGACGATCCCAACTTACTTCGCCAAGTGGTCCTTCGCAGCAAAACTTTTCGATAAATATAGATACTCATTAATAGTTACTAGCTTAGTATCAAACTTTTTAGCTTTGAACAATGTTTTTCAGACTTAGTTTCTATTTTGAGTGTTTGGAGCTTTTGGAAAACTTTGTTCACAAACTTTGAAGATTTAAAGGTTCCCAACTTGAAGATATTCAAAGTGGGTCTTGAAGAACCTTCATCCTAATCACGTATAAAGACTTTGTTTATCGTACCCATTCGAAGGTAACCTATTTTGGTATCGATTTCCATCTCTTTACTTTGCGTAGCTAAAACCCAAATTCCTGGGGTGTGCTTTTGTTAATATGGATTAAATATAATGTTGGGTGTTGCTTATTGTTGGTTGATTCACTGTTTAAATGTAATTTCATTAGTAGTTGTGTTTGATCTTAATGAGATTGTAGTTGCAAATACGATTTCATCTTAGTGTTTTTAGCTTGCTCGAGAGAGAGGTTTTAATACTAAGACTACAAAATTGATATCCAGTAGTTATTGGATCGTCATGGGTTCAGCTCGAGAGAGTGAATCCTAGTCCCTCTCCCATACTTTTAGCTCGAGAGAGTGATCGTTCTAAGGTAAAGTTTGTACTTAAGTGCATCAACTCGGTGTTCGAGAGAAACCAAGTTAATTTGGGCTAAGTTCCTCAAGATAGAATTTACCCCCACTGAAGTCTAGCCTAGTTAAAAATATTCAGTGATGTACTATCAATAGCATTTAACCTAGAGTGTATTTTTCCTCATATTCCTATTACATCCCAAGAATCTCGTCTCCCTATAAGTATCTTGCGTTTTTTGCTTTTTTTAGTTGTTAATTTTTCTGCACAAACCCTCATTGTTAATTGACACTTGTGTCACCCCCTTTGATTTATTATGTTTTTAGTCGATAATTTCTTGTAGCTATCACTAGCATAGGCCAATTTGTACTTAGTTAAATTATTCTCGTAACCACACCTTGTCGGAACGATCCCAACCCTTGGTTGGGTTATATATAAAGACTAATGATCGTTGACGCTTAGTATTGGATGAAATGTCTTTGATAACGTTTAGAAAATGGCACCGCTGTCGGGGAGTGGTGTTACTTGAGAATTTTTACTTTGGTTGAATTTTTTTTTTATTAGTTATAGTTTACTTACTGAATTTTTCGGTTTTCTATTTCGCTTGTTTGTGCTTTGAAGAGAGGATATGATTATGTCGGGCAATACTTGCGAGCTAGTGGAGTTCCTTCCATTAGAGATAATGATGTTTCAGGATAAGATTCTAACCTTCAGATGTTAGGTGCACTACTTCATGAGTCGTGGCTGAGATTTAAAACACTTTTGATTCAATGCCCAACTCATTCGTATGGGTTAAAACATGCATTGTGTTCATCTTTGTGAGAGTGAGCGTTGAAATTGATTCTAGAACTTTATTTTATGAACCATTGTATGTGAATATGTAATCATTCTTTATGTGAGGGCATTTGATAACTTTGGTTGAGCTAGATCATGCAATTGAAGCAAGTATGTGAGCTTGAAAACATGTCATAATGGTGTGCCACAACTTGAGACTTTGAGTGCACAATTGATCCTTACATATATAAGTTGAGTCTTGTTATGTGCATTCATTATTGAATCTTTTAAATCATTGTTGGAGAAAACCCTTTTGAACTACTGAACTTGAGTTTTACTTGAGAAAAAACTAAAGTTAATGTTGGGGTGTTGATGAGTCGACAAGTTGGACTCATTTAGGGATATATTTTGATAAGTTTAGTATCCTCAAATACATAATTTGTTTGAAAAACTGATGAAACTGTGAGTTTTAGGTATTTATACTTGGAGAAAAAGGCATGGACACAATTGAGCAAAAAGGAATGAAGGTACCTAAAATAACGAAGAAATGAAGACCCGAGGATCGCTGAATACCTTTGGCGAATAGCTAAATGGTCTTATCCTCGCCTAAAATTCCAATGAGCTAAGCCTAAAGGAACGTATCAAATCGGCGGTGAAAAGGATAAGTCAGCATGTCGCTGATCAGTTCCACGAACCAGTAGTATGCCGCCCAATGATCCAAAATGTGAAGATGCTGAAGGCTAATGCAAGACGGCAATGAACATACCAAAGGGTGAATCGGCGAGGTGATCGGCGATCCTGACTAATTGCGTCGAGTGGTCTTTTGCAATACAATTTTTTGAAAACTATAAATACTCGTTAATTTTTTTAGCTTAGTATCAAAAGTTTAGCTTTGAAGAATAATTTTTTAGACTTTGTTTCAATATTGAGCTCTTAGAGTTTTGGAAGACTTTGTCCTTGAACCTTGAATATTTTAGGGTTCCCAACTTCAAGAAATTGGAAGTGGTCCTGATGAATCTTCATCTTAAGCGAGTATAAAGACATTTCCTATAGTACCCAATTCATGGAAACACTTTTTGGTATTGTCTTCTATCTCTTTACTATGCTTAGCTAAAACCCCAATTCTTTGGGTATGATTGGCGAATATGAGTTGAATTTAATGCTAGGTCTTGCTAATTAGTAGTTGTTTTTGCTGTTTAAATATGATATCGTTCAGTAGTTGTGTTTTAACTTAACAAAATTGTAGCTGCAAATATGATTTTATCTTCGTGACTTGGGCTTGCTCGACAAAAATGTTTTTAGACCAAAACTATTGAATCGATAGCCAGTGGTTATTGGGTTTTTGTGGGTTCAACTCGAGAAGTGAATCCCAAACCCTCTCCCAGACTTTCAACTCGAGAGAGTTAATGGGCTAAGGCGAAGGTTGGTCATAATAGTGCTTCTCGGTGTTTGAGAGAAACCGAGTTGATTTAGGGCAAGCTGCTCGTGCGAGAATTTACCCTTACTAAAGTCTAGCTTATTATAAATTTTGTATAAATTTGCTAGTAATAACATGTACCGGGTTGTTTATTTAAGCTCATATTGCTATCACATCCAAAGAATCCTGTCTCCATATTTGTATCTCTTGTTTTTGCTGTTTTTAGTTGACAATTTTGTCTACAAATCCCTCCCCCCTTTTGTTAATTGACACTTGTGTATCCCCGTTTGATTTATTATATTTTAATCGATAATTTCTTGTAGCTATGACTAGCATGAACTAATATGTGATTGGCTGTTAATTCTCAAACCCGCACCCTTGGGACTCAACCCTAACCCTTGGTTCGGTTATAATACTGACTAATGATCGTCGACGCTTAGAATAGGATGAAGTGTTTTCACAACGTTAAATGGTTACCAAAAATGGCACCGCTGTTGGGGTGTGGTGTTATTTGAGAATTTATTTCTAATTTAAATTGTGTTCTTGTTAGTCTTAGTTTACTTGCTTTATTTTTTGTTTTATTTTGCTTGTTTGTGTTGAAAGCAAGAAATATGAGTGTAAACGGTGGAAATACTAATCAAGCAAGCCCTCAAATTGGTTGTTCTCATCATCGAGACGATATCTATGATGTTAATAACGTTTATAACCTTGCTCAAATATGTATTATGGGTGCCATTTTCATGCCACAAGCTAATGAGAATACAATGTTTGAGGTTACTAGCACGACACTTCATCTCATACAGTCGAGAGGTTTATATGGAGGACTAGAGCATGAGGATCCGCAAGAACATATACGAATTTTCGCACAGGTGCACACCCCTTTGTCATTAAAGAATTTGTCACTAGAACCCATCCAACTTCAATTATTTCCATTATCATTTACAGGGGAGGCAAATAAATGGTTGACCAAGCTACGAAGCAACTCCACACGTCATGGGAGGATTTGGTTATGGCATTTAACGCAATATTCTTCCCTCTATTGAAGATGATGCAACTGAGAGATGACATCCAATATTTTAAGTTAAGGGATGGTGAACCAATTCACGAAACATGGATAAGGCTTAAGAAACTCTTGCGAAATGTACGACTCATGGGTTGCCTAGTCATTTATTACAGAAATACTTCTACCGGATTCTTGATTCATTTAATTAAGGATTGGCGGATCAATTAGTACGAGGAAGAATGATGTCACAATTATTTCAGGTGGTTAAATTTTTTCTCGATGATTTTGCCAAAATAAATCAAGCATGCTACACCCAAGACGACCAAGTCTCTCTATTATACTTTAGGATGGAACAAGAGCGAATCGACAAAGAAAAAGAGAAAGATCAGAACATTAAGAAGATGATAACTCAAATGGATTCAGTACAAAAGAATATGAAGGAAACATGTGGAGTATTTAGAATTGAGGAGGGGTTTGTCTTCCATGACTTAAAGTCGCGATAGAATCAAGGTTTGAACTTCAGGCAATACGAGGTGGGTTTCCATCCGCGTTATTATGAGCGGGTGGTAATCAAGGTTGAAACTATCAAAAAGGATAAGATCAAGGTGCATATTGGCGAAGAGAGGAAGACTATGAAGAGAATCACTGTCATTCTAGTGAGAGCCCATGATCGAGAGGAAGTGATAATAGTCCGCGATTCAATGCTCTGCTGTCACACATTCTTGATAAAGTAGAGGGGACGGATGATTTGTTAAGAGGAATGAAGAATGATTTCTTATCATTAAACAATATAGTAAACTCTCATGCAGATGCAACCCAAAAACATGAAGGGCAACTGAGTTTACTTGCGTCACAATTGGAGCCACGAATGGTAACAAAATATGATAGTAGATATTTACTTCTGGTTACTCGTAGCAGAAGAGTAGCTATAAGGAATGTATCAGGAAATGAAAAAATCAAGATCATGAAGAAGAAAAAAGTATAGAATAAGAGGTCAGACAAAAAAAAAGAAAAAATAATTTCCACCACTCCAAAAGATATTTAGCCTTTCCCCAAAATATCGCTTCCGTTTCTTCAACGTCTCAAGAAGAAGAATGACGATGAGAAGTTCAACAAATTCATGTAGGTATTCAAGTATTCATCAATCAATATTCCTCTCATTGAATCGTTACTGGAAATGCCGAGTTACGCCAAATTCATGAAGCAACTGTTTACAAAGAAAAGGACCTTGGATTTCGAGACGATTGAGGTTTTTCATAATTGTAGTGCAATCATGACAAATGAGCTGATAAACAAGAGAGATGAACCCGAGGAATTCACCATTCCTTGCACCATCGGCATGCTTCAATTCTCTAAATCCCTATGCATCTTGGGAGCAATAATCAACTTGATATCGTATGAAATTAATAAACAACTCTAGATGGGAGAGCCAAAACCCACGACAATGAGACTTTTTATGGTTGATTGATCTATCAAACATTCTGTAGGGATATTGTATGACATTTTTGCAGAGGTTGATCGATATATCTTTCGAGTTGATTTTGTCATTTAAGATTGTGAAATAGATGTTGAGATTCCTTTATTTTGGGAAGACCGATCTTGGAAACTTTAAGAGCATTGGTGAATGCCGAGAGCACAGAATTGAAATTTTTGGTAAATGGAGTGTAATACCCTGGAAACTTTTTGAGCTAAGAATTGAACCATCCTTCATAGCAAGTAAAAATTTTACCAAGGAATTAAAAAAATTATTCAATTTTAAGTTCAGGAAATTAAATGTAGCATAGTGAGTTCTGAAAGAAATAAATTGGAAATAACGAAAATCTGAAATTTGGAGAGTTAAGCTAAGTATGAGTTTTGGGTCAATTTCAAACGAACATAACTCCTAACATAGGATGGTTTAGGTGTTCTAAAATATACCTTAGGAAATATGATTCAATTATCTTTCAAACGCCACCGAGTTTGCTAAGTTTCGAGTTTGGATGAGTGATATATGACCTTTTAAAGTTAGGTTTTCCAGTTAAGGGAACTTAGCCGAAATAAGTTAGGGTATTTTGGCCTTTTCCTTATATAATAAGATTTAATTACTTTTAGTAATATTTTAGGGGTCTAATTCTATTAGGGTTCAGTTTTATAATCCTAATATACTCCTAGGGTTGTAGTTGAGAGTTCAAGAAGAGAAAAGAAGAGAAAAGAGGAGAGGATCAAGCATTCGTCGAGATTGTTGCGTCTTGTTGCGGAATTTCACCATTGGTTTAATCCCTAACAGGTATGTAAGATTCCATAGTGTTGATTTTGTTCACCTACATTCCAAATATGTTATTTTTAGTGAACTTTCATTCTCAAAAAGTTGAAGGATTTAAGTTCTTGATAGGTGTTCTTTAAGTTCTTCTAAATCTTGGTTTATTGTGGTTTTGATGATTTCTTGAGATGAAAGTGATTGTTTTGAGTATTTTTAGAGTCTAAATGTGTGTACATAGATTGGCAAACTGAATATAAGGAAAACTTGAGAATAGAAATCGATTAAAAGTGATTTATGATTAGAAAACAAGAGGGGTAATTCGTCGAATCTTTGCCTGGGGAGAGGCTGGCGCGGCGCACCCCAGATGCTCGCAAGGGGCTGTGGCAGAGCGCCTGCAGTATGCCCAAATGAACTCTTTGATGTTAACGACTAGCGCCCTGCGGACGGAATGCTCCAGGGTCGCCTGCCCCCACTTCTTTTCCGTCTCTTGACCCGTTTGAGCTCATTTAAAATGTATCTTCACTCCCTTTGATTCTAATCACTCTAAAATACTTCCAAACACCTAGAATCATTCATAACGTGATCATAACATGTAATTCCTAATTAAAATTAAAGGTAAATTTAAGAGTTATGTCTTAAGATTTCTTCCGATCATTTTGAGAAAGTCTCTTGAAGTCCTTTTGAAGAGTCTTCTACAACTTCTAGTAACTTGTTTCAAGGTTCAAGAAATTCAGTATGATAGCAAGGAGAATCTATTTATGAGTCTACTTTATCATCACGATATCCTTCATGTAATGAACCAAACTCTTGAATTCATAATTCACATTTAAGAGAGAGTTAAAGAGTAAAGTTCAAGAAAGCCTTTGAGTTCAATTGTGAATCTTTTGAGATTAACTATTGATTTGAACTAAGTTTTGAGGAAGTAAATAAGTAAAAAATAAGAGTCATATATATGAGTTCCATGTAGTATGCATACCTTCGAGTTGAGTTTTTCATGCTCATAAGTTCCACATGAATTTCGTCAGTTAACTACCTTTGAGAGGAGTAGCATCTTCAAGTTCTAAGACTTGAATAAAGTTTCTAACACATTTGAGTTTATATTTATAATATTGGGACTATAACATATTACCCATGAAGTCCTTGAGTTAAATTGTTCATGCCCATAATTCTGCATGAGCCATATAAGTCGAACAGTCTTGAGATGAGAAGTGTCTTTGAGTCCTTGAGTTGAGTAGTTAATTTTCATAATTCCGCATGAACCATCCAAGTTGAACATCATGAAATCATCCATAAACATGAGATCACAAAACTTGAATCCATAATCCATTTCAAGGAAAGCTAAGATCAAAGTCAAGAGAAATTAAGAGTCAAGTCAAGAAGTTAAGAGCAAGTCAAAGTAAAGTTTATAAAGTTTTCAAAAGTCTTTCACCACTGTTTTCACTTTATTTTAAAGACTTAAGTTTCAAATTGAGTAAAGATTAAGGATTGAAGTAATTTCTTCAAAGAAGTATATAGCGACAATATATTCCTAAAGAGTTTTAAAATGTTTTCACATTTGAGAAAAAAAGGGAACATCGATTACAAAAGAGAGCTTTTAAGCTAAGTTTTGAGTAATTATCTCAAACCAAAGAAAGAAAGTTGTTTTTAAAACATATGAGCTAAGTATATTTTTGTGAGTAGTATTGAGCACCAATATGGGGATGCGAGTTCATATGAACTGAAGTCTCCATAAACCATATAGTCATCATGGTATCAAAGGGTCATACTTTTATATGATCACTTAAGTTAAGCTAGTGAATTCACTAAGTTAAGCGTTCTATATGACGTCAAAGTATAGGACAGTCTGGCAGCGTGGCCAAGATCTTGTATTACCACTTAGGCTCATAGTGGTGGTTGTCGGTAAGAGAAACTTCCAAAGTAATAATTCAGGGTTTCTCTAGGTGTTCTTCTTAGTATGAATGGGGGTATGGGACTTCATTCATACAATGCAGAAGTAGACTTTGAGAGGGAGCATGGTATGTCTTTTATGATATTATGATAATGAGTTACATCATATTTTTAAATAGCTTTTCTTTATAGTGCACTTGTTTTAAACTTCTTTATATTGAAATAAGTTCAGTGAAGTATCATGAGTTGAGTATTTTGAGTTGAGTACCTTAAGTTGAGTATCTTGAGTTGATATGTGCTTCATTTAGTCGAGTATCATATCTTTTAAGTTGAGTATCTAATCTCTTAGTTGAGTATCACTACTAAAAAAACACCCTTTAGCGGCAATAAAATATGGCTTTAGTGGCAATAACATTTGCCACAATACTATATACCGGCCAATGAACTTTAGCCGGCAATGTTGGGGTCGGCAAAGGCTTTTGCGGCCATTGTGGAAAATGCTGGTAAAGGATTATATGAATTGCCGCTACAAACTATTAGCTTTTACGGCAATTGATTGCGGCAATTATTTGTGCTGCTAAAGGTAATTCATACTGTCTAAATATTGTCTTTTAGCATCCATTGATTTAGTCAATAAATAAAAATAAGTAGCCGCTAAAACATAGTACCTTTAATGTTAATTTTTTGAGCAATTGTGTTGGTTGTTAAAGGTAATTCATATCGGCTAACTATGGTCTATTAGCGTTCATTTATTTAGTCGACAAATCTAAAAAAAAAATAGCCATTAGAAGGTAGTAGTTGTAATGGCGATTGTTGCGGCAATTGGTTGGCTACTAAAGGTAATTCATATCGCCTATCCTTGGTCCTTTAGCGTCCATTGTTTTAGTCGATGAATCGAAAAGAAATAGTTGCTAAAAGGTGGTAATTCTTACGGCAATTCAATTTTACCATTGAATTGCCTCTAAATATCACAACATGCAATGGCAATTGTTTAGCCGCCATTAATAATATCTACTACATTTATCGATGACATGTATATATAAAAATCTAATAAACATGTTTGCAAAAGAGAGAATCATAGTAACAACAATTTTTTTTGTAATGGTAAAAACACACATTATTATTAATCTATAATATAGAATATATCTCTTTTAATCCAGACAAACTAAAGAAAGTAGTGATCCAAAATAAACCATCTCAACTTTTAAAAATAAACTTATATTGTTCAAATAATATCTTTGAAATCGCCCACATCTGAAAATTTTGAACTTCAGATTGTATAACCTGAAATAAAAAAGAAATGTGTCAGCAGATGAAATCCAAAGTATAAAAATATTACAAGAGTGTGACTAATTAAAAATTGCCAGTAAGAAGCATCCATATTCATTTTGTGCCATCAAATCAAATAAATGACAAAATCGAAGAAGTGAATTATATTTTAGAGGATAGAAACTAACTCACTGTCCTCCCAATTTACAGATGGGGCCCAAGATTTTTATATCAGAGTCTCTACATCTGATTTAAGTAAGGAGTAAACTTAATATATAGTGTGAGGATTCAGGTAATTCAATATTATTTGGAGAAGAAATATGGAAGTTGATGATTTTTGGTTAGCAGTAGTACACATCAAGTCTGCTTTAACAATAATTCTTTCACTCACTTTGGCATGTTGTTTGGTGATCTATATAAGGAGAAATGGTAAGGATATTTTCTACATCATACTTTAATAGAATATTTTCAGTATCTATACAACAACTATAATGGTGAAGCAACTATAAGAACCTACACCTTCAACTACCTTTCTATATCATGCAACAAAAATAATGACATAACAACAAATTTTATTTGATCATAATATGTGTTTGCTGATGTACAAATAATGAGAGAAGTGAAAGATTAGAATCCTATGATGGGATAGGTTAAAGTAAACATGTAGAGATCTCAATCTTTGATCTAACCACAATAACTAATGCAACAGATAACATTACCAGTTCAAATACAAAAGACATGGACAACAATAAAGTTATGCAAGAACAGAGAGGAATCCTACGAGTTAAACTGACGCAATTGAAGTCTATAATAATGAACCAAGAATGAAAGAAAAGACAACCAAGATTACAACTGAACAATGAAGAAACATAAATGTATAGCCTACTAGTTTTCTATGTTGGAGTTGCTGAAACAAGTCTTGAAGGGCGTAACAGATTTATGTAGAAACTTCGTATGGTATGGAAAATTGAATTCTAATAGATCTCCATAAGTGGCATGGGACTTGGTGTGTCGGATAAAAAAAGAAGGAGACTAAGAATCACTGATTGTGTGATATGGAACAAGGCTGCGGTAGCAAAATACGTGTGGAACGTTGCTAAAAAAGTTGATAACTGGTACTGGCAGCACAATGGACAGGATACCAAGACCTGGTACTTGCTGCACACTGTACAACACAATGTACAGGCTGCAGAGACCTGAAATATGGAGCACAATGTTTATCTTGACGAAAAAAACATAAATGTACAACCAGAGCATTCAAAATCTAAATCAAACGAACATCAAATAAACTCGAGCAAAAAAGATAGATATTCAGCGAGCAAGTTAATTTGGTGTAAGAGAATTCTTCCTAGGCACAACTCTATTTGTTGGTAAGCCCTTCATGGAAGATTACTTACCAAAGATAGGCTCTATAGAACGGGGATCTGTCACGATCGTAAATTCCAATTATTTAGGGATGTACCAAACTAGTGGAGCACATTTATTTTGATTATCCGTTCTCAAAAAGATGCATACTCGAATTACTTCAGTGGCTTGGAAAAGGAAGGAGGCAACTAGATTACATGGGAATATGGAGAAGGCTGGATAGATCCACAAGAGGAAGAGGCTGCAGAGACATGGTATTGGCAGCACAATGTACATCACAATGTAAAAGCTGAGACCTGGTACTTGCAGCACAATATTCAACACAATGTACAGACTGTATAGACCTGAAATATGGAGCACAATGTTTTTCTTAACAAAAAAAAAAACATAAATGTGATTTAAGATTTGTGACTCTGTGATTAAGTTTCCATGGTGTTGTCTTTTTTGAGGTACCTTCATTAATCAGAAAGCTAATAAATTTAAGATATCTTAACCTATTGTAATTATAGTTCACACTGAAAGAAGAAATGATCATAATCGAACAAAGCTAGCTAGTTGTAAACACCAATACTTCTAACAAGTTGAAAAGGGTGGGTGTAGCTAACTAGTTGCTGCTCAGAAGTTTATATAATTTGATAATGCCATATCGGAAGTGAGACACAATTTAATGACATCTTTAGGTTTTCATGTTGCAGTTTATCCTTATCTAGAAAGTAGCTAGAATAGAGTTAAGATCAAGATCCTCCTATTATATGTTGGAGGTCTTTATACTTTTCTCCGTCTTAATGACAAATGATATTTCCCTTTTTGTACTTCTTCTAATTTTGACGATGAACTAAATTTTCTATACGAAAATTCTATTTTGGGAGATTTTTGCTGCTCTATTTAGGAGTTCTACTTAAAGGATCGGATTTGTAGTGTAAACACAATGCAAGAATGATACACACTAAGTATTCTAAAACAAAAAAGCCAAGAATGCGGTGGCTGCATCTAGGTGATTACAACTCTGCATATTTCATTGCAACAATAAAGAACAGAACTTCATCCAACTTTATTAGAAAATTGCAACTAACTTATGGCACTTGGACATCAAATGATGATCAAGTCGAAGCCATAATCATTGTATTCTATAAGAACCTACGAGGGAATACAACATACTACTTGCCAACAGTTAATCCTGATATATGCACAAGTGGAGCAGAGTTCTAAACAGAATATAGTTGTAAAATATCCATACTTCTAAAAATTTGAGAAGTGTGGGCATAACTAACTAGTTGTTGCTCAGATGTTCATATAATTTCGTTTTTCTATATATAAAAAGAGATTTTCTCAATGCTCATCAGAATCTTTTTAGCTTCTGAAGAGATATATATCAACTAATCAAAATACCTTTGACTACACAATTTAATAAAGTAACCTTCAAATCACATCCCATTTCCATATAACTTCACTTCGTTTTTCTTATTTTCCCCAATTTAGCCTCAACTAACACCTCATATTCCTTTGCACAAGCACCAAAAGTTGATGAAACACAACCTGATAATGAAGAAGGCTTGAATAGAAGTAATGTCAGGAACTCTGATTCTGACGTAATAGACTATAACATATTGGAACAAAAAAAACTTGTTTGTTGCCCCCAACTCCCAATTCTCGTAACAAAAGCACCAGGACACAACAAAATTATATTGCAAGCAGAAGAGATAAAGATTCCAGCAAAAAGATCAATCAGCTCTTTGAAGAATCAAAATAATTTCTGTTGGGAAGAGAATGAACATGTTAAGAAGAGTAAGGCTAGAAAAAGCCTGGTTAATGGTTGTAACTGGTACTTAAAGCTCTTAAATTGATACTCCACTATAGGTTTTCAAGGCGTTCTTAGCTTAAGTTGAAGATAACTTATTGTTGATCCTAATATTTCGGAATTAGCCCCAGTCCCCATTCTTTAGGTTGTCATGTTGTAGTTTATCCTTATCTAGAAAGTAGCTTGAACAGAGTGAAGAGCAAGGTCCTTCTATTATATTTTGGAGGTCTATGTACTTTTCCCCATATTGATGACAATGATCTTTTTCCTTTTGTACTTCTTTTCATTTTTACGATGAATTGTTTCCATATGAAAATTCTGTTTTGGGAGCTTTTTGCTACCTTATTTAGGAGATTATACTTGAAGGATCGGACTTGTAGTGTAAACAAAATGCAAGAATGATACACAAGAAAGTTTCTCAAACAAAAATCAAGAATCCAGTGGTTGCATCTACGTGACTCTTAACTCTGCATATTTCTTTGGAACAATGAAGAACAAAACTGCATCCAACTATATTAGAAAATTGCAACTAGTTGATGGCTCTTGGACAACAAATGATGATCAGGTTGAAGCCAAAATCGTGGGATTCTATAAGAACCGACTAGGGAATACATCAGACTACTTACAAGCAATCAATCCTAACATATGCACCAGTGGACCAGAGTTCTAAATAGAAGCTACCTGTAAATATCTATACTTCTAACAATTTGAAAAGTGTGGGCGTAGCTAACTAGTTGCTGCTCAGATGTTCATATAATTTCATTTTTTAATATTGGAAAAGAGGTTTTCTCAATATTCATCAGAATCTTTTAGCTTCTGCTGGGATAGATATCAACTAATGAAAATGTCGTTGACTCCACAATTTAATAAAGTAACCTTCAAATCACAGTCCACTACCATATAACCTCACTTTGTTTTTCTTATTTTCCCCCCAGTTTAGCCTCAGTTAACACCTTATATTCCTTTGCACAGAAAATAGAATTTGATGAAACACAATGTGATAATGAAGAAGGCACAACTAAGTTTATGGTCAAAGAAATTTTATCCCAAACCTGCGTCCTAAAGGCGTTTAGTGGATCCTCACATTCCTTCTCAATTTCACCTTGATCCCTACTGTAACTTAATGCTGCTTTAGATTAGCTAGCAGATACTTATTTGTGCATGTACTATTCAAAACAAAAACTTTCAGCAACTCCCCTCATAAGCTTAAACGATTTTGAATACTTATAAACACCAAATTCCAAGAATTTCATTCCAGGCGATAAGAGAAAAGTAACAAGAACACTAGGTCTGGGGCTGATCGACAACAATTCAGTAAGCCACACGTCTAAACACTAGCGGCACACTAAAAAATATAGAAAGAAATACTTAAAAAGGTTTTTACATATTTCAATTTCGAGAGCTTGTTTAAGGATTCGATTGTGATTATGCTAGAACAATCTGAAAGTCACTCGCCTTAATATATTAACAACCACATGCCTTAATATAACAGTTATACATCTTTGTGTATACTAGCAGATGAATCGATTCAATAAATTGCATTCAAAATAGTCGCAGCCAGAGATCAAAAACACAAAATCAATAATTTTAGGAATATCGAATCACTTGGAAATAACAGTTAATACCTAAATATTGATCAGTTCTTCAAGTGTATTTTCTATTTTTCTTCCCGCTCAGGGGCGGACCCACGTGCATTCGTGAGGGTGCACGTGCACCCGCTAACTTTTTAAAAAAATTCGTATAGACAGTTGATTAAACGTTAATATATATAATTGTGCACCCTAACAACCAAAAGTTGTTGTGGGTATACTGGTCAAAGGCGCCTGTGTGAAGTGCAGGAGCGCGGGTTCGAATCCCGCTGAAGGTAAGCAATTATTTTACTTTAAATTCAGGTGTCCATTCATTTCTTAATTGAATTTAAAAATAAATAAAAATCCCCCAACGCAATTCTAAACAAAATATAAGACTTCTCAACAAAATATAACACTTCTAAGACTTCTAGAAAATCTACGCTTACAAGTTTTCTTCACCATAATTAAAGTCGAGTGAGAAGACACTATATTCAACAATACCCTTGTCAACTGGATAATCTTGATAAAAAGTGAATTATACTTCTTTTAATTTTTTTATTTTTAATTATAATGTTCAATATTATTTAAAGTGAAATAAAATAATAAAATTCACTATTGAAATTTATTGGAGCCTCAAAATTTTCAGAGGCCTTAGCAGGGTGATCCTCTAACCTTACTCTTAAGTCACTCCTAGCCTTACCCTTGAGCCACTCATAGTGGTGCCCCCCTATCTCCAAATCCTGGCCTTCTCTGTTCCCGCTAATGCATAAATATAATGAACATACTAGAAAATAAACTATAGGGTGAAATTCTTAACGAAAGAGCTACATGGTAATAAAACGTAATAGAAACAGAGGAGTGGAGGGGAGCGACATACCAACCTGAAATTTTCTTTGTTCTTAGATGTAGTTGTTGCGATTGAAATTTCTACTGTTCTTGGAAGTAGTTGTTTCGATTCAATATATGTGTGTAGTTGCTGGATGGTCGCTGCTCCTATGAATGAATATATGTTGCGCAGGATGCAGAATCCCTATGTGTGTGGGAGATATTTTTTAGAAAGATTTCCTTATTAGCTTACATAGGGTTTTATTCTTTGTAATGTTTTCCTTATTACCTAGGATTTTTGTTTTTCCAGAATTTGGAGAATGGCGGGAAAAAAAATAATTTAGAGAAAGTAGGACTTTTTCTTTTTAGAAAAAAAGTTTTTGGTGGCTATTTTTTAGAATTGCCACAAAAAGTGTACTTTTACCTGGCCATTATACATTAGCCGCTAATATATTTCCTCACATGAATGCATTACCGGCCATTTACTTATTGTCGCAAAATAAATGTTGCTAAAGTTCATTTTTTAGTAGTGTATCTTATCTTTGAGTACTTCTGAGTTGAGTAAGTTTGAGTAGTTTTGAGTATCCTTGAGTTGAGTAAGTTTGAAAAGAGGCAAGTATGTTTCCTTTTTTATCAAGTTCAAGATTATGGTATGCATAATAATTCCCCTTACATGCTCGTACATTCCACGTACTGAGCCATTTGGCCTGCATCTTCTCATGATGCAGACACCGGTATTCAGGATATTCAACAGGATTTCGTTGATACATCGACAGTTCGAGCTATCTATGGTGAGCCTCTTTCCTTCCGGAAGATTTCATTCACCTTTAAGTTATGTCAGTTGTTAGGATGTCGTGGGTCTTTTCCCGACTTCAATCTTTATAAGTTAGAGGCTTCATAGATAATCAGTGTTGTTGAGAAGTTTGTATCATTTATTTAATTTAATGTTTAAACAGCTTAAGTTGTCTAATTAAGGCCGAATTGAATATGTTATAATATTCAGAGTTTTCTTTTGAGTTAATGTTTTGTATATCAGTTTCATGAATTTTATTCAGTTTTAAGCATTTGTATGCTTAAGTTAGTCTTCCGCTTGTAGTCAGCCAGGATGAGGGTTCGCTTGGGACAAGCAATGATTCTTGAGTGTCGGTACGTCTAAGGTGTAGACTCGGGTCATGACAAACTTTGTATTTGAGAACAAATTTTAAGTTTCCTAGGGTGTTTATGAAGCCGTGTCGGTAGGATATTCTTTATCATTGTGAGGGACCCATATCTATAATTGATGGACTACAGACATTTAATTTAAGTTTCCCTTCATTCATACTCTTAATCGTACAATAGAGATATGTCATAGATATTTATTCATACTCGTGCGTTTCTCAAATTCATTTGACTACCCATCATACTATAGGTGGTTGAAAATTAAAGTGTAAAGATCCTTATCGATTAGTTGTCCTTAGCAAGAGTCTTGAGAAAGTCATGAGACTCAAATTAGCAGAATATTTAAAACCACTTCATAGGAAACTTAAGAAAGATGTTGAATATCATTTTGATAAAAAAGATAGAGAATATATAAAAAAGATAAAGAATTTATGTAAAAAATTACAAAAACTTTATTTTCCTGATATAAGAAGAATAATCTATGATAGATTAGTAACATATGAAATAATTGAAGAAACAATTTATAACTGGTCAGAATTAATTATTCTCAGATGATTTTGATCTTGACTATTTATTTGATGATCTAGAATTATATAGAGATAAATGATAAATTATAGATATTTGAAATTATGGAAAGAAACTAAAGAAAAGATAGATCTAGAAGAAAAATTATTAATTGAAAATATAAATAGATATATATATCTTAGAGAAGAAGAATATTTAGAATATATAGAAACTAATGCTAAAGAAATACAAAGATTAAATTTAGTTAAAAAAGAATATTATGAAAAAATATTTTCTTAAAAAATGAAAAAGGTAAATAATAATATAGAGAGAAAGGTAAGAAAGATAAAGAAAAAGTTAAATAATTTATATATGAAATATGAATTATTAAAAATTACTAAAAAAGATACTACTAAAGAAAATTTATTGATAGATCTAATCTCTAAAACAGAATATAAATATATTTGTTATTTGAAAAAACAATATGGACAGAGAAACATATAAACAACAACTGATAGACAAAATTAATGAAAAAAGATACGAATATGAATTTAAAAAAGAAAGAATAGAAGAAAATATATTTGCAGGAGTAAGTAGTAAAGTAATATCAATCCAAAGAAAAGTACTATTTGAGTTAGAAATACAAATAAATTGCCTAGAATATAAATTACAACATGATATAAGTTATAATAATGGATATAATGAATAAAGAAGAATTTGCAGTAGACGAAAAAATATATGAAAACCAAGAAGGACTAATAATAAAAATAATATTCTCAAATTTAGGAAGAAGATATAAAAAAATAGGAGATAAATTATATTTAATGTTAGAAAAGGAAATAGCAAAATTAGAAGATAGTTTAACAGCTATGATAAGAATAACAAAAGAAAATGAAGAAATAGATAAAGCCAAAGAAATTAATTGAAAAAATAAAAACACAAGCAAAACAAGAAGTACAAAAGATAGAAGAAACAAAAAATACAAAAATAAGTGAATTAGAAAAGGAATTAGCTCAGTTAAAATTATTATATGAAACTAAACAAAAAGAAAAACAAATAGAAAAAGAAAAAGAAAAAGAAGTTGAATTGACTAGTGAAATAAATAAAATGAAACAAATATTAAATGAAAATGAAAATCTTGAAATAAATGAAATTAACGATGAAATAAACGAATTAGATATAATAAATGATCAAAATTCAGAAATAAGTGATATAAGTGAAACATATACAGAAATTTTAGAACAAGTAGATAAACTGAAAAAATTAGAAATAAATACAGGAGACATAAATAAACCAGGTACATCAAGAGTTAAAACCCCAGATAATAGTCCTAGGAGTAGTCCTAGAAGAAGTAATCCTAGAAGATCAACACCAACTTACTATACAGAAAGTTATGAAAGATCAGATAGAACAAACGCAATATGGAATAGTAGATTAAATAAAAAATGGATACCTAGACCAATAATGGAACAAAATAACTTTTTAGACTTAGACTGTGTTATAGATATAAACAAGGTAATCTTATTATGGGTAGGAAATTTATCTAAACAATTAGTTGATAATAAAATAGCAGTAAAAGATACACCAGGATATATAGAAAGAACATTTGTAGGAACAACAAAATTATGGATAGAAAATTTACCATCAGAAAGTATAGCAACACTTAGGAGTGATAAAAAAATAGATGGATCAACATCAACAACAAATATAGATATATTAGATAAATATGAATTAGCTATAAGAAATGAATTTGGAAGTATGACTACAGAAATAAAAGAACAAAATAAAGAAAAAATAATAAATAGACAATTAATGTCAAAATTAGCAATATGTAATATGTGTTACATAGAAGAATATACATGTGCATTTAAAGAATATTATTACAAAGCAAAATTTAATATAGATGAAACAAAAGAAATAAGACAACAATATTTTACAAAATTACCAGAACCATTTAGTACAAATATAATTAAAGATTGGAATAATGAAGGAATAACAGATACTTTAGGAGCTAGAATAAAATTTTTACAACAATGGTTTATCCAATTATGTGAAAATCAAAAAGAAAAATTAAAAATGGAGAAAGTATTAATAAAAAATCTAGCATGTTGTAAAAACAAGGTAGCACCACAATTTGGTTGTAAAGATAAATATTATAAAAAACCTAGAAAATATAAAAATTATAGAAAAACTAAAACCAGATATAAATATAAAAATCCAAGATAAAGATATTATGTAAAAAATTATAAAATAAAAAGACCATACAGACAAAAAAGAAAATTATCAAATTGTACTTGTTACAATTGTGGAAAGTTAGGACATTTAGCTATAGATTGTAAATTACCTAAAAATTTAAAAGGAAAACAAATTGCAGAAATAATTATGGATAATGAAAAATATATGATGATAGATTACATAGATTATGAATTAAGTGAAAATGATAGTATATATGAATTATCTGACATTGAATCCGAAGATATAGAAATAAATATGGAATTAAATAATGAAATGATAAGTGAAGAAATATAATGACTGAAAATAATATAAAAATAATATCTAAAGAAGAATATCAGAATGAAGAATCAGTAGAACAAAAAATTATATTTGATAATACAATTTTCCAACAAATAAAAAATAAAGAATTAGATTTAAACGTAGATAAAGTACTTGAAATACCTACTTTAAAAAATTGGGTTAAAAGACAAAAAGAAGAATACTATGTAGTTAGTCAAAAAGAACATATTGTAGATTGTAAATATACAAAAGGAAAAGCACAAATACCTATATTAAACAAAAGAATGATAAATCAAGAAATACAAGATATAAAAGCTAAAACACCTATAAAATATGTACATTTAGGAGGAACAGAAATACTAATAAAAGCATGTTTTAGAGAAGGAATAGATACACCTATTGAAATATATTTAGCAGATGATAGAATAATACACCCTATAGAAAAAAGCGTAATTAGTGCAGTAAAAGCAAATTTAATATACCAAAAATTTAAATTTATAATAAGTGCAAATTACTCAATAGCATTAACAGATAGAAACATAGATAAATCATTAGTATTATATTGGAAATTATCAGGAATAGAATTAGCACCAGGAAGTAAAATATTTACAGCAAGATGTAAAAACCTATATATATTAACAACAAAACATAAAGTCATGGCAAAAAATAAGATTGATAGAATAAAAATAGAAAACCCTTTTGACCAAGTGATTACAATAATAGACAATAATGATTATAGTTATAAAGAAATTGACATGGAAGAAGATTTAGAAATAGTAAAAGAAAGAATAAGTACTTCAAGCATACCAAATATATTAAATAGAACTACTTCATCAAGAGCTAGTACATCCAAAAGAAAATATGAAATTCCTAAAATATTAAATACAGAAGAAGAAACACTAAATCATTATTTTATAACTGGAATAATTAATGAAAAAAGATACAGGATATTAATAAATACAGGACAAGAAGATAATTACATAATTAGAGAATTAGTTTAGATACAGAAATTATAAAAACAGGATATATATGCCCTGGATTACCTAGTGAAATTGTATCTATAAATGAAGAAATAGTAGAAAAAGAAATAATTATAGGAGGAATATCATTATTAATACCATTTAAAATTTACCAAGGAAATCAAAATATTACTTTAGGAATAAAATGGTTAGATCAATTTACACCATATAAAATAGAAGATGAACAATTAATTATAACCTGTCAAAATAAGAAAATAATTATAAAAAGAACAAAATGAGTAATGAAGATATATATACTTGCAAAAATTATTGTAGAAGGATATCACAACAAATATTATACACCTATGATAGATACAAGAGCAGAGACAAATATATGTAAATATAATTGTTTACCAGAAGATAAATGGGAAAAATTAAAAACACCTATGGTAGTAACAGGATTCAACAATGAAAGTAGTATGATTGCATATAAAGCAAAAAATATAAAAATACAAATATGGGATAAAATCTAAATAATAGAAGAAATGTATAATTTTGAATTTACAACAAAAGATATGTTATTAGGAATGCCATTTTTAGATAGACTATACCCTCATATTATAACTAAAACTCATTGGTGGTTTACTACACCATGTGGATATAAAATAGGAGCAAACAGAGTAAATAATAAACAAAGAAAACCAAAAGAATGGATAAAAGGAAGTGAAAAAATAAATCAAGAAATGGAAAACATAAATAGCAAACAAATAAACCAACTAGAAATTATCATATTTACAATAGATAAGATTAAAATAATAAATGAACAATTAGAACTATTATATAGCGAAAATCCATTAGAAGGATGGGAAAAGCATAAGACAAAAGTAAAAATTGAATTAATAGATGAAAATAGTATAATAACGCAAAAACCATTAAAATATAATTTTGATGATTTAAATGAATTTAAAATGCATATAGATGAACTATTAAAGAATAATTACATACAAGAGAGTAATAGTAAACATACAAGTCCAGCATTTATAGTAAATAAACATAGTGAACAAAAAAGAGGTAAAAGTAGAATGGTTATAGATTATCGTAATCTAAATGCTAAAACTAAAACTTATAATTATCCAATACCAAATAAGATATTAAAAATAAGACAGATACAAGGATATAACTACTTTAGTAAATTTGATTGTAAATCAGGATTTTATCATTAAAAACTAGAAGAAGAATCTAAACAACTAACAGCATTCACAGTACCACAAGGTTTCTATGAATGGAATGTTTTACCATTTGGATATAAAAATGCACCAGGTAGATATCAACATTTTATGGATAACTATTTTAATCAATTAGAAAATTGCATAGTTTATATAGATGATATATTATTATTCTCTAGAACACAAGACGAACATATTAGGTTATTAGAAAAATTTATACATATAATTAAACAATCAGGTATAAGTTTAAGTAAAAAGAAAGCAGAAATTATGAAATCACAAATAGAATTTCTAGGAATACAAATAGATAAAAATGGTATAAAAATGCAAACAGATATAATACAAAAAATAATCAATTTAGATGAAGAGATAGATACAAAAAAAGAAATTACAATCCTTTTTAGGATTAGTAAACCAAGTAAGAGAATATATACCAAAATTAGCAGAATATTTAAAACCACTTCATAGGAAACTTAAGAAAGATGTTGAATATCATTTTGATAAAAAAGATAGAGAATATATAAAAAATATAAAGAATTTATGTAAAAAATTACCAAAACTTTATTTTCCTGATGAAAATAAGATATTTACTTATATTGTGGAAACAGATTCAAGCAATCATAGCTATGGAGGAGTTTTAAAATATAAATATGAAAATGAAAAAATAGAACATCATTGTAGATATTATTCAGGATCTTATACAGAAGCACAAATAAAATGGGAAATAAATAGAAAAGAATTATTAGCATTATATAAATGTTTATTAGCATTTGAACCATATATTGTTTACAATAAATTTATTGTAAGAACAGATAACACACAAGTAAAATGGTGGATAACTAGAAAGATAGAGGATTCAGTTACAACAAAAGAAATAAGGAGATTGGTATTAAATATATTAAATTTTACATTTACAATTGAGGTAATTAAAACTGACAAAAATATGGTTGCAGATTACCTATCAAGACAAAGGTACACAAACTGAACAAGAAAAAGATATGATGGAAGAGATACTCAAATCCATTACTACACTTTGTAATAAAGTGGACAGTATGGACAAAGAGATACAAAAGCTAAAGACTAATGAAGTTAATCTGAAGTCTAAAGCTAAAGATAGTAGTCAGCAGCATGACTATAAAAATGCGGAGCTATGTCGATCGGAAGACAATAAAATTCCAGAGCTAGTAGGAGACGTTGGGAAACTCCGAAAAACCCAAAACAATTTATCTAACATTGCAGGTACAAGTGCAGGTACAGTTGGACAACCTACAAAATCACAATACAAAAATACCAATTTAAATACTATGTTTACAAACCCATTTACTCCAAAAATACAAAGACCAGTTATGACACCACCCCAAGTAAATACCTATGCAGCAAGCCTACACCAAGATAAAGAGATATACAACCATTTGTCCCAAACCTACATAAAAATATATATAAAATCCAAACATTCTTAAACCAAAATCCAAGGTCAGTTACAACCACAGACCTAAACCAAGACTATATAACCCAAAAATTACAAGGATATAATAAACTCATTGCCCAGCCAAAAACCAATTCAAATCTAGTTAAAACATGTTACCACTATGGCTTACTTAGTACTGTATATACATACGATGGAGAAGAGTTACAAGGAATACCAGAAATACATAAGGCATTTTTAACCTATAAAAGAATTACAAAAGGAGATTTATTTTTCATAAAATTCTACACAGCACCAGCAGAGATATTATATGATGAGATAAAACCAGTGATCCAAGTTGTGAAGCTAGGATTGACAAAAACTATGTTAATACCAGAAGATATATCAATACAACCAGAAATACCTATAATAGAAATACCAGATTTCTACGCAAATAAAAGAATTATTGGAATCTCTACTATTATCCAAGAATTAGCAGACAATTATTTAAATGGTAATGCTATATGGAGCTATTATGCTAGAGAACAAGTAATGATTTATTCAAATTCAAGGACTGTAAGAGAAGCAGATATGGCAGAAGTACAACAATGGATATTATCATTACTTAGACCAGAAGAAAAACCTACTACAAGAGCCTTGAAAAAAGAATTTATTTCTCAAAATTTATTAACCAGATATTGTAAAATAATTAGTCATAAATATCCAGATCATCGTTGTTCAAAATGCAATGGTGAAGAAGTAACAGAGATACCAGATGTACAGTTGGAATAGAAATATACTGCAGAAGATAAACACGTTGCAAGAAGATAAGAACAAAAGAACAAAGGTGGTAGATAAAGACAAAGAGATATGGCAGACATAGAGATAAGATTCATTGAAAAAATTGTAAAAGGAAAAGATATAAAGTAAAGTAGTTTGTCTTGTTTTGTTTTGTAGTTTTGTAATAATTCATGAATTACTATTCATGAATAGTAAAAGACGTGTCACTGTGTAAATAGTATAGTTACTGTGTAAATAGTATAGTTACTGTGTAAATAGTAAGAGTCAAGTAACTGTGTAAATAATAAGAGTCAAGTTGCTGTGTAAATAGTAAAGGCCAAACATCCTTTAGTAAGAATGAAAGGTCGTTAGAATTTTATATAAAAGGAGGCATTTGCCTTCATAAATAAAACAAGCCCCCTTCTCTCTTCACTCTTTTCTCTCATTCCGCTTCCAACCCCCACATTGGTATCAGAGCAGTCAGGTTTATCCTACTGTGATGGCTCAGCTATACAAGTGAACCCTCCGATGCGAAAGTCACGGTGTTGCATCCTTGTATACGTTTCCCTCGGAGTAAAAAGTACCTTTATGGTAATATAGCTGAGAGTGTTTCCCCATTATTCAAATCATATTCAATGCTATACCGAGGACATATTACGAAAAATGACATCAAGAAAAATACTATTAGATATCAAACAAGACCAAACAAGCATCATTCAAAGAAGGAAACAACAAACGTGAATGAGAGTGTTACCTTTTCCGATACAGCGAGTCGGGACCACAAAGTTGAGCAGAATTCTCACCACCACAATGCGAATTCTGAGAATTTCGGCGAGTTCTGACGATGTGTGAAAGAAGAAACAGAGATCGAAGAAACTCAAATCCTTTTAGATGCTAATCGAGTATGCCTTTTGTTCAAGTTTTAACTCTCTATTTGTGACCTTAAAAAAATCTTTTCTCTATAAACTATCATTCCCTCTACCTCTGTTTTTCACCAATTTTTCCCAAACCCTCTTTCACTTTTTTCGAATTTTTCTCTATCTTTAACAATGAAAGAGAGAAGAGCTATTATAGAGGAGACTAAGTTACATAAGAAGGGGGAAAACATATGATTTTTTTTTGGAATTTGAAATTTGAAATTCCAATTCCAAAGAAGAGATAAAGTTGCCATTTCGAATCTTGTACCAATCTTGTACAATCTCACAACGGACAGCTGAGGAGAGACATCCTATTCTTTGAGCCAGGATGAAAGAGATGAGAGATTTAGACACCTGGATTTCGTCCGAGAGAACGAGGGAGACACACGCGCTTGGTCGATTATGTATTTGGGCGGCGCTGTTGTTGGTGGGTTTTACATCTTGTTGAGGAAGAAGAGTAACAGGGGTCGGGCGGTGTTGGTACACTGTATTGATGTAATGTATGGGTTTCTTTTGCAATTGTGTATAATAATGGGTTGGGTATTTGAATTGAGAACGGGCTGCTGAAAATAGTGGGCTTAGGAATGACTTATTTGTTTGCTGAAAAATTGGGAGAAGATGTCCCATTAATGATTTCTTAAAGGTTTGAAAGGATGTGAAAGAAATTGGCTAAAACCGTAAATAGATATAGCCAAATTAAATTTAATTTTTGATTTCGTCTAAAATCCTAAATAGAATGAATTATTAAAATTTAATTAACGAGCTTCTTAATTTTAACAAACTTAAAATAATTGACTCAAATATAGAAAAATAACTCGAAAAATATAAATTATTGAATAATGAAACTAATTGACCAAATATTTAATTAAATCAAAACAATTCTGAAACCATCTTTGAATATTTATAAAATATACTGTCCATATACAAAATTATATAAATATATATTTAATATTTAAAAATTCCAAAAGTAACAAAATATTTAAAACAACATGTAAACTATTACTATTATTTATTGATTTTTGAAATTTTCTAAAAACTAATTATTTCAAATCGTTCGAAATTGAAGAAGCTCAATGATTAATATATATTGTGGAGGTCCAAAATTGGGTGTCAAAAAATGTTCCTCGTTTGACATGGATTGATGAAAGAAAATCGAGGCAAATGAAATTGATAAATCCAATTTTTACCGACCGCATATCCATCTTTAAGAATAATGGCTTTGTTATGGACTGTAAAAATTATGGCCGAACCCCAAAAATGGGTATTCTATATATCTCCGGCTATATGAGGATTCTGCCCACTTGTAGTTTGATACGCTTGATTGAACGCACGATTATGAAAGAACTCAAAAACTATTCCGATATAGAATTATGTAGAGACAAAATGCTAAGGAATAAGATTTAAGAGAGAATATTGGAATACAACTGAGTTTCAACATCAAGTCCGCCTACATATCCCACAACTTAGGGAATCAGGCTACTTGTAGTTTGACTCAATCGGTTAAAAAAGAATTGTGTAATGCAAGATAACATTTGGTTCTTGAAAAGTGACGGAAGAATATAGTTTGAAAAAAAAGGCTTGCAACCTCTTAGCCATGAATGTGGTGCAATTCACACCAATAATTAAGAACTTACACAAACGTAATTTCCAAAGCTATTGGTGCATTGACCCTCAGTGGAAAGATGCCTCGGTGAAAACCAAAACTTTCCGGATGCAAAATTGAAACCGTTAAACCTAAAAAAAACAAATGCCTTCTAATAGGGGTGTGCTTTGATTGTGGTAGAAGTTGCTCCTCAGCTCGCATCCTAACAGTTTGATACTCCTCTTCAGACTATGTCCCAGTTTGCTGCTATGAAAAAGTTCCACGTTGTGCTGCATCATTGTTGATGTCGTCCGCACCTGTGGTTTGATATGAGAATTCATCCTTTTGGATTCTCTTGATGAAGACTGAGATAAAAATCATTAGCATAAAATGTAATTCAAATGGACAGATAGCGTCTTTTACCATGTTGACACTTAGTCGCTCTCCTTGAACATTTAACGTCAATACCTTCATCTTGACGTCAGGCTAATAAAATTAGTATTTTATTTTTGCAATCTAATTCTTTGCATGTTCTCTTTCTTTGATATCGAAATAATAAAATATAGAATAATGTAATATGTTGATATCTCTCTTGACGACGTTCTTGCAAATGAACATAATGATGATAATATTTCATTGGTAAGATGACGATAATGTATTAGTAGGATGGTGTTGATCCATTGGTAGGATAATTTGCTACATGATAGGATGATGATGATGCTCCATCGATAGGATGATGATATTGATACTTCATCGATAGGATGATGATTCTTCATTGATAATATAACGATAATGATAGGATGATGATGTTGCTCCATCGATAGGATGGTGATGATGATCCATTGGTAGGATAATGTTGATGATCCATTGATAGAATATTGATGATCCATTGGTAGGATAATGTTGATGATCCATTGATAGCATATTGATGATCCATTTGTAGGATGATGATAATGATCCATTGATAGGATAATGTTGATGATCCATTTGTAGGATAATGATGATCCATTGGTAGGATCATACTGATCATCCATTGGTAGGATTATGATAATGATGATGATGCTAAAGGTTCTTCGGTAGGATAATGTCGATTCATTGGCAGGATAACATTGATGATCTATTGATAGGATGATGATAATCCATTGGAAGGATAACAATGATGATCCATTGATAGGATAATGTTGATGATCAATTAGTAGGATAATGATGATCCATTGGTAGGATAACATTGATGATCCAATTATATGATAATGATGATCCATTGGTAGTATGATGATGATCCATTGATAAGATAATGTTGATGATCCATTAGTAGGATAATATTGATCCATTGGTAGGATAATAATAATAAAGATGATAATGATTTGTCGGAAGGATGATGTTTATCTATTGATTGGACGATGTCTATCGATACTGAGCAAAGATGATGCTTCACCGAGCAATATAGGCGATCTTCTCGGTATCTTCTGAATGGCAATATCGTCTCAATCGATAATACAAATAAAAATTACCTTTAGAGTAGTGGTATCATCTCATTCGACTATACGTTATAAATGACTCTCTACATAGTAATATTATCATGTATGATAATATGGTGCAAATAACGTCCTCTGGGTATCTTTAGCTGATGGAATCCAGTAAAATGTCTTTCGTATGGATTTTCATTTGTTCCATCTCTGAACATAGTTGCACGTTTATTATGGATCTCGCCTTATTGGGAATTGAATGAAATAATGTTATTCGTATTCTCAAATCTTTGATATACGCAACATAAATATTTGTTGCATCAACAGAAAAATTGTTAATTTCGGGGAACTCTTCGCTCTTTTGACTTCTCCTCATTCATTGAATGGAAAAATATGCTGATTTTGAGGTAAAACTATAGACATACATCGACAAAAAAAAAGTTTAAAAATGAATTGATCTGTGTCGATCTCTTCGGTTGTCTGCTCCTTGTCTTGCTATCTCTGGTTGATTTCTCCAACTTCCCGCCTCTTGATAGATAAGAAAAAATATTTATGTAAAAATAATTGAAACATGGGGAAAAGTTTTTAAAGAAAATAGATTTTGAAAAAAGTAGTATTTGGAAAAGGTCATTGCCAAATGTCATGTCATGTCAAGCTTAGTAAACATCCTTGAGGTTGATGTCTCGAGGTCTATCGGATCACTTGTTGGGAAGTATTCAATTTTTCTCTAAACTGTCGATAAACCTTGTTGAAATTTTGAGGCTATCCTCAAAATTTCTGTCCCAATTAACTGTCATAGTTTATCTTTAACCATTGGTGAGAAAATTATGGAACTTTTGAGATCTTCTCAAAAATTATTTCCCAGTTGCAAATCTCGAAGTAACTTCAGTCTTGACTAGTCAGAGAAAATCTTCTTCTCAGGAATTTTTGAGTTCCTCTAAAAAATTGGGTCCCAGTTTCTATTTTAAAGAAAAATTGAAAGCTTACGAGAAATATGACTGAGTCATTTTGGAGCCTACATATCCCGTTGATGCAGGAATCAGGTTAAAAGTAGTTCCCTAGAGATTAACAAAATATAGGAACTTTTGATAAGGAAATGACCGAGGTCGACATAGGCCGCCTATGTATCTCATTCTTGAGAATTCAGGTCGAACGCAGTTCAAATAAAAAATAGAACACATTAAAATGGATAAAAAGGTGAATGAGGCCGACATAGGATGCCTATGTATCTCATTTTTTGAGAGTTCAGGTCGAACATAGTTCAGATACAAAAAGGAAACATTAAAATGGGATAAAGGGGTGACCTAGTCCGACATAGGCCGCCTAAGTATCTCATTCTTGAGAATTCAGGTAAGAAGTAGTTCATTACAAAGGGATCAATTTTAAGCATAAATGTTTAAAAACAAATAAAGTTGGTAACGTGGAAAAGATAGAAATCAATCTTTCAAAAAAGATATTTTGACAACATTATTGTAGATTGATGACTCGTGAGATTCAATGTTCATGCTCAACCATGTTATGTCATCAAGCAAATGTATTGATATGTTCTCCAACCAAACTGATGAGTAATCTTTCTTGTATTTTTGTCAGATAGGCACCAATTTTGACTTCTTTGATACATTCATCATTTCCTTGATTCCTTGTTTTGATCTCTTATGAATTCATATCATCATGATTTTTGAACTGTCTGAACTCCTCAACCATGTGTTAGGGTACCATGATCTTCCCATTGTAGTCACCAAATTCGCCCTCATATACCCTATTTATCTTATCCAGCTTGTGACATGACATGACATTGAAAATGTTGAAAACATTTTTACTGAAATCATGGACATACACTATTAGATAGCAAATATAAAGCAAGAAAAGCAAATTTTCACAATAAAGGAGATTTTCATTGGGAATAAGAAAATAAGAACTTTGACGATAAATCATTTTTTTTTCAAAATATTCGAAGGGAGATTAAAACATAGTGAGGCAACATAGAGTAAAACATGGGTCTCGAGCCTCATTCGGAACACCACCGATTTTAAAAAATAACATAGAAAATTGTCTTTGTCTACCTAGATGAGGGAGGAATCAATAGCGGAGTAGATTTCCCGTTAGGCGTTTGCTCATTTGGCTCGATGTCTCATCTCTTCAAGCACAATATCACCTTCTTTGAACAAATTTTGTATTCCTTCCCCTAGACCATTTTGCATTGGAAATGAGTCGTATGAATGAGGCAATGATTTTGAAAAAGCTTGATCAATCTTCTGCTTGTTCTGACCCACTTTCGGCACTAAAGCAAGAACTTGATTAGGTGCAATGATCCCAAATTTAGATTTCTTTCTTTCGGTTTGAGAGGCTACATATTTCTCAAGCTTTTCAAGAATGGCTGATATTATAACTTTATCTACATACAAATCTTCTTTGACTTCAATCACATGAATAGTCACCCCTCCATGATTCGGCATAGAGTTACTATTGACATTAGGAGTGGAAGTGTGAAAAGTGGCTACCTATTGATCTATCAAGTCTTGAATTTTATGTTACAAGTTGATACAATCCTCAGTAATATGTCCATCACCTCCGGAATGGTAAGCATAGTGAAGATCGGGTCTGTAAATCTTGGAGTTGACATTGATATTTATTGGATCAATTGTATGTATCAGGACAACTGATTTCAATCTCTTAAAAAGTTGTGTTCGTCTCTCAACCAAAGGAATAAAAACTCTAGAAGGTTTCTTCTCAAGAGTTGGAGGAGGATGACAATGTGAAGGTACTTGACGGTAGTTTGGAGGATTTTGGTGAGTTGGTGCTTGCGTTAGGAAATTTAGATATTGCGGAGCTCGGGTACTTTGGTAGTATGGAGGTGTATTTTTGTAACTTGGTTGGATATTTGAACAAGTAACTGATGGAGCTTGATAATATTGATGGATATTTTGGTAAAGTGGTGGTGGAGATTGATAAACATGAGGTGGAATTTGATAACTCGGTGATGGAGTTTTGTAATTAGGAAGCAAAATTTGGTCATTCGGTGGTGGGGTTTGATAACTTGGTTGGGTATAAAAAATGGATACGAATTTTGTGAGCTCGAGGATAACCGTTGTAAGTAGAGGATTTTTTGAAGTGTCCATTTCCATCAGATGCATAGGAAATGGAAGACACATCATCTCTCTTCTTTTCAACAATCCTAAAGATTCGATTGGGGCAGAAACACGAGAAATCTTTCCAATTTTAAGCCCATCTTTGATAACCTCACCTACCTTGACTATCTCCACAAATTTTGCTCCAATGAGCAACATTATCCTATAATAATCCTGTTGATCCTGAATGCGTATGAACATTTCTACAATCTCCTTTTCAGACATGGGGGGTCGGACCCGGGCGTCCTCCTTCCTCCACCTATACACATATTTGCAATAGATTTCAATGGATTTCTTCTTAATTCTCTCCAAAGAATAGCAATCCGGAATGATCTCCACATTGTAGGTGAATCGTTCGACGAATTCTATAGCTAGTCCATGTCACGACCGGGAAGGACCCCAAATGTAACACGGCGTACTTGACCTCTCAGAGGTCTGGTACAAGCCTCTTATCTTTCATTCATCACATAGGTATGAAAAGTAGTGCGGAATTAAAACTTTTCAAAATATAGTCAATAAGAAACTCTTCCATAAAACGTAAGAAACTAAGTATCATCAAACACAAGCCATCTTAGACACATCTTAGTATCATAAGGTCACGACCCTTACATATAAAAGAACTCATGTCTAATACAAAGTCATTAATAGAAAGAAAACTATAAATAACATCGACGTCCTCGACATACCATGAAACTTGAGAGAACAATCTACTTCCAAAGCTTCAATTCTAAGATCTTCACTTTCTTCCACCTATACTTGTTGAAATAAAGAAAAATATGGAGTTAGTACAATTAATGCACTAAGTATGGCAATATGCAAAAACATGCTTTAAAGAGGACATTTTAGTTGAAATATGTTTTTCATGCTGTTTTGATAAAACCTCACAAATCAAGTGTACAAGATATCATACAAGTCATCAACATACAAGGTAATACTTCCATAACTCTCAACATATTGTCATTTTTATTAAGTAACCCATTAATCATTTAGACCCTCTATCCAAGGTTATCATAAGACCCACCTAGGTAAGACATCAAGATACCGCCCATACAACCTCTTCAATACACACCTAAGTGATCCTTAAGGTTATCAAAGATAAGGATACTTCCATTTTCATCACAACTCAACAAGTCAACATTCATTACTAAAGGAAACATTCATGCATTTAAGAACTTCATATGAAGACCATCCTCGAATTGTGCAATGTATAAATAGCATCTCATTCCACCACCTACCTTAAGTAGTACACCCTTAGGAAGACCTAGTTCATTACATTAATTTGTGGGGGATAGCTTTAACAGACATAGACCATGAGATCTTAACATGGAATCCTGGTATTAACTCCTACCAGATGAGGGATCCCCACTTACCTAAGATAGGTTCATTCTTCTAACCTTTACAAGGAACACCAATAGTTAGTCCTATGTGAGCGCATAGTTAAGGGATAAAGAAATTGATTCTAAGTACTAAGAGCATGCAAAACATCACATTATCAATGAAACTCATAACATAAGGAGACATGCAACTAATACATATATGTAAGACTCCCAAAACAAACCAAACTACTAAGGATTTCGGTCTCAAGCTTGAGTAAGAATAGAAGGAAAGATAAGGATATCAACTACCTTCCTACTCAATTCATTCTCCCCCACTTAGGGTAAACTCATCTAAAGCAAATCAAAACAACTATAAAAAACTTATGACTTACCAAGGCTTTCACTCTGGATTAGTCGCTTCTTTAGCTCCGAGTGCATAGAAACGATTTCTCTTTCGAGCATTGGGATCCGGACATCCACGAGGAGCTTGGTTGACTTCTTTACCTTTTTACTTGATGTTTGGGAAATATCTCATCTTATGTCCCCTATTACGATATCCAAAACAACCATCCGTACCATCAAGACACCTACCCAAGTGTTGCTTCCCAAAACTATTACACCTAGGCCTTTCAAAAGCATAACCACCTCCTTGAGAATTTTGGTTGGAAACCCATCCTTGTTCCCCATGGAAGAGTATTGATTATAGAACCTCTTCTTAGACTTAGGTTGACTTGAGATCTAGGCCTCTTTCCATCTCTAGTCATCTCCCTAAGTTTGGACTCTTCAATATTTTGGGCATACACCATGATAGTAACACTCCGAAAAGTCTAGACCTAATCTAGAGCCTAACATGAGTGTCTAAAGGTTTAGATACTTTTTTAAGACCTAAAATAAGGTTTATAAGTCATCCAGGAAGTTTTAGAGCAAAGACTTCAAAGAACGTCCATGACGTCCGGAAACTAGCTTAATTGAACTAGTTGACGTCCCTATGTTTGGGGATGGTTTCGGAGGGTCAAATGAAGTCCAAAACTTGTAAAAATACTTTGGTTATGTAGAGTTTAGTATAAAGGGTCTAAAAGTCCAATAACTACACCCCAAGGACCACCCGAAGGGTCATGGAGGAGGACCCCAACATGGGTGAGCATGCTGCTTAATCAGTGGGCTGCTGCGCAGTCCACATTGACCTCACTGTTCCAAAAATTTATTTTTGACATTTTGACTTCACAGAAAGACCCATTTAAGTGAGGGGTGTTTTGGGTAATTTAGGGGGTGATTATATATAGCGTAAGAGTCATTTTAAGTCATATTTCACTCATCCAAAACCAATTCCCAAAATAAAACCCAAAAGCTCTCACCTCTCTCTACTCTCTCTCTCCCCAATTCCTCCATTGAAGAAGGAAGAAAGCTTGAACAAGAATGTCGATTTCTCTAGGATTTGACTTCAATTTTGTGGATTAATCTTAATTAAGGTATGGGTTCTTCACTTTTGGGATTCCTTTCCCCAAGAGGTCCTTTCAAAGTTGATTTCTAAATTACCCAATTCCATCGGGTTTCGAATTCTATTAGGTTTTCTTCTAAACTTAAAATTTATGATAAATTGTGATTCCCTATGACTAATTGAGTATAGATTATTGATTAATTGATTTTAATTGATGAAATATCATGTTGATCATGTTCCCTTTCCCAAATCTTGATCATGAATTCATGGGAATTGAAGAATGATTCGATTATTAGACTTGTTTGATCTATTTTAATACATGTATGGATCGACTAGGGTAATATATTGTTGGGATTGGATCTAATTCTTGATGAATTCATGATGAACCCTGATTCCCCTTAACCTAGGTATGTTAATTGGGATAGTGATGATGCAATTGACCTAGTTCTTGTATTAATTACTATTGATTAATGTTACTACACCTATTATTGGATGTAATTGGTTGGTTGATGGTAAGACCATGATGATGGAATTTTAAGGATATTTGGTAAGTCTTCATGATCCTAACCTTTACTTCAATTATGATGGCTTGTGATTGAGGATGTAGTTCAATTGAAGTATACCTTGTGAATAGCCTATGTAGGTATTGGTGTGATGTTGAATTGAAATGTATTGACTATGTGATAGTGAGATTATACTTAAGATAAAATGATATAAGGTTGGTGATGACTTACGTATGTGTATTATTATGAAATGATGATCACATGCTAATCTCACATATGAGGGTTGCCATGAAAGGATATTCTCATGCAATACCTATTACTCTGAATGACAATGACTATATAAGGGATTTGACCCTATGACCTAAACTAAGTAATGATTTATAAAGAAAGACATTTAAAAATGGACTTCACTTAGCACATAGTGAACTTGACAATAGGAGGTGTTGACTTCCCATAGAGAAAGGTTCTCCCTATACTTCCATATGAGGTGTTGACTCCCCTAGGAGGGACACTCACCCAATGACTTCCCATGAGGTGAGGGTCTAAATGCCATAGGCATGTAGAGGGTTCAATACATATCTCCTAGTTCTAGAACTATATTTACACCATAGGAAGACTAGCTAGTGGATCCACCTAAAATGCTACGTTTATGTTTGGCTCTACTTTGGTCGATAGACCACCTTCCATCGGTGTAAGGTTTTACAACACCTGATTCCACACATAGCTCTTGTGGTCTATGTCGGTTAAGGCAAGTGTTCCCAAAAGTAAAATGAAGTAATGGACTATACACTAACTAGGGTGACTTGAGAGGTTTGACTTAGCGTAGGTAGGGGTATGGAACTCTACCTATGCCTTGCACTAGTTTCCCTTGAGGGAATCCTTAGGAGGTTGTTCTTGTGTTCTTATAATGTATATGCTATAAACATGTTGAGTTTACTTGTTGATGATCCTATATGATGTTACTTTCATTTATAAACATGTTATTGGTCTATATTGCTAAATATGATGATGGTTATTATTGATGCTAGGTTATGTTAAGTTAGGCATTTTTTGTTATCCTTTGTTTGGTTTACTTGATTGAGTAAGGTTATGGGGCTTTGCTTGGTCATTGTACTAGTAGGCTAAATGGTGGGTTATGAGTAAAGGTATTGCTTATATTATGATGTTATGAACTCTTATATATGTTGACTTGACTATTACTTGTTGATGTTGGTCTTCTGTTGTACATGGGCTTTACTTATGGATTATGTGATTATTGGCTTATATGGGTTCTTCATTATGCATAAGGCTTTTCAAAGTACTTTAGCGTGGTTTTGATCAAATGTCCTCTTTAGCATGATTTCACTTGTTATATGTGCATATACCCGTACTTAGTACAAGTGTGTACTAACCCATGTTTATTTTTACTACAAATGTAGGATCTTGAAGACTACTTGGATTCTTACCTTCCAAGTTCGGTAGGTCCTCACTTTTTGAGGACGATGCCATTATCTACCTATTGGATGTTGTTTAGTCTTAAAGACACTTTGTTCATTCTCTTTCATTTTGGTACTATAATTGTAAAGCCTATATGTGGCTATAATTATTGATGTAAGCGCTATGCCCAAATTGTGATACTCTTGTCTAGATGGTTTAATATGAGACAATGTTATAGACTTCTTATGAGACTATCTTATACTATGTATGTGCAATAAAAGTAGAAGAATATGTAATCTTCTTATACGAAGGGTTTATGTATACTCGATAAATATATATTATGTGTAAGAGAGAGGTCTAAGTAAACCTCATTGTAGAATAAACGAAAAGTTTTAAATTTTCAACATTTTAACCTATGAATGTAGTGATGAATGCTAAGAGACTAGTCTTAGTCCTCTTCGAGGACGCACCGGTTACGTCTAGGGGTGCTCCCCGGATGTGACAAACTTGGTATCAGAGCATGAGGTTGAATACCTTTAGGATTGATGTCTCATTAAGAAATGTCTACGTAGATTCTTATTCATAATTGTGAAGCGCGCCACACTTATGAATAAAAGACTATGTGATGTTTAGGAAACTCTCATCTTCTTGTAATTCTATGTCGTGCCTCTAGAGTCTACTTGATGTGTGATTTCACCTAAGCCTTGTATGGTGGTTATCGGTATGAATACCCGAAGATCAGCTGCAAGAAGGGACGAGGAAGCCATTGCTAATGCGGGAGCAGAAGGCAACCAAGTGCCTCCACTTGAAAAAGTTGCTATGGATGATCAAGTTTTGGTTGCTCCTCCTCCCATGGCGGATGGGGATATAAGGGCAGATTTTCTCCAAATGTCCCAAGCCATTACAACCCAAGCACAAGCCGTCACTACTCAAGCACAAGCTATGACAGCCCAAGCTAATCGGGAGGTGGTACCCCAAGGAAACCAACAAGTTAGCAGCATGGCCTCCCGTTTGAGGGATTTCACTAGGATGAATCCTCCTACTTTATATGGGTCCAAAATTGAGGAAGACCCTCAAGAGTTTATTGATGAAGTCTATAAGATTCTCTATGCTATGGGGTTGACTACTATTGAGAAAGCCGAGTTATCTACTTACCAACTCAAAGATGTGGCCCAAACTTGGTATGTCCAATGGAGAGACAATAGGCCTCTAAGGGGTGGTCCGGTGACAAGGGAGATTTTCAAGAAGGATTTTCTTGATCTGTTCTTTCCTAGGGAGAAGAGGGATTCTAAAATGGAAGAATTCATCAACCTTCGACAAGGAGGTATTAGTGTACTTGACTACTCTTTGAAATTCACTAAATTGTCAAGATATGCTCCTTCTTTGGTTTCCGACCCTAGAGATGAAATTAGCCGCTTTATGACGGAAGTGTCGGATGACTTGAAAGAATAATTTCATTTGGCTATGCTACATGATAATATGAAAATTTCTCGTCTCATGGTGCATGCTCAACAAGTGGAAGAGACTAGGGTGAAGAGGAAGAGTAGAGAAGAAAATAGGGCAAATTCTTTTGATAGTGGTTCTTCAAAGTGTAGTCTTGTTATCCAAGACAAGCCTAAGTTCAATAAGAGGTTCTCCAATCAAGTTCCTTATAATTTACCTAAGGCTCGTGATGATAAGGTGCCTAAACCTAAGTCCCAAAAGGGAAATGGTGGAAACTCACCTAGTGAGAACCCTAATTGTACCAAGTGTGGTAAGGTTCATGTAGGCGAATGCTTAGTAGGAATGGGTAATTGCTTTGGTTGTGGAAAATGGGGCCACAAGGTGAGATATTGCCCTAATTTTAAGGGGCAAGACAAGGGGAGTGAACAAGCAAGTGGTTCAAATGACGATGCTCCGAAAAAGAATTGTTTTTATGCTCTTCTCTCTAGAGGTGAACAATAGAATTCTCCCAATTTGGTGACCGGTATGTTGAAAGTCTTTTCTATTGATGTATATGCTTTACTTGATCCCGGTTCTACCTTGTCATTTGTTCCTTCTCTAGTAGCTAAAAAGTTTGACATTTTGCCAAATATCTTGAATGAACCTTTTATGGTGACTACCCCGGTGGGTGAGTTGGTTGCTGCTAAGAGAGTATATAGAAATTGTCCTATAATGTTGCCCAATAGAGTTACTCATATGGAGTTAGTAGAACCCAATATGGTTGATTTTGATGTTATCTTGGGTATGGATTGGTTGCATGCTTGCTTCGCTTCCATAGATTGTAGAACAAGTGTGGTGAAGTTTAACTTTCCAAATGAACCCGTTTTAGAGTGGAAGGGGGAAAATTCTATTCCTAGAGGAGATATCATTTCTTGTTTGAAAGCTTTTAGAATGATCACTAAAGGGTTTTTATACCATATAGTAAGAGTCCAAGATTTAGACTTCGAAATTCCTTCCACTGAGCCAGTCCCAGTAGTGAGGGAATTTCTGGTGGTCTTTCAAATGATCTTCCCGGTATTCCTCCCTAACGGGAAATTGACTTTGGTATCTACTTGCTACCGGATACAAATCCCATTTCAATTCCTCCTTATTGGATGGCTCTGGCAGAATGGAAAGAGTTGAAGGCTCAACTCAAAGACTCACTAGACAAGGGCTTTATTCAACCTAGTATTTCTCTATGGGGTGCTCCGACATTGTTTGTGAAGAAGAAGGATGGGTCCCTTCAAAGGATGGGTCCCTTCGAATGTGTATCGATTACCATCAACTCAACAAAGTTACAATCAAGATCAAGTATCCTCTCCCTTGGATTGATGATTTATTTGATCAAATCCAAGGTGCGAGTTACTTTACCTAGATTGAATTGAGATCAAGATATCACCACTTTAGGGTGAGAGGTGAAGATATTACCAAGACAGCATTTTGGACTAGATATTGTCACTATGAGTTCTTAGTAATGTCATTTGGTCTCACTAATGCTCCGGCTGCATTTATGGACCTAATGAATAGGGTGTTTTGAAGTTACCTAGATTCATTTGTCATTGTGTTCATTGACGACATCTTGGTATATTCAAAGAATGAGGGTGAACATATGGACCATTTGAGAATGGTGTTGCAAGTTCTTAAGTAACACCAATTGTTTGCCAAGTATAGAAAATGTGATTTTTGGTTGAGGTCGGTAGCGTTTCTTGGTCATATCATCTCTAGTGAAGGTGTAGAAGTGGATCCAAGAAAGACCGAAGCGGTGAAAAATTGTCCTAGACCTTTGTCTCCTACGGATATTAGGAGTTTCTTAGGCCTAGCCATTTATTACAGAACGTTTGTCGACGGTTTTGCATCCATTGCTTCCCCTTTGACAACCTTGACTCAAAAGAATGTAAAATTTGAGTGGTTGAAGGCATGTGAAAAGAGCATCCAAATATTAAAGGATAGGCTTACTTCCGCTCCGGTATTGACTCTACCGAAGGGTACTAAGGGTTTTGTGGTCTATTGTGATGCATCCCGAGTAGGGTTGGGGTGTGTTTTTATGCAACATGGCAAAGTTATTGACTATGCTTCTAGGCAACTCAAAGTTCACGATAATAATTATCCGAATCATGACCTTGAGTTAGTGGCCGTGGTATTTTCCTTGAAAATATGGAGGCATTATCTTTATGGGGTTCTTGTTGATGTGTATACGGACCATAAAAGTCTCCAATATGTATTCACTCAAAAGGAGTTGAATCTCCGGTAACAGAGATAGTTAGAGTTGTTGAAAGACTATGACATTTGTGTTCTCTATCACCCCGACAAGGCTAATGTGGTAGCGGATGCTCTAAGTCGATTGTCCATGGGAAGTGTGTCCCATGTGGAAGAATCCAAGACAAACCTAGAGAAAGATGTTCATAGGTTGGCTCGTTAAGGGGTTCAAATTGACATTTCTACAAATGGTGGTATGGTGGTATATCATAACTCCGAGTCGTGAGGTGAAGTCAAAGCAACACCTTGATCCATTGTTGATGGAGTTGAAATAATTGGTTCTTGGTAAGATGAATGAGTTATTCTCCCGGGGGGATGGTGTTCTTAGGTACCAAGGGAAATTGTGTGCCTAATGTGGATAATTTGAGGAATAGGATCCTTGAGGAAGCTCATGGAGCCCGTTACTCTGTTCATCCGGGTTCTACAAAAATGTACCATGACCTTAAAGAAGTGCTTTGGTGGGATGTCCTAAAAAGGGATATTGTGGAGTTCGTTACAAAGTGTCCCAATTGTCAACTAGTGAAGGCCGAACACCAAAAGCCGAGTGGTGTACTACAAGAAATCCAAATTCCTACTTGGAAGTGGGAAGATGTTAATATGGATTTTGTAGTAGGTTTGCCTCGAACTGGAAAGCAATATGACTCTATATGGGTGGTAGTAGATAGATTGACCAAATCCACTCACTTTATTCCCATCAAGTCTACTTATTCGGCGGAAGACTATGCAAGGATCTACATTGACAAGATAGTGAGTCTTCATGGGGTTCATTTGTCCATTAAATTGGAAAGAGGTGCTCAATTAACATCCCATTGTTGGATGTCTTTCCAAAGATGTTTGGGTACTCAAGTGAAGTTAAGCACCACTTTCATCCTCAAACGGATGTTCAAGCGGAGCAGACCATTCAAACTCTTGAAGATATGCTTAGGGCTTGTATCATTGATTTAAAGTGAAATTGGGATGATCACTTGCCTTTGGTGGAGTTCTCATATAACAATAGCTTTCATTCATCCATCTCTATGGCTCCTTATGAATCCTTGTAGAGTAGAAGGTGTAGATCTCCTATTGGATGGTTTGAGGTTGGCGAATCTTCGCTTTTTGGTCCCGATTTGATCTATAAGACTTTGGAGAAAGTTCATATCATAAGGAACCGGTTGCAAACAACCTATAGTAGGCAAAGTTCTTATGCCGATCATAGAAAAAGAGACCTTGAATTTGAATAATGTGATAAGGTATATTTGAAACTATTGCCCATGAAAGGGGTGGTTAGATTTGGCAAGAAAGGAAAGTTAAGTCCTCATTATGTGGGACCCTATGAAATCTTGCAAAGGGTTGGTAAGGTTGCATATGAGTTGATACTTCCTAGTGAACTATTTTTGGTTCATCCGGTTTTTCATGTTTCCAAGCTTAAGAAGTGCATTGGTAATCCCGAGTACATTATTCCTATTGATGGTCTTGGTGTGAAAGATAACCTCTCCTATGAGGAGGTTTCGGTTGAAATCCTTAATCGTCAAGTGAAGAAAATTGAGGAATAAAGATGTGGCCTCCGTAAAAGTGTTATGGAGAAACCACATAGTTAAGGGAGCAACATGGGAGGCCGATGCCGACATGAAGTCCCTTTATCCTCATCTTTTCCTAATTAAGGTTAGTTATTACTATTAATAATGAAAATAATGAGTTGCTTTGAATTTGACTTGTTTTGTAAAGATATGCATATTTATGGTAAAAGGTTTTATGCCAAAATAAGTTTCATGGAAGAATGCTCTTTTGCTTGACTTGCACTTATTTGTGTATTTGGTATATTGTTGTCTTCATTATGTGATATTGAGCATGTGGATAGGTTGAGAAAGGAACTTTGTCATAATTCACTCTTTAATGATATGTTGAGCTCATGTTGTTATTGTGAGAAGAAAATTTCCTCATGTTGTGGCTTTGAGCCTTAAATGTGCAAAATTGATATTTTGAGTCATTATGTAAATTCCATGTTGTTATGTTGAATTGAGTTGGAATTCATGTTGAAGTGGTATATTGTTGGATGGGATGAGTGTTGAGTCTATCCTTCCCCTTTTAAGAGTTTAGTGTCATTCGAGGACGAATGTTCCTAAGGGGGTGGATAATGTAGCACTCCGAAAAGTGAAGACCTAATCTATAGCCTAACATGAGTGTATAATGGTTTAGATACTGTTTTAAGACATAAAATAATGTTTATAATTCATCCATGAAGTTTTACATCCAAGACGTCGAAGAACGTCCATGACGTCCGGAAACTAGATTAATTGAACTAGTTGACGTCGCTATGGTTGGGGATGCTTTATGAGGGTCAAATGAAGTCTAAAACTTTTAAAAAGACTTTAGTTAGGTAGAGTGTAGTATATAGGGTCTAAACGTCCAATAACGACACCCAAAGGACCACCCAAAGGGTCATGAAGGAGGACCCCATCATGGGTGGGCAGGCTGCCAAAGTAGCCTGCGAAAGTCAAGAATCAGTGGGCTGCTGCGCGAAGCGCAGCCCACACGGACCTCACTGTCCCAAAATTTTATTTTTGGAAAATAAAATGCATGTTGGCCCCGTGACGCGGAGCCACTTTCCAGATTCGGTAAAATCGTATTTTCACATTTTGACTTCAGAAAAGGACCCATTTAAGTGATGGGTGTTTTGGGTAATTTAGGGGGTGATTATGTATAGCCTAAGGGTAATTTTAAGTTATTTTAACTCATCCAAAACCAATTCCCAAAACAAAACCCAAAAGCTCTCACCTCTCTCTACTTTCTCTCTCTCCAATTCCTCCATTGAAGAAGGAAGAAAGCTTGAAGAAGAAGGTCGATTTGTCTAAGATTTCACTTCAATTTCGTGGATTAATATTCATTAAGGTATGGTTTCTTCACTCTTGGGATTCCTTTACCAAGAGATCCTTTCAAAGTTGAAAATTACCCAATTCCATGCGATTTTCCAATTCTAATGGCTTTTCTTCTAAACTTCAAATTTATGATAAATTGTGATTTCCTATGACTAATTGAGTATAGATTGTTGATTAATTGATGTTAGTTGATGAAATTTTATGTTGATCATGTTCCCTTTCCCAAAATCCCCAAATCTTGGATCTTGGTCATGAATTGATGGGAATTGAAGAATGATTCGATTATTAGACTTGTTTTATCTATTCTAATCCATGTATGGATTGACTAGGATAATGTATTCTTGGGATTGGATATAATTCTTTATTAATTCATGATGAACCTTAATTCCAATAACCCTAGGTTATGAATTAATGTTCATTGGGATAGTGATGATGCAATTGACCTAGTTCTTGTATTAATTACTATTGATTGATGTTACTACACCTATTATTGGATGTAATTGGTTGGTTGATGGTAAGACCATGATGATGTATTTTGAAGGAGATTTGGTAAGTCTTCATGATCCTAACCTTTACTTCAATTATGATGGCTTGTGATTGAGGATATAGTTCAATTGAAGTATACGTTGTGAATAGCCTATGTAGGTGTTGGTATGATGTTGATTTGAAATGTCTTGACTATGTGATTGTTGAATTATGCTTAATATAAAATTATATAATGTTGGTGATGACTTGCCTATGTGCCTTATTATGAAATGATGATGATGATATGCTAATCTCACATATGAGGGTTGCCATGAAAGGATATTGTAAGACGCCAAAAATGAATTAAGGTGATTATAACCTCACATGTGTATAAAAAGGTTTAAAATATGTTCATTAAGTGTTTTATAGTATGTATACTTGATTTGAGGTGATTTGGAAGTCAAATGTCAAGGGACGACCAAGACGTTCAACGATTATTCACCAAAGGGACCTAAGTGTTTTTATGTGGTTATGTGTGTGTCATGGTCTCATGAGGTTCTTATATGAGTTATAATGATGTTTATAGGTAGTGTGTTAAGTTTCATGAAGTTTGGAGGTCAAACGTTCAAGAACGTCCAAGAGGTTCGAAAGTTAGCCTTTTAGAGGAACTAGTGTGTCCTTGTATGTTGGCCTTGTTTTCATGTGTTTTTTGGAGTTTAAAGTCGGTTTAGTTGAACCTAGTACCTTAATAGACATGTTAAGGGTCAAAACGTTCGGGTAAGACTCCCCGGGGACCACCCGAAGGGCTCCTAACGAGGACCTAAACATTGGACAAGAGGCTGCCCAAGGCAGCGAGCAAGTCCAAGAATTGCACCTTGACCTTGAGACGCGCACCTAGCATGCACCTCACTGCCTCAAATTTTATTTGGGGCAGAATGGGGAGGCTACTCCGCGACGCGCAGCCCACTCCCAGATCCTGTTGTGTTGTTTTAAAGTCAATTTTGACATGTCTAAAAATTCCAAAGAGCATGGGGTGTTTTGGTAATTTAAAGGGACGGTTATAAACTAATCTTATGACTTATATAACCCCTTTCCAAGCAAAAACCCCAACACTTAATAAAAAAATCCCAAATAACTCTTCTTCCCCAAATTCTCTCAAACCTCAATTGGAGGGAAAACTCAAGTTCAAGCTATTGGGTGGATTTTCATGGTTTCTTCTAAAATTTATCATGGGTCTTCAATAAATAATGTATGGTGATCCTTCATCCTTAGTTATCCATTCATCTAAGGAGTCAATCAAGGATTTTCAAATATGATTCAAAGACCAAAATTCACAATTTCAAATCTAGCCATGGGTTCTTTCTCAAATTGATTTCAAAAGCATATTTATGATAAATTGATTGTTATCTACTGTTTTAAAGATGAATTTCAATCCAATTCCATTATGAACCCATGATCCTCCTAAATTCTCAAATTAGCCTATGTTATAGGCATTGTGATCTAGACTTTGTATTGATTGAATTATGATTCTAGCATGTTGAATTGCTTATATGTAATGTCTAAATTGTATATTGATGGTGAATTCTTGATTAGTGATCCATGTGGATCAAGGTTGATGGTTTGAATGAGATTACTCTATAATTCTTCTATCTTCTGTAGATTGCTAATGTAGATTCAATGTGATCTCGATTCTATGGTAAAAATTGAAGTGTGATTTCGTTATTGTAATGGTACCTTTAGATACTGTTTTATACATGTATTGATGTTGAATTATTGGAATTGATCAATGATGATCAAAGCTTGGAGAAATTGTAAGTTCGCCCTATTCTCTCTACTCTTCTTATAGAATTGCTAGTTGATGCCTTGTATGGCATGGTGTGGTATTGTCCACTTATGGTGGCAGTGTTTAATTTATTGTTATTCTATTATGTGCTGTGATCATGGCCTTGAAGGCAATTGTATCTTGAAAGTGTGGTTATGATGATCACACAATGTGACTTATTATGCCTAGTCTCAAATGCTAGTTTATAATCTAGGTTATATTGATGATGTTTCCTCTACATTCAAACGACTATGCTAGAGTTAGGTGTTGTCTACATGTTGATGTTTGAATACTCTTGTGTAGTATGATCCCTACTTATGTACCCTAAATGAATGTGAGATTCTAACCAATCTTAGGAGTCTTAGATTAAATGTTGAAGTTGTCTTATCTCCTACGTGATTATGTGGTGTGTGGTCTATACTTGAATGTTTATTGTGACCTTTGAAAGGTGGATGCCTCAATGCTAGGATTGTTACCCTTATATGATCATGTTGACCAATGTACACACACTCACACTTCATGTATGCATTATCAAGTAGTATAGGTTCATGGTGTCTAATGAAAGGATAATTCTCATATGCACTAATGTATACTACTATGCATGCAAAGTATATGTTTATGAAGTAATATATGTATCCCTTAATTAGGATGACTTGCTAGGTGTATTAGTATATGCAAAGGGTATGGGACCTTGTCTATGCATTGCACATATGTGCCTTGATATGATAGTTTCTAGGTTTGGTTTCCTATGTACATGAATATGAATGTATGAGTATGTTATGAACATGTCTTATATTTAATTAAGTGAAGTATGAACATGTGTGGCCTTAATGTGTTAGATGAACGGATTGCTCACATATATGAACACACACACATGTATGATGATCTAGTCAATAGAGGGGCACTTGAAAGGTGTTCTCAAGGGTACCCTAAAACTAGATAGGTGCTTGAATATGCTATAATCATATGAGGAGTCAATATCCTAAGACTATGTTTGATGAAATAATGTAATAAAGGCTTTTCATTAAATGGAACTTATCTTAGCACCGAGTGAATTCGACAATGAGAGGTGTTGGCTTCCCTTGGAGGAAGATTCACCATTGGTTTCTCATAAGGTGTTGATTTCCCTTAGAGGAAGATTCACATATGGTTTCACATGAGGTGTTGACTTTCCTTGAGGAAGATTCACCCATGGTTTCTCATGAGACAAGTCTCCAATGCTAATGAGCATGTAGAGGTTATGTATATCTCTTAGTTCCATAAACTATGCTTGCCACATAGGATCTAGCAAGTGATATCACTTAAGATTCTAGTTTAAGGTTAATGTTCTACTTTGGCTAAGTAGGGCACCTCTTCTTGGTGTGAGGTTCTACAACACCAAATTCTATGTTTAGCACCCATGTTCTTAGTGTCGGTTGAGGTTATAGTTTCCCTAATGTAAAATGGACAATGGAAGTAAATGACTAGGACCCTAACTAGGATAACCTAAAGAAAGTTGCTTAGTTTATGTGGGGGTATGGGACTTTACCTATGCATTGCACAAGTAGCTCTTGAAGGGAGTTCTAGGAAGGTGTTCTAATGTATATGATTATGTTTATGTTCCTTATGCATGACATTGTAGTGTTGTCTACTTGTTGTGATGATATGCATGGTATGAGTCTATATAAGTTCTCCTTACCTTATATGCATAATATGAGTCTTATTGACTATATGATGAAGTCTTGCTTGACATGAAGGAGGTTTTCTATGCTTGTCTTGTTGAAGTATAAAATGCATGTTAAGACTTGTAGTCTCTTTGTTATTTTACTTAGTATGTTTGAGGTTATGGGACTTCACATGTACATTGCACAAGTAAACTTAGGAAGGGATTATGATTAGAGTTCTATGTGTTCTTATGAGGTGAAGTCCAAGTATGTTAATATGACTATTTCCTTGCTATGATTATGTTGTAAGTATTTACTTGTATATGGTGTTGTAATGAGTCCATCTATATGGTCTCTAAAGCATGTTGGGTAAAATATGAGTTAGGTATCTTATTATATGAAATACTTCTATGGATGTATGTGTTGGGTTAATGAAGGTTGTATGCATAATTCCCTAGTGGTCTTAAAGTGATGGTTGAGTGTGGATAGTGTTATGGGATATTGTCTATACATTGCACCAAGCATCACTTGAGGGTTACTTGGAAAGATAAGGAGTTAATGTTAAAGGAAGGAGTTCACTTTAAAATGAAATGAGTTCATTGTAATGGTTAAGGTGTTTACTCTAAAGTTGTGACTTATATGCCTTAAATGCAATGTGTGGTTTTATATGATGTGTGATCATTGAATATGCCTATATGAAGTATGTGAATTGTATAATTCTTATTATATCAAATTTGTATGATGTTTTCACAAAAATGCATGATGCATGATTTCAAAGTAAAATGTCCCTTTTAAATGCATGTTTTTACATGGTTGTCATACTTAGTGCATTCTTTTACTAACTCCATTCTTGTTTACCTTTTTACATTAAGTGTAGGTTATGGATGCTTGAAGGTTGTCTCTAAGGTAAAGGGCTTGATATGTGTTTCCCAAGCTCAAGGAAAGGATTCCTTATGTTCCAAGCATTTCTTATGTCAAGTTTATATTCAATGTATTGTAATAGCCTAAATATTATGTTATGATGTTAAAGGGCCGTATCCCTAATTTATTTTATGAAGTTGAGTCTAAGATGGCAAAAGAGATGTATAGTCTGACTATGTATTATGACTTATATTTTTATATAATGGAAGTGATGTTTGTAGCATATGATTTTCTATTAAAAGTTTTAAATTTTCCGCTAAATTTACTTATGACAATGCGATGAATGATGACTATGGGCTTGTATAAAACCTCCGAGAGGTCAAGTACGCCATGTTACTTCTAGGGAGTGCTCCCTGGATGTGACAAATGTGGTATCAGAGCATAAGGTTGTAAAAGTGATTTTAGGGTCCAAAGTCTTGTGTTGCCACGTCTAGTAGAGTCTCGTATCATTGGTGGTGAGTGTCGACACAATAAATGGTGCGGGAGGCTATAGGACGATAGAGTTTCCCTTCTTCATCATTCTCATATCTTCCCATTCTATAAGATCTCTCTCTTTTATGTGTTCTTGTCCGATGGTCTTTTAGATGTGATTGCTTGTATGAGATGGTATATCTATGCTTGAGGGAGAAAAGGTAAGTTTTTGTTCTTATTTTAGTTTATGGCTTGATGAGTATGTGTAAAGGTGAATCTTTGATTATATGTTGATGTGATGCCATTTATGGCTATATATGAGATCTATGTGAAATGACATGTTATGTGAAGATTTATTTTATGATATGGTTTTAGCTTTATTAAGAGTTAGTATGGTTAAATTGATCTTCCTTTTTGGAATGGTATGTTGATAAATGTTTTTGTATGATGGTAGTAACAAAATGGTTTAGGTTTGAAATGCCTTTAAGAAGTGTGGTAAATGGCTCAAAATTCATGTTGCCCTTTGTATTTGTGAAATGGTTCAAATGTTGCCTTATTATGTGTGTAAATGCTTCATGGTTGCTTTGTATGGATTGGAGTCTTTGTATAGGCTTGATCTTAGAAGTAAAGGTACTGTGCTTACCTTGTAAGGTGATGATGTGGGTTTGATTGACCTAAAAGTTACCTCACTCTAGTATTGAAGGAAAAGAAAGAGGCATTGATGGCTAAGTCTCCTCTATTGTTCCCCTGAGATTTTATGACCCTTGGTGTCTATAGTATAGTTGAGAACTTATGTGGTTGGGTAGTATGACCTAACTTGTGTGTTATGGATTTCGTTTGGGTGTTAGGACTAGAGGGATGGTTAGGTTTGAGTTAGTAGATTCCTTGATGTGAGATTAGGAGTGAAAACCCTCAATGATGTTGAAACTTCTTGAGTGAAGAGTATGAAAAGTTGGTTTTGACTTGCCTTGACCTTGGTGTTTAAGGGGATTATGTGATTAGGCATACCCCAAGTGGGGGATAGAGTTCCTAGATGATAAAGTTTAGAGTGACCCTTGATGTCCCTTTGATGTGTTACTGTAATTCCTTTTTAGGACGGCAAATCACTTTTAAGTGACGATGATTAAGGTTGATAAACTGATATCCTCTTAAGGTTTAGTTAAGTTGATCTTAATTGGGTTTACCCTAAGTGGGGAATGATAATGTGAGTAGTAAGGTTGTAGATATTTCTATCTCGTCCTTTTATGCTTACTTGAACTTGAAACTAATGAGTGCCTAATAACTTCATCATGATAGGAGTCTTCCATAAAGTACGAATTGCATGACCTTCACATGTTTGGTATGTATTGATGACACTACCTTAAGAATATTTTGAAGATTCCAAAGTACTTGAAAATAATTTTGATCAAATACATGTTTTCTCATGTTGGTTGTGCATCTTTATATGCTAGTTGTGCATTTGACTTCATGAGATAAGATAGAAACATGGTTTTAGTCACTTTTGATGTGTTAAGTTTAGCCTCATAATGAGAAATTGAGCCTCTTTAAAATGAAAAATGTTGAGTCTCTTGAAAATTGTGTGGCTTTTATGTTTTGGAAAGCATGATAGTAGGTTCACTCTTGATAAGTGAAGACATGTTTAGCTAAGTGCCCTTGTGTTTTCCTATAAATTGTGTTACTTTCTAAATTTGATGCTTGGTCATGAAGGCTAGTGTTATGCTATAAATTGAAATGTCGTGAAATGACTTCCTAATGTGGTGATGTGCCTTGTGTGAATTAACATTTTTACTTCATTAGGGAGAAATTTTGAACATGCATTGGTTAAAAGTTGAAAAATTCTCATTTTATAGTGAATTGACCTTTGTGCATTGCTTGTGTAAGAACTCATAAGACATGTAAGTATGTGAGGAGAAGGACATTTATCCTTAAACATAACTAAGCATGGTAAGGTTGAGTATCACTTTCATGGCATTCTGACTAAATGATAAGAATCCTAGTTGATTTACTTGACTCAAGTTTATATCCATTGAAGTATGAGTGCTTAATTGCTTCTTGAGTGATGTTGAACTTGTTTATGTGTGACAAAAAGGTTATTGCACAATGAGATCCTAATAAAATGAAATGTAAAGACCATGTTATGATTAGGAGATGGAAGTTCCTCCTATGAACATGACAAGAACCTATGTTGGTGATGCATTTTTAAAGTGAGTAAATAAAAGGTTTTGCTTGCTTGTGTTGTATTGAGTGCTAAATGGCTTGAAGTTGTGTTACTTGTAAGTTTGGTGCATTTACTTCTATGTGATTATGTTTTGAATGTTGTGAGCTGCTCTATGGTTCATTGAGTCCTTAATGTGTTAAGATGTTCCAAGTGTCATTCTAGGACGAATGTTCCCAAGTGGGGGATATTGTAAGACCCCAAAAGTGAATTAAGGTGCTTAGAGCCTCACATCTGTATAAAAGGTTTAAAATATGTTCATTAAGTGTTTTATAGTATGTATACTTGATTTGAGGTGATTTGGAAGTCAAACGTCAAGGGACGACCAAGACGTTCGACGATTATTCACCAAAGGGCCCTAAGTGTTTCTATGTGCTTATGTGTGTGTCATGGGCACATGAGGACCTTATATGAGTTATAATGATGTTTATAGGCAGTGTGTTAAGTTTCATGAAGTTTGAAGGTCAAACGTTCAAGAACGTCCAAGAGGTTCGAAAGTTTGCCTTTTAGACGTACTAGTGTGTCCTTGTATGTTGGACTTGTTTTCATGTGTTGTTTGGAGTTTAAAGTCAGTGTAATTAACCCTAGTACCTTAATAGACATGTTAAAGGTCAAAACGTTCGGGTAAGACTCCCTGGAGACCACCCGAAGGGCCCCAAGGCAGCGAGCAAGTCAAAGAATTAGACCTTGCCCTCAAAACGTGCGCCTAGCACGCACCTCACTGCCTCAAATATTATTTTGGGAAGAATGGGGAGGCTGCTCCGCGATGCGCAGCCCACTCCTAGATCTTGTTGCGTCGTTTTTAAGTCAATTTTGACATGTCTAGAAGTCCGAATAAGCATGGGAGTGTTTTGGTAACTTAAAGGGACGGTTATTAACTGATTTTTTGACTTATTTAACCCCTTTTCCAAGACAAAACCCCAATACCCAATAAAAAAATCCCAAATCACTCTTCTTCCCCAAATTCTCTCAAACCTCCATTGGAGGGAAAACTCAAGTTCAAGCTATAGGGTGGATTTTCATGGTTTCTTCTCATATTTCTCATGGGTATTCAATAAATAAGGTATGGTGATCCTTCATCCTTAGGTATCTATTCATCTAAGGAGTCAATCAAGGATTATCAAATAAGATTCAAAGACCAAAATTCCCAATTTCCAATCTAGCCATGGGTTCTTTCTCAAATTGATTTCAAAAACATGTTTATCATAAATTGATGATTATATACTGTTTTAAAGATGAATTTCAATCTAATTTCATGATGAACCCATGATCCTCCTAAATTCTCAAATTAGCCTATGTTATGGGCATTGTGATCTTGACTTTGTATTGATTAATTTATTATTCTAGCATGATGAATTGCTAATGTCTAAATTGTATATTGATGGTGAATTGTTGATGAGTGATCCATGTAAATCATGGTTGATTGTTTGAATGAGATTAGTCTATAATACTCCTATCTTCTCTAGATTGCTAATGTAGATTCAATGTGATCTCGATTCTATGGTAAATTGAAGTGTGATTCCGTTTATGTAATGGTACCTTTAGATACTGTTTTATACATGTATTGATGTTGAATTATTGGAATTGATCAATGATGATCAAAGCTTGGATGAAATTGTAAGTTTGCCCTATTCTCTCTACTCTTCTTATAGAATTACTAGTTGATGTAGCCTTGTATGGCATGGTGTGGTATGGTCCACATATGGTGGCGGTGTTTACTTTATTGTTATGCTATTATGTGTTGTGATCATGTCCTTGAAGGCAATTGTATCTTTGAAAGTGTGGTTGTGATGATGACAAAATATGAAGTATTATGCCTAGTGTCCAATGCTAGTTTATGATCTAGGTTATACTGATAATGTTTCCTCTACATTCAAACGACTATGTTAGGGTTAGGTGTTTTCTACATGTTGATGTTTGAATACTCTTGTGTAGTATGATCCCTACTTATGTACCCTAAATGAATGTGTGATTCTAACCAATCTTAGGAGTCTTAGATTCAATGTTGAAGTTGTCTTATCTCCTACGTGATTATGTGGTGTGTGGTCTATACTTGAATGTGTATTGTGACCTTTATAAGGTGACTGCCTCAATGCTAGGATTGTTACCCTTATATGATCTTGTTGACCAATGTACACACACTCACACTTCATGTATGCATTATCAAGTAGTATAAGTTCATGGTGTCAAATAATTGGATAATTCTCATATGCACTAATGTCTACTACTATGCATGCAAATTATATGTTTATGAAGTATGATATGTATTACTTAACTAGGATAATTTGATAGGTGTACTAGTATGGGCAAGGGTATGGGACCTTGTCTATGCATTGCACATGTGTGCCTTGATAGGATAGTTCCTATGTTTGGTTTCATATGTACATGAATATAAATGCATGAGTATGTTATGAACATGTCTTATATGTATGAATAAAGTGACGTATGAACATGTGTGGCCTTAATGTGTTAGGTGAAAGGGTTGCTAACATATATGAACACACACACACATGTATGATTATCTAGTCAATAGAGGGGCACTTGAAAGGTGTTCTCAAGGGTACCCTAAAACTAGATAGGTGCTTGAATATGCTATAATCATATGAGGAGTCAATATCCTAAGCCTATGTATTATGAAATAATGTAATAAAGACTTTTCAATAAAGGGAACTTAGCTTAGCACCGAGTGAATTCGACAATGAGAGGTGTTGGCTTCCCTTGGAGGAAGATTCACCATTGGTTTCTCATAAGGTGTTAACTTCACTTAGAGAAAGATTCACCTATGGTTTCACATGAGGTGTTGCCTTTCCTTGAGGAAGATTCACCCATGGTTTCTCATGAGATGAGGCTCCATTGCTAATGAGCATGTAGAGGGTTATGTATATCTCTTAGTTCCATAAACTATGTTTGCCACATAAGATATAGCAAGTGATATCACTTAAGATTCTAGTTTAAGGTTAATGTTCTACTTTGGCTAAGTAGGGCACATCTTCTTGGTGTGAGGTTCTACAACACCAAATTCCATGTTTAGAACCCATGGTATTAGTGTCGGTTGAGGCTATAGTTTTTCTAATGTAAAATGGACAATGGAAGTAAATGACTAGGACCCTAACTAGGATAACCTAAGGGAAGTTGTTTAGTTTAGGTTGGGGTATGGGACTTCACTTATGCATTGCACAAGTTGCTCGTGAAGGAATTTCTAGGAAGGTGTTCTAATGTATATGATTATGTTTATGTTCCTTATGTATGACATTGTAGTGTTGTCTACTTGTTGTGATGATATGCATTGTATGAGTCTATATAATTTGCTCTTACCTTATATTCATAATATGAGTCTTATTGACTATATGATGAAGTCTTGCTTGACATGAAGGAGGTTGTGTATGCTAGTCTTTTTGAAGTATGAAATGCATGTTAAGGCTTGTAGTCTCTTTGTAGGTTTACTTAGTATGTTTGAGGTTATGGGACTTCACATGTACATTGCACAAGTAGATTTAGAAGGAATTATGATTAGAATTCTATGTGGTTCTTGTGAGGTGAAGTCCAAGTATGTTAATGTGACTATTTCTTTTCTATGATTATGTTGGAAGTCTTGACTTGTATATGGTCTTGTAATGAGTCCATCTATGTGGTCTCTAAAGCATGTTAGGTCAAATGTGAGTTAGGTATCTTATTATATGAAGTACTTCTATGAATGTATGTGTTGGTTTAATGAAGGTTGTATGCATGATTCCCTATTGGTCTTAAAGTGATGGTTGAGCGTGGATAGTGTTATGGTAAATTGTCTATACATTGCACCAAGCATCACTAGAGGGTTACTTGTAAAGATAAGGAGTTAAGTAAAAGGAAGGAGTTCACTGTAATGGTTAAGGTATTTACTGTAAAGTGGTGACTTATATGCCTTAAATGCAATGTGTGGTTTTATATGATGTGTGATCATTGAATATTCCTATATGAAGTATGTGAATTTTATAATGCTTCTTATATCAAAGGTTTATGAAGTTTTCACAAAAAGGCATGATGCATGATTTCAAAGTAAATTGTCCCTTTTAAATGCATATTTTTTCATGGTTGACATACTTAGTGCATTCTTGTACTAACTCCATTCTTCTTTACCTTTTTACATTAAGTGTAGGTTATTGATGCTTGAAGGTTGTCTATAAGGTGAAGGGCTTGATATGTGTTTCCCAAGATCAAGGAAAGGATTCCTTATGTTTCAAGGATTTCCTATGTCAAGTTTATATTCAATGTATAGTAATAGCCTAAATATTATGTTATGATGTTAAAGGGCCGTGTCCCTAATTTATTTTATAAAGTTGAGTCTAAGATGGCAAAAGAGACTTATAGTCTGACTATGTATTATGAATTATATTTTTATATAATGGAAGTGATGTTTCTAGCATATGATGTGCTATTAAAAGTTTTAAATTTTCCGCTAAATTTACTTATGACAATGTGATGAATGATGACTATGGGATTGTAAAAGACCTCCGAGAGGTCAAGTACGCCATGTTACTTCTAGGTGGTGCTCCCCGGATGTGACAAATATTCTCATACAATACCTATTGAGCTAAATGACAATTACTATATAAGGGATTTGACCCTATGACCTAAACTAAGTAATGATTTATAAAGAAAGACATTTCAAAAGGGACTTAGCTGAGCACCGAGTGAACTTGACAATGGGAGGTGTTGACTTCCCATAAATAAAGATTCACCCTATACTTCCATATGAGGTGTTGACTCCCCTAGGAGGGATACTCACCCAATGGATTCCCATGAGATGAGGGTCCAAATGCCATAGGCATGTAGAGGGTTCAATACATATCTCCTAGTTCTAGAACTATATTGCCACCATAGGAAGACTAGCTAGTGGATCAACCTAGAATGCTACGTTTATGTTTGACTCTACTTTGGTCGGTAGACCACCTTCCATCGGTGTAAGTTTTTACTACATCGGATTCCACACTTAGCTCTTGTTGTCTATGTCGGTTAAGGCAAGTGTTCCCAAAAGTAAAATGAAGTAATGGACTATACACTAACTAGGGTGACTTTAAAGGTTTGACTTAGCCTAGGTAGGGGTATGAGACTCTACCTATGCCTTGCACTAGTTTGCCTTGAGGGAATCCTTAGGAGGTTGTTCTTGTGTTCTTATTAAGTATATGATATGAAGATGTTGACTTTACATGTTGATGATCCTATATGATGTTAGTTTCATTTATGAACATGTTATTGGTCTATATTGCTAAATATGATGATGGTTATTATTGATGCTACGTTATGTTGATTTAGGCATTATTTGTGATCCTGTACTTGGTTTACTTGATTCAGTAAGGTTATGGTGCTTCGCTTGGTCATTGTACTAGTAGGCTATATGGTGGGTTATGAGTAAGGGTCTTGCTTATATTATCATGTTATGAACTCTTTTATATGTTGACTTGACTATTACTTGTTGATGTTGGTCTTGTGTTGTACATGGGTTTGACTTATTGATTATGTGATTATTGGCTTATATGGGTTCTTGATTATGCATAAATCTTTTCAAAATACTTTAGGATAGTTTTGATCAAATGTCCTCTTTAGCATGATTTCACTTGTTATATGTGCATATACCCATACTTAGTACAAGTGTGTACTAACCCATGTTTGATGTTTACTATAATGTAGGATCAGGCCATTGATATTAGAGAAGGCTTTGAAGAATACTTGGATTCTTACCTTCCAAGTTCGGTAGGTCCTCACTTTTCGAGGACGATGCCATTATCTACCAATTGGATGTTGTTTAGTCTTAAAGAAACTTTTTTCATTCTCTTTCATTTTGGTAATATAATTATAAAGCCTATATATGGCTATAATTGTTGATGTAAGGGCTATGCCCAAATTGTGATACTCTTGTCTAGATGGTTTAATATGAGACAATGTTATATACTTCTTATGAGACTATTTTATACTATGTATGTGAATTAAAACTAGAAGACTATGTAATATTCTTATACGAAGGGTATATGTATACTCGATAAATATATATTATGTGTTAGCTAGAGCTCTAAGTAAACCTCAATGTAGAATAAACGAAAAGTTTTAAATTTTCCGCATTTTTAACCTATGAATGTAATGATGAATGCTAAGAGGCTACTCATAGTCTCTTCGAGGACGACGACACCGGTACGTCTAGGGGGTGCTCCTCGGATGTGACAATGAGCCTAGAGATATCAATATCATCATGGATCATATCCATACGTCATTTCTTCTCAACCATACTAGATACCCCCATCACGAACTTATTCATCCTAGACCTTGAGTTGGCTACCAAAGTTGGGGCGTACTTAGAGAGTTGGGTGAACTTGAAAGAATACTCCTTAACATTCATTCCCCCTTGACAGAGGTTCATAAATTCAACTAACTTACTCTCCCTCAACTCTATGGGAAAGAATCTATCAAGAAAGGCCGTTTTGAACACTTCCCAATCTACTGAACCTTCCCTTAAGGGTCTCTCATCTTTCCATTGCTCAAACCACACTTGTGCCACATCTTTTAGTTGGTAAGCGGCTAATTCCGCTTTCCCTCTAGGAGTCACATCCATAGCATCTACAACCTTAAACAGCTCATCTATGAAGACTAGTGGATCTTCATCAACCTTAGTGCCATGAAAAGTAGGAGGGTTCATCCTCATGAAATCCCGAATTCTAGAAGTGGGAGTACTTGCATTGGGTTGAGGTCCAACTCCTAGGTTAGCTTGGGCAACCACATGATTAGTGACGATATGAGCTTGAGTCGTCCTGAGTTGATTCAAAGCCCTAAGAGCGACCCTTATCTCCGCATTAGTCATTTCCCCTTCAACATAAGGAGCTTAAGGACTTTGGGGCATTTGAGGTCCTTGGTTCGGGAGGGGGAACCTCCTCATTCACTATAAGAACTTGCTCACCCCGGAGAGGAATTCCCTCGTTAGCTACTTCTCCCTCCTCCCTTTTAGCGGGTGTCCTTCTCGTATTCATGTCCTATAAACACAAGCGAAGAGGTTGAGAAAAGAAACTTATAACACTCAACTCTATGGAACGACACTAGTGTAGTGAAGAAAGTGAAACATCTATCGTCCTATAGCCTCTCGCTCATAGATGTGTCACGTCTCACACAATGAACAAGACTCTACTAGACGTGGCTTGTGAGACTTGGACCCTAAACTATTTCCCAAAACCTTATGCTCTGATACCAAGTTTGTTACGACCCACATGTACACCATAGAAGTTACGTCAACCCTTAGGTCGGAACAAGGTGTACTTTACCTTTCAAAGGTCTTGTAATAGCCTCTTAGCTATCATTCATTACATAAGACATGAAAAGTACTGCAGAAATTTAAAACTTTTCACGATAAATAATAATAAAGACAACATCTTTTATAAATACTAAAGAATAATTTCATCGTCACAAGCCAACTTAAAGACACGACATAAATATCTTAGGGACGCGACCCTTTACATTGAAAGAAAATACATAATTAGTCTTATACAAAAACTAGAGGAATAAAGACTATGCCCTCGAATATATGAGGACATACTTAGTCTTGAGAGAGTCGATTCTCAAGCTTGTCTTCTACCCTTCAACTTTCCTCCAACCTATAGTTATAATGTATAAAAAAGTTTGGGGTTAGTACAAACATTGTACTAAGTATGTAATTATGTAAAATCATGCAAAAAGGGACAATTTAGTTGAAACATACAAGTCATGGTATTTTAATAAAAACCTTCATGAATTAGGCTACAAAACATCATATAGTACCATCATTTAGCACATAAGGTGAAACTTCCATTTTTCTTAACATAGGAGCATGCTTACAGTAAACCCAAAATTACACACGAACTACTCCTATCCTAAGTTGTCCAAAGGCTCCCCTAAGTAAGACATAAAGAGATCGCCCATACAACCTCCTCAATACCTACTCAAGAGGTCCTTAAGACTACTAAGGATAAGCATACTTCTTTTCAATTATACAAGTCATCATTCAATACCAAATACAATAGAGAAACATACATATACTTAGGACATTCACATAAGAACCATCCTCCAAGACAACTCCCAAGTCACACTTAGTGCAATGTGAAAGTAGCAACCCATACTACTACTTCCACTTAGTATTCCTTAGGAATTACCTTAGACTAGGCAGATCACATTCATCACTTAAATAGATTTCATCATGCAAAACATCATATCAACATGTTTCCTTAACATTATATCAACATGCATACTTTCATTTGTATCATATCATGACCCATTCATACCGTACATATAAGAACACACCAAGACTCCCTCCAAATGTTTACTTGTGCAATGGATAGGTAGCGTCCCATTCTACCACCTACCCTAAGTAGTATACCCTTAGAAAGACTTAGTTCATTTTCATACATTTGTTGGGTCTAGCTTTAATCTACATAGACCATGAGAGCTTGACATGGAATCCAGATATTAACCCCTACTGGATGAGGGATCCCTACTTGCCTAAGGTAGGGTCATATTCTTTAGCCTATACATGGATTTTCCAATAGCAACGCCTACGCGAGCACATAGTTACAGGATGAAGAGATTGCTACTAAGTAACTCATTGTCTACTAACGAGGAGCACCCATCTAAAGAGATTCATTAGATACAACATCTCTGCTCATTAAGTGTACCCAACCCTTCTTCAAATCCTCTCGGTGCTAAGCATAACTCTGCCACGGTGTCTTAAACATTCATTGACTATATGTTAGGAGATAACTATTGAACACCCTATCTAAACTTACGAAGGGTATCCAACCTCATACCTATCTTTGGAAAGCTCATTGGGAATAGTAAGGTTGCTACTAAACACTTCATCTCAACTCACGAAGAGTGTTCACCCCAAAATCCCCCTTTTTAAGCTTTTGGAATAGTAGGGATGGTCTAGACACTTCATCTCTACTCACGAAGAGTGTCCACCCTATAGTCCCCCATTTTCATTCATTAACTTCATTCATACATTCAAGTGTGTGTGTGAGTACATGTGAGAACACCTTTCACATAATAGCATTATTCATAACATTGACTTCTAGACATGCTCATACCCACATTTATCACAATTTACACTTATCATACTTCACATATCAAATACATACTTCATTTAGACATAAACCCTTCAAGATACTCATTTCAACCTTCTAACACATACCGTGCATATACATATCAAAATTATCGCTTCACTTCAGATATCATGCCTTCAAGGCCATTCTCATACTACACATATAACTTCATATACTTCAAGTAAACACCACCACCAAATGTGGACCATACCACTCAAGAGCATTTTACAATAAGGATTAAACAACATATCCAACTTACAATTCATCCAAGATCTCACCACCTATCCACAATTAATCCAAAAATTCATCATAAAATAGCCCTTAGTGCTGTAGCTAATACTCAATAAAACAACCAAGAACAATAACTTTAACATTATCTAATCATTCTCATTAAAACCATTTCATAAGCTAAAAGTTGATAAAAGAATAGGCATGATTCCATTGGGTTTTGACATTAAATTCATCATTTAAAGCTAAGAACAACTCATTCTAATCATTAAAACATTTTCATGCAAAGACCCATACTCAGAGTCAAGGAATAAAGAAGTTTGAAGTTTGAAATCCTTTTTGAAATCTCTTTGAAATGGATCCTTGAATGAAAGAAGGTTCAAGTATGACTACCATACCTCAATGAGAAGGAACCCATGAGATTTTTGATGAAGTAAACGTGAAGAACTTGGTCCTCTTCCTTGGAGCTTGAAGCTTGTTCAATGGAGGTATTTGGAGATAGAGTTTTGGAGAGATTTTTTATTTGATCTTTAGGGTTTGAATTAGTGGGTTAAATAAGGTTCAAAATGACCTAAATCACTCCACAAATTATCCCCAAAGTTCCCAAAAGACCCCTACACTACTTGGATCCTTTTCCAACTTCTAATTTGACTTTAAAATGACGCGGCCAAATCTGGGACTTGGCTGTGCGTCGCGTGGTCATTTATTCTGGAAAATATTTTGGGACAGTAGGTTGCGTGTTGGACCCGCATCTCAGGGCCAAAATTGCCCACAAAGTGCTTGTTGTGCATCGCGCAGCAGATCTCAAATCTAGGCTGCCTCGCAGCTGTGATGGCCCATGTTTGCGTCCTCCTCAGGGACCCTTAGGATGGTCCCCGGGGTGTCGTTCTTGAACGTTTCGACCCTTTATATTTCATTCTAGCATAGGAAACATCGATACTCAAATTTACCCTCAAACCATCCCCAAAAACTTCACTACAAAACACTACGACACACTAGTCCAACTTCAACTAGTTCCCGAATGTCTTGGACGTCTGACTTCTAAACACTCCCAAACTTTACAAACTGACTTCTCATGCTAAAATACACTATTTGAATACATTATTAACTAATAAAACACATGCAAAACTCTAGTTCAACCTAGTTCATTTTGGGGGATGTAACAATATATTTCTCTACTTATTTTTTCAATTGAGAAAAGAGAAGTATATATATAGTGTAAAAGGAGTTGTAGACATGTTAACAATTTCCCATGACATTTGTCCATATTTTTCCATGCAAACTGAAAAATGTATGGACATGTGTCAATAATGTTAAAAGAGAATGACATACACTGCCAAGTCTACCATTTTGTATTTTTAATACACTTTGATTATTTTGGCTTTGTAAATACATATTTTTTAAAATAATCTTTTGAAATAAAGCATTTTGCTTACAATCCCCCACTTATTTCAAAAGATTTATAAAAATATAACTTAGAAAAAAATGCAATAGGTTTGGTGTCTTCCGGACTATGAACTAAACTTAGATTGATAAAATTTAATTTGCAGAATTACATGTGAAATATAATATTTCTATGAACAAAATAATTATAGTTGTAAATTAGAGACTTTACCAATCACATTTTGACCACAGTAATTTTGTTGTTCAACACGATTTTGCGCCTATATGCCATGCACGTGCCTGATATTCAAGAGAGCTCTAGATACTAAGACAAAGTCTCGCAGGAGCAGTCACACTCCAACTCTCATATAAGTAAATTCATCAAGTTTACATTTTCTTTAAATACACCTTCCTTAATTAAGTACTATGAATTAATTAAGAGTTAATAACTCATCCGTCATGTTTAGTAGTAGTTTCAAACACTCTCATTTAGTGCGCAGAGCAAATATCGACTTTTGGTAATCCATGAACCTACTTCACGGGATCTCCTATCACATAGGTTGGGTTCCCATCTCTATTGAATACCAAATGACCATAAACCCATTTATATATAGGTCTTAAAAATTTATTTTTCTTTCCACGGGTTTTGTCAGTGAATCCTCCAAATTCAATTCTGACTTCACATAATCAATTGCAATTATTCCATCTTTCAGCAACTACTTAATGACATCATGCCTCAGTTTAATCTGTCTACTCTTATAAATGAAAGATTTATTTTTAGCAATAGCAATTGTGGCTTGGCAATTACAGTGTAAAAACACATAAGACAATTGATCCTTATCAAAGGGATAAACAATTCATACTTATCGAAGGGATCAACAATTCAATCTTTATCAAAAGGATCAACAATTCATTCTTCATTGAAGGGATCAATAATTCATCCTTCATTGAAGGGATCAACAATTCATCCTTCACTGAAAGAATCAATAATTGATCCTTCACATCAAAGGGATTAATTGACAATTCATTCTTTATTAAAGGGATATTCGCTAAGAATTTTCTTAACCGTTCAGCCTCAGAACCAGCCTACTCCAGACTTACTAACTACGACTCCACAGTCGATCTAGCAATGATCGTCGGTTTAGCTGATTTTTAGGATACTGCACCACCACCTAAGGTGAATACGTATCCACTAGTGAATTTCGTCTTATCTAAATTAAAGATCCAAGGTGCATCACAATACCCTTAAAGGAGAATGAAATCCACTATACATGATACCATAAGTCATTGTTTCTTTCAAATATTTCATCATTCTATTCAATGCAAATCAATGCTCATTATTAGGATTATGAGTATATCTACTCAATCTACAAATAGTATAGGCAATACCAGGCCTAGTAAAATTCATTAAATGCAATAGACTTCCAATAATTCGAGCATATTTAGACTGATAAACTGGGTCACCATAATTCTATTTAAATTTAGAGTTAGCATCATAAGGAGTGGCTACATGTGTCACTTCAAAACATTCAAACTTTTTAAGAAGTCGTTCCACATAATGTTCTTGTGACAACATAATACCATCTTCACTCCTTATTACCTTAACTCTCAAAATACTAGTTACTTCACCCAAATCTTTCATATAAAAATTAGTGGATAAAAATAATTTGGTACTATTCACAAATTCAAACTTGTACCAAATATAAGCATATCATCACATAATCATTGACTACAATTTTGGTTAAACACATTTATCCACTTCAATAGAGGTAATAATGTTTTTCAATAAGACTTGATCTAATTTTTCATGCCACTGTTTAGGAGCTTATTTTAGGCCATAAAGAGATTTAATTAATTTACAAACATTATTTTCTTGTCCAAGAATAATACATCCCTCAGGTTGAACCATATAAATTTCTTCTTCTTAATCACCATTTAATAAAGCTTTTTTTTTTTTTTTTTACATCCATTTGATGAATAAAAACTTGTGAATTTATACTAAGACAATTAACATTCGAATAGAAGAAGTTCTGGTCACTGTGTTTCAAAATAATCAATATTTCATTTTTGAGAAAATACTTTTGCAACTAATCTAGCTTTATATTTATGCATAGATCCATGAGGATTAAGTTTCATTTTGAAAATCCATTTACACCTAGTAGGTTTCGCACCAGGAGGTAAATCAGTCAAAATTCATTTTCATAATAGAATCAATTTCAATTTTTATTGCCTCTAAAATTTAGCATCAGAAGACGATATAGCTTCAAAATAATTTAACGGTTCATTATAAACAAGAAAAGTTTGAAAATCATTTCCATAAGAAAAATGCTCTTATCTTGAGCTTTTGATCCTTCATAGTTCCTCAATATTAGAGGCATTCTCGTTATTTCTTTCAACATGTGCATGAGAAGTTTTTTCACAATGTGGAAAAGTATGTTTAAAAATTCCACATTCTTTGTCTCAATAATAGAATTGCAATCAAGCACATCACTTTTCAAAACAAGAAATCTATATGCAACACTATGTTTAGCATATCCAATAAGCATGCAATTAACAGTTTTAGAACTTATTTCTCTCTTATTAAGTCAAGCAAGAGAACTTTAGCAAGACACTCCCACACTTTTAAATATTTCAAGTTAGGTCTATAACCTTTCCATAATTCATAAGGAGTTCTACCAGTTCTTTTATGATGTATTCTATTTTGTAAGTGACAGGTAGATAAATTAGCTTAACCCCACAAATTATTAGGAGCATTAGAACTAATCAACAAAAAATTCATCATTTATTTTAAAGTTATATATTTTCTTTCAGTTACTCCATTAGACTCAGGTGAATATGAAGGAGTTATTTGATGAATATTTTCTTCTTTTTCACATAAATCATTTAAATGTACAAATTCTCCACCTCTATCAGATTGAATCCTTTTGATTCTTCTATCAAATTTATTTTCAACTCAGAGTTATAAGCAATAAAAGCATCAAATGCATCATCTTTATTTCTGAGCAAGTATAATGTATTAAATCTAAAAAATATCATCGATAAAAGTCACGTAATATCTTTACAACCTCTAGTCATAGTCTGTTTCAAATCACCCAAATTAGTGTGGAGCAAAGACAATAATTCAGTTTCTCTATTTACTGGAAAACACAACTTTTTAGTAATTTTTGCTTCAGCACATATTTCACATTTATTAAAATTATATAACTCTAAATAAGGTATTAACCAAGATATCGCATAATCTTTACATATAAGAAATTAACATGTCCTAATCCAGCATGCTATAATTATGCTCAATCATGTAAGCAGAAATAGATACAATTAAACTGAAATTATCACAAATATTAAGTACAAATAATCCATAGTCATCAAAGTTTTGCCCACTAAAATATTACTTTTAGTCAATATGACTTCATTATTTTCATAAAATCTTCATTCGACATTTTCCTAATAATCCCATAGAAATTAAAATTAATTTGGATATTAGGAACCTGCAATACATCACTCAATGCCAAATTTTTACTTTGGGAAGTTATTTTTCTTTTCCAAGACCTTTAGTTGTTCTCTAGTCACCAAAGTAAACAACATCTCTCATTTCTAAACATGGGTGGATGACACACAATCATTTTTATTTTTAAAAATGTGCGTAGTAGCACTAGAGTCTATCACCCAGTTTCTTACATTGGTCACAACATTTATTTTTGAAATGACCACAATAATAAGATCATCCGTTTCAACTAAAGTTATTTTTAGCTTAGGGGGATTGTCATTTTTTTCAACATTGTTTTGCATTGACGTGTATTTTCCATGAAGATTTTATCATATGAATTGGATTTGTAACTATGTCTATTTACATACCTGTAATTTTGTTTACCGTAAGCCTCCGGCAGAACTTGAACAGTACAAATCATGGTGGCAGCTGTCAAATCCGGGGAGTACCCCTTAGACGTAATCGGCGTCGTCGTCCTCGAAGAGGACTAAGACTAGCCTCTTAGCTTACATCATTAAATTCATAGGTTAAAAATGCGGAAAATTTTCAAACTTTTTCGATCACTTCTACAATGAGGTTTACTTAGACCTCTGCATACACATAATATATATATATATATATATATATATATATATATATCGAGTATACATAGACCCTTCGTATAAGAAGATTACATAGTCTTCTACTTTTATTGCAAACACCTAGTATAAGATAGTCTCATAAGAAATCTATAACATTGTCTAGTATTAAACCATCTAGATAAGAGTATCACCATTTGGGCATAGACCTTACATGAACAATTATAGCCACATATAGGCTTTACAATTATAGTACCAAATGAAAGAGAATGAACAAAGTGTCTTTAAGACTAAACAACATCCAATAGGTAGATAATGACATCGTCCTCGGAAAGTGAGGACCTACCGAACTTGGAAGATAACAATCAAAGTAGTCTTCAAAGCCTTCTCTAATATCAACGGTCGGATCCTACATTTGTAGTAAACATCAAACATGGTTTAGTACACACTTGTACTAAGTATGGGTATATGCACATAAACGAGTGAAATCATGCTAAAGAGGACATTTGATCAAAACCATGCTAAAGTACTTTGAAAAGCCTTATGCACAATTAAGAACCCATATAATCCAATATTCACATAAGAAATAGCTCAAAACTATGTACAACACAAGACCAACATCAACAAGTAATAGTCAAGTAAACATATACAAGAGTTCATAACATCATATTACAAGCAAGATCCTTACTCATAACGCACCATTTAGCTTACAATGTGCAATGACCAAGCAAAGCCCCATAACCTTACTCAATAAAGTAAACCAAACAAAGAATCACAAGTAATGCCAAACTCAACATAACATAGCATCAATAATAACCATCATCATATTTAGCAATATAGACCAATATCATGTTCACGAATGAAACTAACATCATATAGGTTCATCAACATTTAAAGTCAACATCTTTATAGCATATACATTATAAGAACACAAGAACAACCTTCTAAGGATTCCCTCAAGGCAAACTAGTGCAAGGCATAGGTAGAGTCCCATACCCCTACCTAGGCTAAGTCAAACCTCTCAAGTCACCGTAGTTAGTGTATAGTCCATTACTTCATTTTACTTTCGGGAACACTTGCCTTAACCGACATAGACCACAAGAGCTAAGTGTGAAATCCGATGTTGTAAAACCTTACACCTATGGAAGGCGGACTACCGGCCAAAGTAGTACCAAACATAAACATAGCATCTAGGTGGATCCGCTAGCTAGTATTCATATGGTGGCAACAAAGTTTATGGATCTTGGGGGCTGTCATGGAAACATCACTCTATGCCCTTTTTTGACTATGAGGCTATCCACCCCGTGAGGACTATGGTGAACCCTACCTTCCCCCTTCAGAAGGCGCCACCCCTCATCTACAAGTTCACTCGGTGCTAATCTAGAGTCCATTTTGAAATGTCTTTAGTTATTAATCATCACTTAGTTTAGGTCATAGGGTCTAATCCCTTATATAGTAATTTTCATTTAGCTCAATAGGTATTGCATGAGAATATCCTTTCAATACAGCCCTCATATGTGAGATTAGCACATTAACATCATCATATCATAATAAGGTACATAGGTACTTTATAACCAACCTTATATCATTTAATCTTAAGTATAATGTCACAATAACATAGTCAAGACATTTCAATACAACATCCTACCAACACCAATGTAGGCTATTCACAAGGTATACTTCAATTGAACCACATCATTGATCACAAGCCATCATACTTGAACTAAAGGTTAGAATCATGAATACTTACCAAATCTCTTTCAAAAGCCATCATCATGGTCTTACCATCAACCAACCAATTACATCCAATAATAGGTGTAGTACCATCATTCAATAATAATTAATACAAGAACTAGGTCAATTGCATCATCACTATCTCAATTAACATCGATTCATAACCTACGGTTAGGTGAATTAGGGTTCATCATGAATTCAACAAGAACTAGATTCAATTCCAACAATATATTACCCTAGTCAATCCATACATGAATTAGAATAGATAAAACAAGTCTAATAATTAAATCATTCTTCAATTCCCATCAATTCGTGACCAAGATCCAAGATTTGGGAAAATGGGGAAGGGAACATGATCAACATGAAATTGCATCAATTTACATCAATTTATCAATAATCTATACTCAATTAGTCATAGGAAATCACAATTTATCATCAATTTGAACTTTAAAAGAAAATACATTAGAATTGGAAAACCCCATGGAATTGGATAATTTGAAAATCAACTTTGAAAGGACCTATGGGGAAAGGAATCCCAAGAGTGAAGAACCCATACCTTAATGAAGATTAATACACAAAATTGAAGTGAAATCCTATAGAAATTTACCTTCTTCTTCAAGTTTTGTTCCTTCTTCTATGAAGGAATTGGGGAGAGAGAAAGTAGAAAGAGAGGAGAGCTTTTAAATTTTTGTTTTGGGATTTGGGTTTGGAGTGAGTTAAAATGACTTAAAACTGACCCTAAGTCAATATATAGTCACCCCCTAAATTACCCAAAACACCCCTCACTTAAAATGGTCTCTTAGTGAAGTCAAAATGTCAAAAATACGATTTTACCGAATCAGGGAAGTGGCTCCGCATTGTGGGGCCAACACGCACTTTTTTTCCAAAAATTAAATTTGAACCAGTGAGGTACGTGTGGGCTGCGCGTCGCGCAGTAGCCCACTGATTCTTGACTCTTCACAGGCTGCTTTGGCAGCCTGCCCACCCATGTTGGGGTCCTCCTCCTTTACCCTTCGGGTGGTCCTTAGGGCGTCGTTATAGGACGTTTAAACCCTTTATACTACACTCTACCTAACCAAAGCCTTTATACAAGTTTTGGACTTCATTTGACCCTCTGAAACCACCCCCAAACATAGCGACGTCAACTAGTTCAATTAATCTAGTTTTCGGACGTCATGGACGTTCTTTGACGTCTTGACTCTAAAACTTCTTGGATGACTTATATACATTATTTTAGGTCTTAAAATAGTATTTAAACTTTTAGACACTCATGTTAGGCTCTATATTAGGTCTTGACTTTTCAGAGTGTTACAGCAGCAGCAACATCAGTATGCTCGATACCAACAGTAATTTCAGGACACATATTACATGTATTAGTTTCTTATATTGTTTGGGAAATTTTAAGAAATTTCATAATAATAATAATAATAAATAACGTTATTATTTATCAAAAATTAGTCCTGAAAATAAGAGATATATTACTACGAAGATATATAAATATTAGTACAGATAATCCTAAGAAACTAATTCAATGATGCGAAATATTTCAGTAGGATTAAACAAGCACTTCCCTATATTAAATAGAGGTAACAGGAATGAACAAATTAATTAAAATCATCTTGTTATTAGCGGAAAATAAAATAACATTAATTAAAATAAACAAAAACCAGAAAGGGGGTAATAAACAAAAATTAAAAAATGGAAAGGAGAGATTGGAAAGAAAGGCAGAATATATTTTTCTGCTTATTTTTGCTATTGAGAAAGGAGAAGTATATATATAGTGTAAAAGGATTTGTAGCCATGTTGACAAGTTGGACATGCCACTTGTCCCAATTCTTCCATGCAAAGTGACAAATGTATGGACATCTGGCAAGAAGGTTAAAAGAGAATGGCATACACTGCCAAGTCTACCATTTTGTAATTTTAATACACTTTAAGTATGTTGTCTTTGTAAATACATTTTTGTTAAAAATAATCTTTTGAAATAAAACATTGTTGCTTACAGTACATTGGGAGTGGAGAAGGTCTACTCTGAATTTGGAATAATTAACCTCCAGTAGCAACTCCTTGACAATTCTATGGGGGTACAAAATCCAATTGAATGCTTTTTAGGTCTAGAACCTAAAGGTAGGCATTGAAGTCTGTCTAGTAGAAGTGCACCTTTAATTTCTTGAGGGAGATCATTTTCTTGGAGGATCACTTCAATGTTGATGATATTAATAGCATGCTTAGCAAGGGAGTCTGCAACCACATTAACTTCTCGATGGCAATGTTATGTTGCACTCAAAGTGGCACTAGTACTGCAATAGGTTAACTTTTGATAGTGCTTGTGGGTCTAAGTGTTTTCTTGATTAGGTTCTCGTTCCACTTTTTTTCTTTATTTCCTCAATCAATCAAAGTCATCTTTCCTATTTTTTCTCTACTTACACGTTTTACATTTTCATATGAAAATTGCTTTTTGGGCTTGACTACTATTCTTGCTTAACACAAGTGTTACTTATCCTTCAGGAAACACTTCTATATGTATGTGGATGATGCTAGTTTATTTGTAAGAAGAGAACAAACATCATGTTATTTGTTGAAAACAAACAAACAAAAAATGGTCATAAGTCTATTTTTCTTTTATTTAATTCTCAGTTTTGTGTTGCTAATAAGTCCATGCTTGTATTCATCCTTTGAGCATCATATTTTCTCTCCCACTGAAGCTTCCTCTTTGCTTCAGTTTAAGCAACACTTTTCAATTATATCCAACGCTAGTCACATATATGATAGAGCTTCTTTCCCAAAAATGATGTCTTGGAATAAGAGTAGAGATTGTTGCACTTGGGAGGAGGCACTTGTGACTTATTATACAGTCATGTTATCGGATTAGACCTTAGTTGTAGTCAGTTTGGTGGAAGTATTCATCCAAATAATATCCTCTTCCATCTTCATAATCTCAAGACACTAAACCTTGATAACAAGCACTTCAATTATTCTTCAATCCCACATAACACTGGCCGATTGACGAATTTGAGGCATCTCAACCTATTATGGTCTTCATTTTGTGGAAAAATAGCAAAAGAAATCTCATACCATTCCAATTTGGTTTCACTTGACCATTCATATGGTTTTGTATTACAACTTGATGAGAAAACATATGAAACAATGCTTCAGAACTTCACAAATATAGAGGTGCTTTCTCTCCCTCACATCGATTTCTCATTTCGGATACCTGTGAATATTTCTTCCTCCTTAAGGTACCTGGTGTTAGAACAAAAATACTCAAGAAACTGATTTGAAAAAATAAAAATAGAGTGAACTTATGAAATTCCTTGTGTATATTAATCTGCAGAAAGTCTGAATTTATACAAAGAAAAAACATAAATATTAAAACTAAAATAAGAACATGTGCCACTAACTACCATAAAAGAGGCCACTAACAGCCATAATGGGGCCACTAACTTCAGAAAGTTGAGCAACTAAAGTTGACTAAGTCTAGCTAGAAAATAGGATGCACTAAACTGAAATAAGTAAAAACAGTAAAAATAATAATAAGCTGAAAAAATGCCAATTGTCTAACACTCCTCCTTGGCATTTTTGTGGCAAACACCAATTCTTTGCCTCAGATCTTCAAACCTTTCCTTTGGCAATGACTTGGTGAAAATGTCAGCTAGCTGGTTCTCAGATGAACAATGAACAAGCAACACTTCATTAGATTGTTGGACTTCTCTAATAAAATGAAACTTGATCTTGATATGTTTAGTTCGACCATGAAACACTGGATTTTTTGAGATTGAAACTGCTGAACTGTTGTCACACATGATCTTGGTAGCTTCTGTTTGTTCATGGCCTAAGTCCTTCATCATCTTCCTTAGCCAGATAACTTGATTCACAGCAGATGCAGCAGCTATGTACTCAGCTTCTGCTGTTGATTGAGCTGTAGTTTCTTGTTTTCTAGAGCTCCAACTAAAACAACTTTTCCCCAAATAGAAAAGATATCCAGAGGTGCTTCTGGAATCATCAACTCCACCACCCCAATCACTATCAGAGTACCCGATCAGGTTCATAGTTACTTCGGTAGATGTTGGGAAAAAAATTCCAAACTTGCTGGTTCCTTTAATATACCTTAACACTCTTTTAGCCGCTGTGAGGTGTGTGTCCTGCAAGGCCTTAGTTGGCAATCTGTTCAGCAAATATACAGAGGTATTGACTGCCTTAGCCCAAAACTGATTTGGGATCTTTCTTTCGAGCAAAACACATCTGGCCATCTCCATTACTGTCCTGTTCTTCCTTTCAGACACGCCATTTTGTTGTGGAGTGTATGGTAATGTCAATTGGCATTCAATACCTGTGCTATTACAAAACTCCACAAATTGAGAAGAAGTATATTCTCCTCCATTGTCAGACCTTAAAGCCTTAGTACTAAGATTACATTGATTTTCTACTAAAGCTTTAAATTGTTTAAAAACATCAAAGACTTCACTCTTCAGTGAAATAAACCCAACACATTCTGGTGTAGTCATCAATAAAGAGGAGAAAGTATTTGTTACCACTCAGCGAATCTGTTTTCATTAGGCCGCAAACATCCGTATGAATGAGCTGAAGTTTCTGATTAGCTCTCCGTACTTGATTTGCTTGAAATGGCAATTTTGTTTGCTTTCCCTGTTGGCAAGTTTCACAAACTTGAGCATTAGAAAGAAATTCAGGCATATTTTCCACTAGCTCCTTTTTTTTCATCTCGGCGATGCTTCTCAGATTGAAGTGACCAAACCTTTTGTGCCATAGGTTTGTACATGTTTGTGAAGTAATAGTGTAAGCCTGCTCAGTTATTTTCTCCCAATCAACTGAAAACATTCTGTTGCTCATCTTGACATAAAATAACTCTACTCCAGAAGGGTCAGAAACAACACATTCACGATTCTTAAAATGCAGAGAATAATTATTTTCAAGCATTTGTCCAACACTCAACAAATTTTGACTCATATCAGGTGTGTACAAAATATCAGAAATAGTTTTGATACCTGATATTGTTGAGATAGACACTGTACCTCTGCCTTTGACTTCTACTGCCTCACCATTTCCCACTTTTACTTTAGATTTGTAAGTATCATCGAGGAATTTGAACAGTTCAACATCATTGCACAAGTGATGTGTGCAACCACTGTCAAGAAGCCATGAATCAGAGGATTCACTGATTGAAAAATATGAAACTGCAAAGAGTTGCTCTTCATGTGCATCGGCAGCTTCTGCTACTTGTGCTTGCAAAGCACCAGAGGCCTTTGCTCTTGATTTGTAGACCTTGGATACGTGTCCCGTCTGCTTACAGTTGCCGCATATAGCATCGACTCTCCACCAACAATACTTCTCCAGATGTGTATTTCTTTTACAATGTTTGCAAGGAGGGAACTTCTGCTTCACATCTCCACTATTGTTTCCTCCATCATGCTTGCCTTTATTCTTTTGGTGGAATTGTTGCTTTCCTTTTTGCTTTTGTACAGAGAAAGCTCCTTCACTGAACTTTTCCCGTCTCATAGTCCTCCTTTGCTCTTGTGCTTGAAGAGCACTCATTAGTTCACCTAATGAAAGTTTGCTCAGGTCCTTGGATTCTTCAAGAGAGGAAATCTTAGATTCAAACCTCTCCGGAAGAGTCACAAGAACTTTCTCCACAATTCGTTTATCTGTAAATTCCTCACCAAGAAGTCTAATGTTATTAACAACTAAGGAGATTCGATCAGCATACTTACTGATAGTTTCATCCTCCTGCATATTCAAGGACTCAAACTCTCTTTTCAGGTTCAACACTTGCATTTGATGTGTTCTATCGCTTCCTTGATATTCTTCTTTCAACCTATCTCAAGCCTCTTTTGCAGTTTTGCAAGCCATGATTTTGTAAAACACAAAATCTACCACAGCATTCTGCATAAGCGACTTGGCTTTAGATTTCTTTGCCTTATCTTCATTGTTGGATTTGATCTGAGCCAAGGTAGGATTTGCTGGTAGAGCATCAAGTGGTTTATCTTCCGTCACAGTTTCCCAAAGTTCATAGGCTTCCAAAAAAGCTTGCATCTTCACAGACCAGATTTGGTAATTTTCACTGGTGAAAGTGAATGGTGGATTTAAAGGTAGGTTGTTGGATGCCATTTGTGTTGTAGGTTAAAACTTTTTTTGTCCTGTAAGATCAACTAGAGGCTCTGATGCCACTGTTAGAACAAAAATACTCAAGAAACTGATTTGAAAAAATAAAAATAGAGTGAACTTATGAAATTCCTTGTGTATATTAATCTGCAGAAAGTCTGAATTTATACAAAGAAAAAACATAAACATTAAAACTAAAATAAGAACATGTGCCACTAACTACCATAAAAGAGGCCACTAACAGCCATAATGGGGCCAATATTGGGGCCACTAACTTCAGAAAGTTGAGCAACTAAAGTTGACTAAGTCTAGCTAGAAAATAGGATGCACTAAACTGAAATAAGTAAAAACAGTAAAAATAATAATAAGCTGAAAAATGCCAATTGTCTAACACCTGGATCTTTAATATACTAATCTGCGAGGTGTTCTCCGAGACAGATTTTTCCTTCCACCAAACAGCTTGAAAATGCTCAAATTGAGCATTAATCATCTTCTCAAAGGATTTCTTTTCAAAGATCCACCACAGCAACACTCTGTTAATGGAGTTGGATATTTCATCCACAAACATCTCTGGTGAGCTGCCTCATTCAATTGGCACTTTCAGTTCCTTGAATCTCTTGTACCTCGAACAATGTCAATTCCCTTGTTCCATTCCCGATTCCATTGGAAATATTACAAAAATTAGGGAGTTTTTTCTTTGGGCTAATCATTTCACTTGGCATATTCCTTCCACAATCTCTAAATTGAAGCACCTCACAGATTTACATCTTTTTGACAACTCATTTTCAGGTGAAATTCCTGATGTTTTCTCTAACCTCCAAGAGCTACGCTTTTTAGATCTTTTAAATAACAGCTTCATTGGTCCATTTCCAGCTTCATTTTTAATTTTGACACATCTTCAGCAGTTAGACTTGTCAAGTAATTCCTTATCCCCACTTACTAATAATGCGAGCATTCTTCAAAGCTAACTTTTGTGTATTTGTCTTACAACTAGCTGAATGGTACCATACCATATTGCGTGTTTAACCTACTTTTGCTATCTTTGTTGTGTCTCATTAATAATCAATTTAGTGAACTATCCGATTAGATCAAAACAAACCCAACATTAGAATTCCTGTTTTTAAATTATAATCAACTCAGTGGTTCTTTTCCTCAATCACTTGCGAACTCACAAACCTTTATTCCCTTGAACTTTCATCAAATAACATCACTGGTGATGCGGGAATATATACCACTTTTCTTAGGCTATCATCTTTATTCTTATCATCTTGTGAACTGAAGGATTTTTCACACTTATGTAAAGACACTTGTGTACTTGGATATTTCTAACAATAAGATTTGTGGTCAAATCCCTAATTGGTTTAGCGGCATGAGGTGGGACTCGTTGCAGTTCCTCAAAATTTCTCATAATTAATTAACAGGCAACATACCACAATATCATTTCCATAATCTAGAGTCTCTTATCTTAAATTAACTCTCTCCAGGATCAACTACCTTCATCCATTTGTAACATGAGCTCGCTTGAATTTCATGGTTTATCATGCAACAACTTCAGTAACTCGGTTCAACATTGCTTGGGAAACATGACTATGCTTGTGGTGTTGGACTTGAGAAGGAGCAATCTAATAGGGAGTTTTCCCCCATTATGTGCACACAATAATTCATTGAGTACCATTGTCGTAAATGGTAACCGATTTGAAGGACCTGTTCCTGTGTCGTTGCTCAAGTGTGATGGTCTAAAAGTTCTTGATGTTGGGAACAGTGCTATAAATGACATGTTTCTAGCTAGGCTTGGAAGTCTTCAAGAGTTGCAGGTCCTTATGTGAAAGTAGAGCAAGTTCCGTCGACCTATCTATACGTGTCACACTAATATTAGCTTCCCAAGTTGCAAATTTTTTATCTCATATTGATTTAAGTGGCTCGCTTCCTACAAATTCTTTTGGGAACATCAATGCAATGATCATATTATAGGATGAACACACAAGAGAGATCAGGTACATGGAGTCATCTATGGTGATGATGTGATTGTTAGCATGATGGACAACTAAATGATTATTTATGTTAATGTAATTATATTAGCTTGATCATACACATTTCTTATAGAATCAATGAAATAAATATTGTGATAGAATAGCTGATTTAGAAGGATAACAAGACAAATTTTATAGGGATTGAATAGTAGATTTGTAGAGATAGAATACCAGATCTTTAGGGATAGGTTGACGGATGTTTAGGGATGTGTAATCTTTATTTTCTCTATATAATGGAAAGACTCTCTCACTTTGAAAGGAAGTCGGTAGAAAATTGACATGGTATTTGAGCCTTCCCTTGTATTTTTTCATAGTGTCATATGTGGTTCCTTAGAATTTTGTTTGACTTGGTTTTTGGTTGACTGTTCATCGACAATCAATCCTACCACCTGGGAATTTTGTTCTTGGTCATTCTAGTTGCTTTCTTGAGTCTATACAGTTTTCATAGCTATTCAAAAGTATGAATTCATATCACTTTGAATCCTTCGGTATTTGTTTTACTGATTTAGTTTCAGTTGTTTGTCATCGGCAAATAACTATGGGGCGATATATATGGAAGTGATCCTGCTCCTACTGTTGCAACAAAGCTAGGTCAATGCAAGATTAAAGATCATTGGGTGATGACATGGATTCTTGGGTCAATTGACCCTCTTATTGTTCTTAATCTTAGGCTGTAATAGACAACTAAGGCCATGGGGATTTCTTAACAAAAGGTTTACAACCAAGATGATAGTTCAAGACACTTTCAGTTAGAGTATGAAATTGCTAATTACTCTCGAAGAACTCTTTTTATTCAGGATTATTTTGCTGGATTTCAGATTTATAGATGAATTTACGGATATTGTCTATGCTAAAATACCTATTGAATATCTATTTGTGATTCAGGAAATTCATGAACAAAGCAAGAAGGACCAACTTTTTATGAAATTACGCTATGACTTTTAGAGTGTTCGCTCTAACTTAATGAATCGTGACCCATCTCCCTCTTTGGATGTTTGCTTTAGGGAATTACTTCATGAAGATCAACCTTTTGTCACACAAAATGCTTTCAAGAAAAAATGATGTCATTGTTGCATTTGCTGCTCAAAGTAAAGGAAATGGCAGGGATATGAGTAGAACTCAATGTTACAGTTGCAAGGAATATGGTCATATTTCTAGCAGTTGTGACAAGAAGTTCTTAAATTATTGTAAACAACAAGTACATATTATCAAAGAGTGTCCCACTTGCCCTCAAAATCGTAGGTTCAATGTATTCAAGCTGGAATAAACTGTTCCACTAATGATAACTCATCTTCGGGACTAGTACTTACTCTTGAAATGGTACAACAAATGATTGTGTTAGCCTTTTCAGCATTGGGATTACAAGGTAATGATGTTACATATAATTTTTGGATTGTTGATTCAGGTGCTTCCAATCATATGAAAAGCTCAACGAGCATCCTCAAAATGTTTGTAACTGTCAAGGTCCATCAAAAATAGAGATTGTAAATGGTCGTAATTTATCCATTACCAAGATTGGGGACATTACTCAAACTTTCATTAATGTTTTTGTTTCACCAAGCTCTCAACTAGTCTTATTTAAGTTGGACAATCAGTAGATAACAATTGTGATGTGAATTTTTCTTGTGCTGGTTGTATTGTGCATGATCAGGTGTCGGGGACAATAATCGCGAAGGGGACTAAAGTTGGACGATTGTTGCCTATGCATTTTTCCATTCCTCCCGTTCTATCTTTTGCTTGTACTATTACTTCTGGTAAGATTGAGGTTTGACATAAGTTTCTAGGACATCCAAATTCTGTTGTGTTGCTTCCATTGATTGTTCTACTTGTAAGTTAAGCAAAATTAAAACTCTTCCTTTTCCTAATTTTGGTAGTCGTGCTACAAAGTGTTTTGATGTCATTCATAGTTATGTTTGGGGAATTTCACCAATTATTTCTCATTTTCATTTCAAATACTTTGTGAAATTTATAGATGATTATAGTCGGTTAACATGGGTGTATTTTCTTCGATCCAAAGCTGAGGTATTTTCCATGTTCAAGACATTTTTCGCTTACATTGAGACTCAATTTTCTGCATGCATCAAATTACTAAGATCTGATTCTGGTGGAGAATATGTCTTATGAATTTAAAAAATTCTTTCTTGACAAAGGAATTGTCTCACAACACTCTTCCCAAATATACACAACAACAAAATGGAGTCGTTGAACAAAAAATTGTCATCTTTTAGATGTCACTCGTACTTTGTTGAGTGATTCCTATGTACCAATCAAAATATTGGCTGGAAGATTTATCTAGTGATGTCTATTTAATTAATAGATTGCCATCTAAAGTAATAAATCTTGAATCTCCATATTTTCGTGTTTATTACCAAGATCCTAACTATAGTGATTTTCATACATTTAGTTGTTTCGTTTTGTGCATTTGCCTCCTTCGCAATGCAATAAACTTTGTGTACAATCTACTAAATGTGCATTTATGGGTTATAGTACTTCACAAAAAGGTTTTATTTTCTATGATCCATGTTCTCACAAATTTCGTATTTCCAGAAACGTTGTTTTCTTTGAGAATCAGTATTTCATTCCTATGATTATAGATTCATCTTCTATTTCTCCTCTTCTTCCTACTTTTGAGAATTTTTCATCTTCTTTTAAGAGGTTCAAACCTGTATGAACGACGTCGGCCAACTTTATCCTATCCCGACATTGATCTGCCGCCTGAAACTGTACCACAACCAGAATATCAGAATTCTTCAAGATGTGTTCCTCTTGAGCATACTCAACGATCTACCAGAGTATCTCATACTCCCAATTGGTATGGTTTTCCTCTACTTTATCCAACATATCTGCTCAATCTTGTACTCACAAGCTTCCAAGCATGAATGTTGGCAAAAAACAATAGACAAAGAACTTTTGGTTCTGTCCTATAGGATGTAAATGGGTTTATTAAATCAAACTTTATTTTGATGGAACTCTTGATCGGTACAAAGCTCGATTGGTTGTTCTTGGTAACACATAATAGTATAAGGAGACTTATGCACCAGTAGCCAAAATGACTACGGTGTGAACTATTATTGTCATTACTGCATCACAAAGCCTGCCTCTTTATAAAATAGATGTCAAAATGGCTTTTCTCCATGGTGATCTTAATGAAAACATTTATATGAAACCTCCACCTGGTTTGTTCTCATCGCCAACATCATATGTATTCAAGTGGAAGCGGTCTTTGTATGGATTAAAACAAGCTCCTAAATATTAGTTTGATAAGTTTCGGTCTACTTTGCTATAATTTTAATTTGAGCAATGCAAATATGACTCATCTTTGTTTTGTTGGAAAATATCTACAGGTTGTGTTCTTTGTTTGATGTATGTTGATGAAATTATTATCACATGAACTGTTTCTTCACTAATAACTAGCCTCCAACAACAACTTAAAGATTTTTTTTATACGAAAGATCTTGGTACTGTTACTTATTTTTTGGGTTCGGAAGTTCATTATGTTGCTTCAGGTGTGTTTCTAAACCAAGAAAAATATACTCAGGATCTAATTTCTTTTGCTGGTCTCCAAGATTCCTTCTTTGTAGATACTCCACTGGAATTGAATGTGAAGTATCATCGTCAGAAAAGCGATCTTCTTCCTGATTCAACTATGTTTTTGACAATTAGTTGGGAGTCTAAATTACCTCATTATTACTCTGCCTGATTACTCTTTTGCATTTCAACAAGTTAGTCTATTTATGCAAGATCCCCCTCATCTCCACTTGGTGGTTGTTCGTCGCATCATTCGGTATCTTCTAGGAATATATACTCGTGGATTGTTCTTTCCAAGTGGTTCTCCTATTCGTCTTAATGCTTTTAGTGCTTCTGATTGGGTGGGATGTCCTGATACTCGTCGTTCAGTCTATGGCTGGTGCATGTTTCTCGGAGAGTCATTGATATCTTGGAATATTAAAATGAAAGATCATGTGTCAAAATCTTCAACAAAATCTGAATATAGATCCATGTCTACTACTTTCTCCTAGGTTGTATGTCTTTGTTATTTACTTGCTGAGATTGGATTTCCTCAATCTCATCCTACTCCTCTCCACGCTTACCATACAAGTGCTATTCAGATTGCTACTAATCATATTTTTCATGAAAGGACCAAACACATCCAAGTGAATTGTCATTAAATACGAGAAGTTGTAGATAAAGGAGTCATTACTCTTCCACATCTATTCAGTGATCTTCAAATAGCTGACGTGTTTACAAAATCCATGGTATGGTAACGCCATCAATTTCTTGTAGGCAAATTGATTCTTCTTGATCAACCAACATCAATTTGAGGTGGGATGTAGCATGATGGACAACTAAATGATTTTACATATTAATGTAATTATATTAGTATGAACATATACATTTGTTGAAGAATCAAAGGAATAAATATTGTGATAGGATAGCTGATTTGGAGGGATTGCAAGGACGATTTAGAGGTATTGAATAGCAAATTTGTAGATATAGAATAACTAATCTTTAGGGATATGATGACAGATCTTTAGGGATGTATAATCTTTGATTTCTATATTTAATGGAAAGACTCTCAATTTGAGAGGTGACTCAGCAGAAAATTTATAGTCATTTTACACATCGTATGAGGATTCAGTGAGTTTGTAATCAAAGGACAGGATATTAAGATAGAAAGAATCAACACAAATATTACAACCATAGATATCTCAAGCTACCATTTTGAAGGTATCATTCTGAATACACTAAAGGACCTCAACACTTTGGCTACTCAATTTATCCCATAACAATCTTATGGTGATACTCTAATGCAATTTGGGCAATTGAATACGTGTTAACCTTTAGATCTATCTTGGAATCGGCTCACTAGATTCCACAGGAATTGACAAGAATGAAATTGCTGGCCTTGTGTCTCAAAATCATTTCGTTGGACCAATTCCTCATGATCTACAATTCAATAAATTTTAAAAAATTACTTGTATGGTGGAATCCTTGATTTATGTGGTCCTCCTTTATCAAAGAAATGTGAAACGAGTGTTTCGTCACAAGTTCCTGAACCATTAGAGTTTGAAGAAGATGAAAGTGAGTAATATTTTTTAATGGATTTATGTGGGAATCAGTAGTCATAGGCTATAGTTTTGGACTAGTTGTTGGAATATCGTCTGGAGTCTCATATTTATATATCATAAGCCAAAATGGTTTGTAGAATTTTTCGATGGACTCATGCTTCACAATAGAAGAAGGCCAAAGAAGAGAGCTCATAGACGACGGACTTAATTGAAGATTGAGAGGTCTAATAACTGAACTATTCTGTTTTTGTCTTTTTAAACTTTCTATTTGTTGTTTGTATATGTTAGAAACATAATTATCAACTTTTATTCAAGTTATGGTAGTTCGTTTCTGTTTCAAATTGACAGAAGTGATCTACACAGCCACTCATTATCTATGTTACTTAGATTATTCAAAAATTTCAATGGGTACATGTTGGATTCTTCAAAAGAATCAGAACAATTACAACAACCATAGATATCTCAAACAATCATTTTGAAGGTGTCATTCCGGAAACATTAAAGGATCTGAGCTCACTTTGGCTACTCAATTTATCTCATAACAATCTCATAGGTGATATCCCAATGGAATTGGGGCAATTGAATACACTTGAAGGTTTAGATCTCTCCAGGAATTGGCTCACTTGAAAGATTCCACATGAACCCACAAGAATGAACTTTCTGGCCTTCTTAATCCTCTCTAAAAATCATCTCGTTGGACCAATTCCTCAAGGTGCACAATTCAACACAATTGAAAATGACTCATATGGCGGCAAACTTGATTTATGTGGTCCTCATTCATCAAAGCAATATGGAACGAGTGATTCATCACATGTTCCTCATCCATTGGAGTCCGGAGAAGAAGGAGAGTCATATATATTTAGTGGATTTTATGTGGGAATCAGTAGTCATAGGCTACAGTTTTGGACTAGTTGTTGGAACTGTCATGTGGAGCCTCATTTTTAAATATTGGAAGCCAAAATGGTTTGTGGATTATTTTGAAGGAATTTTTCCCAAGAAAATGTGAAGGCACAAAAGAGAGATAAGAGACGACGAACTTAATGGAAGATTGCAACAGTGAACTTTTCTGTTTGTTGTCTTCTTAATTTTCTGTTGGTTGTTTGTATATACTTGATAGCAATATAATTGTATATGTTATTTTATCAGAATGACTTGTTAACCTGTGACTTAAGACATTGAAAACAATGATCCAAATAATCTTAAATGTTTTGAATCGAAACTGCCACTAACATGCAGATTGTGTAATCATAGCCTTAGGAACAATCTCTATAATCCGATGTTTGTCTTCATGGCCGAACTCATACACACAGAGGATAGCAACTATTGAGCTGCTGACTGAAGTGATCTACATGTTGTTCTTTTTCTTTAAATGCAAAACGCTCTCTATCACGATTTTCTTTATTTTGATGGTTCGAACCCGAAACCCTTGGTTCAATTTTACCTAGAACCATGCATTTAGCATAAATATATGTACTATGACATTATAGTTATTATACAAAGTGGAAAGTTCGAGGGATAATCATAATAAGACCATCTCTGAACTCGGGTGTGTAACTGCAAATCTGACTCAACTTTAGGGTTATATTTAGGGCGGTTCAAAATCGCACCGTAACTGATAAGCCCATCGCAAAATTGACTTATTGGTAATAGATTATCAGATTAATGGTTGGTCAACGGATTAAAATTTTATAGTTAACGTTATGGGGGGAAATTACTCAATTTCCTTATAGGGTAAACCTTTAACCCATTAAAAATTATTGCAGTTACATTTTTATAGTAAGTATATTTATTAAATAAATACTAATGAGCTTGCACCCTCAAAATGTGATTTACAATTACTGAATTACCAATTTAAGTAGGTTAGAGAAATTGTTCTGTTTGATGGGAGATGAATATAATTGTGAGTGGAAGTAAAAAAAGGGAGTACGAAATGTTCGAGCCAATACACCAACCGATAACCATCCATTAATTCCTAAACCGATACCGAGCCTACAAATAATGTATAGGTTGGCTAGCAGATTAATTTCTTTCTCGTGTTAGTAATTTTATCTTGTTTTATTTTTTCTTTCACTTAGACTCCATACTAGATGGTGTTGCCCGTGCACACACGGCCCAACAATTTACAGTTTTAAGTGATAATTGCTTAGCTTGAAGATATACAATGATAAACATTTATAGCTATATCGAAGAAATGTGTTAGAATAAAGTATTTAACTTTATAATGGGGAATGTCTTTATAGGTAAAACATGCATTTTACATATGTCTTTATAGGTAATACATGCGTTTTACATATCCAACACAAAATAACAATAACAATACCTAATCAAAGGGTCCTGCAAGAACAAAATAATTCCAAAAATTGTCCCTATCATAATTCGTAAGGCAACATGACAAGCAACAATTATTTGATAAAATTTCTTGGTAATCATCAACATGAAGGACAATAACTTTCATTATTGTAACCAGATAGAGAATCTCAAAATCAACAGAAAGTTTCTCAAGCTTAAATATAGATATACTTCATTTGCAGAAGAAAACAAAAGGCACAATTAGGTCAATCTATTTCAAAACAAAAAAACATTAAAAAGTGGTCATTGGATTTCTCTCCTGTCATGCTACAGATTTTCAAAATCTCACCATGATCATGCTGTTAGAGATTTGAAGACTGCTTTTGATTTTTATTATGTTATTCTCGAATGATTTTCATCAATCTCATTGCTTCTAGTGCAAGCTCAATTGTTTCTTATTTCAAGTTAAATGGTCAAATTAGAACAATTTTTTTCCTAATGTAGTTAATATTAGATTGGATAAATAATAGGCAGAGAGGTAACCTAAATAATTGACAAAATAAGTAAATTACCAACCTTTGAATTTGTTTTGACATAGCCTTCCTTTATTCTCATCGAATTTTTCTTAATGCAAGTCAATAAATGCATGTGAATAATCAAAGGCTCAAAACATTTCACAATAGCCTTCGCCAGATTTAGTTTGACAGAACTATTTTTTGTTTGTTTCAAAGTATTACAAACAACAACAACAAATCCATTGGATCCGTAAGATATCCAAGATAAAAATCACAGGATGGCGAAAATAAAGAAAATGACAAAAAAAAATTGCTGTGATAATGAAAAATGCTTGACCATTTGTAACACTCCAGAACTATGGAAGAAGAACAATATAAAATAAAGGTTGTTGTTACATCTATAACATGTGTTGACATTGAAGCAATATTTTTTAAAAACAAATTAATTTACGATGTTTTCCCTAGAAACTACAACATCTGTTACATTTTGTACAACTGCATGTAGTAGTGTTAGCACATCCCAACTCCCATTTCTAGGTTGTTGTTACATCTGTAACATGTGTTGTCATTGAAGCAATGTTTTTTTGAAAAAAAAAATTACAACTTCTTTTACATTTTGTTTAACTGCATGTAGCCGTGTTAGTACATCCCAACTCCCATTTCTAAAATAGGATAATTTATTTATATATATTAAGAAATTAATTAAATATATATGTAAATATATAATTATGAATTTGGTATATATAATAAAATTGTGAGAGTTAAGTGATAAAATTCAAAATTTAAGGACATCAAATTTTGGCTCCATCTCTGAGAGATGAGGTAAATATAGGACTTGGAGTTTATGAAATCTGAATTTTAGATAAGCGCATCTTAAGAAGCTTTTGATAGATTATATGAAAACTTTAAATAATAATATATGATTTGAGTTGAAGTTATTAAACACTATTCTAACCCAATCTGTACCTCTTTCTCGGGGTAAGAAAAAGGGATAATGAGATCCCTCCACAACTTTACCCTTGATCATATATTTCAGATTTAATCATTTTCATCAAATAATAGGATAAGGATAATCAGCTAGGAAATTAAGCAACACTTACTTGCGTGGTGGGTACACCTGCCAACAACTAGAAACTTTTTTTTTCCTTAAATTCAATGTAATAGCTTGTAAACTTAAGTTTCATGATAAGCTCTGGTAAAAAAATAAAAATAAAATCTCCTTTATTAAGTATGGTATAATCTGGAGAAATTTCATGGGCCACAAAATGGGCTGGCTCTTTTTAAACATGGGCTGGACTTCTCTTCTCTTTAATGGGCCTTATGTTGCACGGGCCTGTATGAGTTGGAGCTCCGAAGCAAGAATATAATTCATTGAAGCTTAGTTTCAACTTGTCTAGCATTCAATAATTTGAGGAACAATGTAGGGGCGGATCTAGTGAAGCAGCTACGAGTTCATTGGAATCAAATAGCTTTGGTTTAAACTCTTTATATCTATTAAAATGAATTACACATTTTTCAACCTTAAAAAATAAATGGTACTTTTTAGGTCACTATTATACTCATGGAAAAGGCTCTTATCACCGTCATTGTAAATCTCAAGGAATGCCTGCTCCACAACTCTCATATGGATCGCAACAAGGGAAAAAATATACCCTGTTAATATTGGATGCTCCGATGCTAACTGGATAGAAAAAGCTAACCCTCTTACCAACCCCTAACTCAAATGCTTATCTGAAGGGAACAATGTGATCTTATGCCCTACTCAATCTAGAAATCCCAACACATAGTCAAAAATGGACTACAAACCCTACTTTGGACCTATCAACCGAGCTTTTCTCTATGGAGCACCCGTTGCACCAAGAAATACACCTACCTGAGGTGTACCCTTTGAGAAGCTCGGTCCTCCTAACACTCAATATAGGAACTGAGGTAGCCAATGACCTTGCCATAGTTTTGTCTTCCCCTTGACTCTCTGAATGCTAAGGAATGCCTCTGACCTAAAGGTCCATGCCTGAATAAGGCCTCTTAGCCTGATCACGTGATGAAACTCTAGTTGAATGTGTTGATTCTCCACCCACACCCATCGAATGTTTTGTGCTATCCATCAAGGAGAGATTAGTTTGAAAAGAAGCAATTTTAGAGGTTACTCAAAGTGAAAACACACGATAAGAGTAAAAAATACAATTTCCTACGAATGTCCTATATTGTCCAAATGATTGGATACAAGTGTCTCCGCACCATCCGCAAGACTTTAATATGTATTTGCCCTCATACTAACTAATGTCAGTGCACCTAGGGCTCTAATACCTAATGGTCATGACCCAATTTATCAGGTCATAATGAACCTACTACATCCCACTAGTAGGTAAGACTAACCCTTACCATAGATCCATAAACAACAAACTACCAAGTGGAAGGCCAACACCAAGAAGCACGAGCTTTGAACAAGAAAAGAAAGGATAATCAACTAAAACAATACATGAACCAACCCAAGACCTGACATCAGTTAGTATTTAAGCATATAATCCAAAATAGGAGTAAAAGGCTTTTACAAATACAAGACAAGTACAAGTTGTCTCTGAATATAATTAAAGACTAAGCTTAGCCAAAACAAATGGAATATCTTAAAATGTTAGGAGCTCAACCTAATCTCTGAACTCAAGTTTCTCTGCAGGACTCCAAGTCTTGCTAATGATTATGTTTAGTTAATCATAATATAACTTTATTTGTTAATTCAAAAATCTTGATTTTTCGGAATATTTATTGTAACTAGTATATTCTTGTTGTGGACCTTTTAATTTGCAATCTTATTTGACAGTCTTATTGAAAGGTTATAGATTTTATTGCTTAATATAAATCTAATTTTAGTGATTTCTTATGCATCTAACTGGTAAACTTTGTTTTTCTTTAGTTGATTATGGTATGTTAAGAATATTGACTGATTGACTTTTACTATGGAATATTTATTTATTGATACTCTAAATTGATTTCTGATTCCTTGTATAAATTCAGATAGATTCTTATGTCTTGTTATGGTGAATATTGCCACAATCTGGTTTGTTAATATAGTTCAACTTGATGTTGCTTGCTTTATTGTTTTCCTTCTTTAGGACTTCCCTTTTTTTACTTTATTTTAATAATATTAATTCAAATTACTGCTCTTAAATAAGTCTCCTTCTATTATTTATTGATTCTTAGCATTTTATTTATGGTAAACTTTTTAGCATAATTTTATGGTAAATTTTTAATATCTTGCTATCACATTATTTACTGATTCTTCGTGTATTATTTAATTTTTTGCATATTTTATAATTTTAAACTGAATCGCCTATGTCAGTTCCTATCTCTCATTTATTGTTTTCTGAGTTCTTTTCTCTACAATTATATGGTGATATGGTTTGTTTCATGCAATTGAGACTCTGCTCGTCATATGTATGTGTTGTTTATTTTATTTTTCTTTTTTGTTTAACAAGTTTCAAATATATTTGAAGACACGAAGAGTTCACCTGGATTGAGGATGAATTTGGGTCTTTTTGCCCACTTGCGATGTTTATATATTTTGCTTATGTTATTAATTCTTCACAACTTTATTATATTCCGGCTTGTAATAAATTTGTAAATTCTAAACTACACTATATATGAAATAATTGGGGACTTCGTACGGGAGGTGACTTATGTGCTAATTGCTTTATTTACGTTGCAATTATTGTCTGTGTGGCGTTTAGAATTAGTTAGTAATACTGTTTTAGTATGCTAGAATAAGTAACCTGCTATCAGCATGTAGTAAAACTTATTCGTAGAAGTGATATGCTACTTATGTTATTAATACAATAAATTAATATCGATATTGTTCAAACATGTTAAATTAATTTATCTGTCATAAACATTTGTTAAAAAAGAATAATAGTCTAGAAGTATTAAATCTGACCACATTAACTCTTTCTACATCCGGAAGCATACTAAATAATCAATTAAGAGGTCAACTTGAGATTTTATGTGCTGATATCACCTCCTGTACGTTTTGTTTGACGCTTAGTGTCTAATTAGGCAACTTGAGTTTTAATTAAGTCTAGTACTGTCAATTTAGTAAGTCTAATGCCTCTTTGACCTTCAGATGGGACGTTAGACACCTCTAAAAGTTGTTTTAGTTTTATGATTTCTTTTAGATCGCCTTGGGCTTTAACATAATAAATGAACATAAAAATAAAGGGTAGGGGTAGATAGGTCATTTCAGAAATCATGTAAGGTGAAACGAAAATAAAAATGAGATATGGACAACATCTTAAAAATGGAAATGAAAAAGATAAGTGATGAAATAAAGGGGATTTCGAATAAATTGAGTGAAAAGTCAGTCAGAGTTCCTAAATGAAAAAGAATGAAAAGAACTTGAGAAGAGGCAAAGATGATTGCAACAATGCTTTAAAAAGGTGAATTGACCAAGTCAAATTGATCATACCTTAACCCTAATCGCCATAACAAGCCTAAGAGATCCTTGAGATCTTGCATGAACTAGTTTGTGTTATGATTTAAAAATATGGGCAAACCTATGTGACAAAGCTTGCATGTTAGTCTCTTTTGAGAGAGTGAGAGTTGCATTAATTCCTTATAACTTTGTTGATTTTCTTTGTGAGAGAATGAACGTTTCTTGATGTGAGGGAACTTAGATGCATTTACCGAAACATGGTCTTGCATTAAGCAAGAAAGTAAAATGAGTTTTAGCTTGTGTTGAGACCAACTAGTCATCATTTCAAAAAATTTTAATCATGATTGAGTGTAGCATGTTTTTGAGAGTAGTCTAGTTATGGCACTTGCATGTTTGCTCTCAATAATATTGTTGTAGACACCCTTATTGAACTAATTGAGTTCTTTATTTACTTTAAGACACAAAAAATTTAAATTTTGGGGGCGTTGATAAGTGATAGATTTGCATTCATTTGAGGTCTATTTAGCTTAATAATTAGTGTCTACAATGACCAATGTTTTCCTATTATGATGATATATTGATGTTTACAGTTTTTAAGGCTAATAGACAAGCCAATGATTCATGTTTGAAAGAATAACCAAAAATGTAAAAAGAAGTGAAAACTCTACATTGATCATCACAAAACAAGAAAGGCGGATCACCTAGTGAGCATGAACTCACCCAAAATGACAGTGCGCAAAACATGTGTCTATCGAGACAGGTCGACGATCTCCAAAGAAGAAGGCGATGCACCGAGTTAAGAGACCGTGTTGATCATTGCCAAAAATGATGGTGCTAGGAGAAAAATTGAAGACTAGGAAGGTGAAAAGGTAGTACTCGGCGATGCGCAAAACATGTAAGGTATACTCAAATGAGTTCGTCGATTGAGGTTCAAACATATGAAGCTTAGATCAAGAAAAGGAAAGCTAAATCTCTTGGATATTTAACAGAGGATTTCAGGGAGCCCGACTATTATTGCTGACTCAGACAAGTAATCAGTTTTTGGTCAAACATTAAGAAACTATAAATATCCCAAACGCGAAAGCTTTTTGAATTTTTTAGGAGAGAGAATCTGGAAGACTTATGATATTGTGAGTTTTTAGAGAAACACTTTAACTTTGTGAAGAAAATTTCGTAGTTTTAGCGGTTTTTCAACTCTTCTTTTGGATTTGATAAAATCAAGTTGAATCTAAAGTTGATTTCTTTGTGATTGCCTAATTTCATGTTACCCATGATTTATTTCATGGAAGGTTTAATGTATTTACCTTTTTTTTATAGATGGCTAAAACTCCAAGATCGATGCCATGGCAGAATCCTACACCTTGGATATGGACAGCACTCGAGAGCCATTGTTCGTTCCCAAGCAAACCCTCATCATGGCTGACTACAAGTGAAAGACTAACTCAAGCATATATAAACTTAGAATAAATTAAATCGAATAAACTCATATAATCAACTGTAAAATAATCTAAACAATACTCAATAGATGAACTCAGAGTTTGTAAAAAATAACTCAAAGAAGATACATACTAAAAACTACACAACGTTTTCTATCTATGAAGCCTATACTATTATAGAAGGATATTGGGACAAGACTCATGACATCTCAAAACTATAAGATAAAGTGAGTTCCTCCAGAATTAAATAAGGATCACCAAAGCTCACTAGAATTGCAAGTGGTATCAATGAAGCTTCTATCGATAACCCTGAATACATGTATCTGCATAATAAAAGATGCAGGCCAAACGACATCATTACATGGAATGTACAAGCATGTTAGGGGAATTCTAAAACATAAGCATAATCTTGAACTAATGTAAAAGAAACATACTTACATCTTCTCTACTCACTCATCTAAACTCAAGTCAAATAAACATAGTTAAACTAAACTCAGAGAAAATAGGGATCAACTAACCAATAAGATACTCAAATCTGTAAAACATGGTTCAATCAACTTAGAGAAATAGGGCTCAACTCAAAAATAACATATTTAACTTTGTGCAACATAGTTCAACTCTGGATACTCAAGGATAAAGCAACAATAAAATATACAATATCTGGAATGCATTTAAAACAATAGACAATAACTCAGTTGCATCCAAAAATACAATTTTAACTCAATTCTATGAAAATACAATAATATATCTGTTTGGGATTCTCTAACCGAGAACCATCATTATGAGCTATTTGATTATACAATGTCTCACAAAAGTTGTCATGTGCTATACCTTGTCAGGGTATAGAACTCCTCAACTAAGTGGATCCACTATTCTCTGATTAAAAAAAATAGAAATCATTAAAAAGTATGACCCTTTCTACCCACGTTAACTACGTGGTTTATGGGGGTTGTGAGTTGTTAGAACTCTCCCCCATATCGGTGCTAAATAATACTCCCAAAATATAACTTAGATCATACATTTTAAATAAGACATTTCATCTTTCTAAACTTTGAGATTATTACTCAAAATATTTCTCTTAAAAGAGATCGTACTCAAAACAGCTCATGAACTCTTTTGAGAATCATTGTTTCCTCGTCCTCTTAACGCCCATATATCATTTTAAAGAAAATGAAACTTGACTTTACTAATTTACTCAAGCCTTTAATTTTTTTTTGAATAATTGTAAAAGACTTCTCAAAATAGGGTTCATGTTGAATTATAGACGTGAACGACTCAATTCAAAGTTCTCAATAACCATACATAGAACTCAATACCCGGAAGACTCAATAATACTAGTCATCTAAAGAATTCTCGACTCAGAGGGTTCATGAGAATTTATGGGCATTAACTACTCAACTCAAGGAAATTCTTGGGTAACATGATATAGTCCAATAATTTGAAATATAATATCAAAAGAATTAGGAACTTAATACTCAAGATTTACTACTTGAAGATAGTACTACTCCCAAAGATTCTCAAATTATGAAGTTCATGCGGAATTTATGGGTATGAACGACTCGACTCAGGGGTGTCCATGATAATGTAGACTCATGAATACATTCTCCTTATTGTCATACTCATTTAATCGAGTCTTCAAAAAAATTAAAAGTAATTGTAGAAAACTCCTCGAAAAGACTTAAAGTTACTTTATCAAACATACTCCAAAGAACTCTCAAGACTTGACTCTTTACTCTACCTTGAATTTGAATTATGGATTCAATGTTATGATTCATGTTGTCAACAATTTCTCTTTATTTAGAAGTAGTTTAGATTAGTTAGAATCAATAGGGAGTAAAGGTACCATTTCAAAGAACTCAGACGGAGCAAAGGACTAAAAACAAGTCAGGGCAGGAAACCATGGTCCAGTGAGTGGCGCAGGGTGCAAGCCCCTAATCTACAGAGGAATTTTTGCTTAGTTCTTTCTTGAAACTCAGAACTCTAGTTGTGTAGATTTTCTTAGTCCATGAATTAAACTTACTAGGTCAGATTATTCAGATACACATGCACCAGATTAAGAATTTTTCATTATCAGTGTATAAATGTTTCTTTTTTCAGTGAAGATGTAAGTATTTGAGTTATCTATTTATTTGACTCATGTTTTACTTTATACAATCTATTAGGAGTATGCTTAATACCAAGTAGACTAGGGTCAGTTACCTCATGTCCTAGCACTACATGCCCCTGTAGGTTATAAGTCCCCTCTGCATGCATCAGTTTAGTGATCACGCCAGTCATGCCTCTATACCTTTGTCATGTTATATTGCTCTCATTGGGGTGTATAGATCAGACTCCACATTTAGCTCATGTGGTTTTATGTTGATTATTAGTACATCCCACGGTAAGTTCTATTGCATTAACTCCATGGTTCCATATATGCGATCTAAACTTTGTTTCTGTCTCCTAATGATAAGCATTTTGATGTTTTAAAAAACTTCTGCAGGCAGTGAGCCACTGAAATCATTATGAGAGAGATAAAAAAATTTCAACTTAAGAAAGCCAAACTTTTTCCTTGTAATTACAGGTCCATGGAACTTGTTCGACTTTAATATAATGACCTGCAAGTCCCAAAGAGTTCCTAGCCAATGTGGAATTCTACCATTTATAACATTGCTCCCCAAATCAAAGATTTCTAAACCACTCAGTTGAGCAATGCCATCACGAGAGGTCCTTCAAATCGATTACCATTTAAGAGAATGGTACTCAATGAAGTGTTGTGTCCACATAATGGTGGAAGAATTCCTGTAAAATTGTTCCTTCGCAAGTCTAGCGCCAATAGGTCATACATATTCCCTAAGCAATGTGAAACCGAGTCACTAAAATAGTTATGTGATAAATATATAATGTTAAGGTTGCTCATGTTACAAATGGATGAAGGTAGTGGACCCTGAAAGAAGTTAAATTTAAGTTGAAGAGACTCTAGACTACAATAATTAAATTTTTGTAGACGGCCTATTAATGAATTATTCGGCGGGTTTATGAACAACAACAAGTCCCACCTATGGCTACTAAACTAGTTTGTGATTTGACCACCAATCTTATTATTAGAAATATCTAGGAAATCGAGTGTCTTTACATTTCTCAAGAAGTGTGGAAATTCCTTCAGTTTACAAGGGCAAACTGGAAGAACTGGCTCACCCTTGAATTTAGTCTAGATTAGTGATATTCTAAGCGAGGTTTGTTAGTATGCGCCTAAAGATGCCCTGTACTCAACAAAGAAAGAGAAAGTGCAATAGCACTATACAACCACATTGTACTGGTAGGATAACATAACTACTCCCACAAGCACAATATGTGAAGACAATCACAATATAATAAGCATACACATATGGATCATAATTCAGTTATCATTTCTGGAGTAGCGTACAATTCCACATTCTAAATAGCAATAAGTTTAACAACACAATGGTCCTCCCATGGAGCCTATACCAAACTGTTAATGTGCCAAAACGTGACATCATTCCCAATTAGTGTGTCGAAACATAACACCCGATCCAATATGTGTGTCGGTACGTGACATCCGATCTAAAATATGTTCCGGTATGTGACACCCAATTCCAGTTAGTGTCTCGAAACATGACACCTAATCCAATTATCCCAACCACAAGAACTATCACATCCATATTGTACAATACTCTAATCATATAGCCAAGTACACAAGTTCATGGCATGCATTTTTCATAATCAACTAAATTGGTACGTTTCCACATTTCACAATTCGCATAAACACATTCATACAATATGGCAATCAATCGACAAACATTACACAAACATGAAATCAAACCATTGCCTACCTCGAAAACAAACTTGAATCCTCCAAAGACACTTGATGCTTCCCTTTCTGATTTTTTTCCATTTTTTCTTGGTCTACAAACGAATAATTTAACACAAGGATCAATAATTAAGGTCTAATTTACTCGTATTACAACAAACTCGATTACTCAAGACCCAACTCATGATCCTAAGGTGCAATTAGGGCTTTTCCCCACTATCTACTTCAGCTAAAATCCCTCTCACAATGTTATAGAAAAACGGATTCGAGGAGTGGAATCCTTACATTTAGCACCAAAATTCGTGGAAAAGTGTCAAGAATTAATTTTGGGTCGTCTCCTAACTCTTTAGAATGAAGTTTAAAGAAAAATAACAAAATTGGGGTTCTTTTCCCGAGTTAAGTCATGAGTGTCCCGCTGCAGCGACACCCATCCCGCCACAGCGGCCCTGCCCTGGCAGCTTGCAGGGAGACAGAGAGTCAGAATTTCAGATCCAAACTCCCATTTCACAACACACCTCCAACCATTGACGTTCAGAACCTACCCGCTCAAACTAGAATCATTTTCGGGAGTTTTACTCGTCAAAATTTGATTTCGTAAAGTTTTACGTGTTCCTTAATGTCTTAGCTAAACACTCATGTGATAAATATCATAATTAGACCTCTCATTCGTTACCAAATTTCTCTAGACCTCGCATGACTCAGATTTCGTCCAATTCATGATTAGGTTAGGAATTTCCAAGTTACTATCAAAAAACATTTTTGGTCCAATTCTTTACCCATTGGGTTTTCTCTAACGACCATATTAGGTCGTTACACTTTGTTTTTGGGAAAGATGATGTAACACATTTGTAGCTAAGTTTGTATCTAATCTCAAAGGGTTGCTTAAACTGAAGCAAAGCAGAAGCTTCAGTGGGAGACAAAAGATGATGATCAAAGGAAGAACAAAAGCATCCACTTATTAGCAACACAAAACACAGAAATAAAGAAAAGAAAAAGAAATGTCTCATCTTTCTTTTTCGTATTCATGAAATAGCAGGATGTGTGTTCTCTTCTTACAAATCAATCAACATTACCCATATATATATATCAAGTCATCCTTTTCCAACTTTCCATCAACATCTCTTATTTTTTTTCCACAATACATTTCAAAGAGAGAAACTTTAATCATGGAAAACCAAGTTGTATGAATGCAATAAATTTTTGTACAATTTTTCCACGAAATCTATATAATCATAAAGGGTCAAAACGTTTCATTGAAGTAACAAGGAGAACAATTACGTTCGGCTGGGAATAGAGAAACCAATTGTAAGGATGCAATAATTTTTTCCATGGCATTTATACAATCATAAAAAGTCTATTACAAGTTAGTGATTAGGTGTCTCATATGCTATTTTCAAACTTGTTAGGTACACAATAGTTTTCACATTAAGTTAATGAGGGAAAATACATCAATATTTCATACCATCTAAGGAAAAAAGGGATATCGTACTATAATTAGCGGACAATGACTTGTAAGTCTTTAAGCTAATTTCCACAGACTAGAGAGGAAAAAAAGGTTATGATGAATTGGGACTTATAACCAATTGAATTACAAAGTTAAAGAAAGAAAAAGTTGATGTAAACTGAAGCAAAGCAGAAGGTTCAGTGGGAGAGCAAAGATGATGATCAAAGAACAAGAAAAGCATACACTTATTAACAACACAAAAAAGAGAAATAGCAACACAAGCATACACTTGAAGATTGCACCATGTGTTACACACACTACAAATTTTTTCTTCTGAAAAGACAGTGTCTTCATAAATGATGTGTAACATCAAATAAATCTCCGAGATAGTGATTAATTTACACATATCTTCTTCTGTTTACCATCTTTTTATCCATTAGTTTTTTCAAATGATAGACTAAGAAATAAAACAAAGGAGATTTTGATCCAAAGATTGATCAATCAATTGTCCCGCGATATACAATGTAGAAATGTGAATTTGAGACAAATATATCCTATCTTGATTTTTCCTATCAACATAAATAGAACTGTGATTAACACATAACAAAACATGGTACTACCATATAGTTTGTTCACAACAACTAAATGATACAAACAAAAACAACATACTCGATAAAATCTCACAAGTGGGGTCTGGGGAGGAGTGTCGTGTGTACTCAGACCTTACCATAACATTTGGAGGTCGAGAAGAGAGATTGTTTCTGATAGCCTCCATTACAAAATTTACAAATTATGCATAACCATTACACTTACGTACATTATGGTAACAATATTTCAACTTTGAGGCGAGTATCAATTAAAAGAGGTACATCTTTCTTTTTAACCAATTTTTCCTATGGAGGTAGCATCTTAGGTTCCAAGGAGTTGTGAGGTAGGTCATTGTGCTAGCGGCAGGCATAATTTATGCCAGACTTGTTATGTTGGTATTTTTGGACATTGGGGTGTTAGGTCTTATGTTAAACTAATTGGGTCTTTGCGTCCAGTTGCTCTTGGCAATGGTTTCGAGTGGAGTGAAGATAGGAGATTATGTTAGAGATTGTTGCAAGGCCTCGATGCAGTTTTATGGGGGTAGTTCTGAGTCTGATAGAGGTAGACAAGATAGATGACCACATCCTTGATGTCGTGATTCACTCTCTAGAGGTTTCTATGATTGTGGGAAGTTGGATCAATGGTCTAGAGAGTGCCTAGAGGGAGTTTCTTTTTTAGGAATTGCACATATTTGATACCCCCCAGTGCTAACGCCAAAGTAGTTTCTACAACAAATTCAAAGTGTGAGCGATAGTTTTAAATAAAGATACTCAACTAAGAGTCGGGGTCAAATCCCACAAGGAGTTTAAGGATAAGAATCCAAAAAGTAAATTATAATGTGACTAATCTATTGTAGCGAATTAGACAAATGGGTAGATTATTCCATAAAATTTAATTAAGCGATTTCAAGAACAAGTATGAGTAATATGCTAAACTAAACAGATTTCAACTGATTTATTTTGATTCTAGGGGCATATGATTTGTATTGATGCCAATTAAGGGTACAATTTCATTGCTCGGCAATGTAACAACCCTAAAAATGAATACGATACGAAATGCTTAAGGTGTCAAGAATGCTTGCGATTAGACCAAGGTTCACAAGGATTGATGCACGTAGAACCAGACCTCAGAACCCTTACAACGGCTTAAATGAGCTTGGAAAGGTTGGAACCAACCATGTAAGGCTCTCGAAAATGAAGATTTAATCGAAGGAGTCTTTACTGGACTTAAAAAGAAGAAATCTAAAGTTTTAAGGGTCCAGGGGTAAAATGGTCTTTTCCAGGCTAAGGGTAATATCGTAATTACCCTAAGGAATTAATTAATTAATTAATTAATTTAATTAAAGAACTGGTTAGGGTCGCGTCGACCCAAAATGATCAATTTCGCAAAGGTCACTCCACCCGAGTTCGAGCCCCAATGGAAGCGACAAATTGGTGATTTAATTATTGTTTAAAATCTGATTTCTTAAGGGCAAAATGGTCCTTTCACGTATTAGTTAAAAATAAATCAGATTTTATTAATTTAATTAAACCCTATTTGACTAAGTCTTGAATTAGACTCCTAAACCTATGGTAACACTCTCCTATCACGTTTATCTCTCACTCACACGTTCAAACTTCACAATTTCTCTCTGCCAAAAACAACTTCAAGAACAGAACAAATATTGAAGTTCTTCACACTTGAAGAACAAACACGAAAAGTCTAAGAAAACAAAATAACCAAAAATGTTAAGGAAAAGGGGAGATTTCCGTCGAGTTGTGGTGAAACTTTTAGTGAGTTGAACGTGGTTTTGGAGAAAGGTTTGGGCAGCAACTTCAACGTTTGAACAATCAAATAAGGTATGGGTTTCTTATCTCTTGGTCCCTTTCCCAAGAGACCCCTTAAGCTTCAGAATGTTCATTCCGAAAACTAGGGTTGTTCCCCGTTACATGTCCCTGTCACTAGCTCCCATTGAATCATAGGTTGGGTATGTTTGCTGGTGCAAAGTAAGGATGTAATGTGTTTTCGTGATGTTTATGTTTAAGTATGCATGCTCGGAATTATGTGAATATTTGATATGTTGTTCGAAATTATGTGAAAAAGTGATGTGTGTGTGCAACGTGTGGCAGTGAATGTAGTCACTGTTGGAGGTGTGAAATGGCATGTTTAATCTTTATATTTTATGTGCAAAAGTTGTACACAACGTGATGTTCATATGGGGTGTGAAGTTACTGATTTTGAGTGAGAAACTCTTGGCTAATGTAACTACTAAACTACACCTAATAATGCACTAAATGTTTCATGAAATGCCCTAAGAACTAATGTGAAAAGGTTGATGAAAAGAAGCTAAAAATTATGCTCAAATTTCCAGCATGGTGTAAGTTTGTTTCGGTAAAAATCAAGGTTAAAAATCTGGGTTTTTAATGAATATAAATAGGTGAGGTCACTAGGGATTGAACCTGAGACCTCACACTGGAAGAATGCTAAAAACGTAAAGGAGGAAATGGGGTTAAAGGGAATCGAACCCGAGTGACAACTAAAATTCGCGAAAAAGAAAAGAAAAGGGGGCTGGGGGAATCGAAATCGGGCCTACTGGTCAAGGAAGAAGAGAACAAGAATTAAATAAATAAATGGGAGGCGTGGGAATCGAACCCACGACCTCCAGGATGCGAATGAGAGAAGAGAAAAATTAAAGAAAAGAAAATGTGAGGCGTGAGAATCGAACCCACGACCTCAAGGCTGGAAAGGAGAAGGCGAAATAATTAAGAAAATAAAGTGAGGCTGTGGGGGATCGATCCCACAACCTCACTGCCAAAATGCCTAGCTTAGTAGATTTTAATCAAAAATAAAAATAGGAGGCTGTGGGAGTTCGAACCCACAACCTCACAGCCCTAGCGAATTTAAAATTAAAATAAGGAGGCTGTGGGGATTTGAACCCACAACCTCCCAATTTCCTAGCGAAAATAAAGAGTAAAAATAGAAGAGGCTGTGGGGGTTTGATCCCACAACCTCTTGGTTTAGGCGAAATGGGGAAATAAGAGTTTAAGTGAAAAATAAAAGGAGTTGTGGGGGTTCGATCCCACAACCCTTAGGCCAAGTTAAGAGAAAACCCAAGGATAAAAATAAAGATAGAATGTTGATGTTGGGGTTTGATCTAGGGTCCCAATGTCATGAAGACTAATAATAAAGTCAAGGAACAAATGTAAGTATTGTCCAAGTGGTTCGAACTTGGGTTCCCTTGCCCAAATTTCCGTTTTGATACATAAGTCATACGTGAATTAAATGTTCAAGAATAATGCCATCTACTTAGATCGAAATCAAGATCTTGGCATATATACAAGATATATAAGTCTTGTACTACATAATCTTAGGAATGTATGAGTCACTTAACGAACTATGAATGAAGCCTCATGGCTTGTATGTATAGACCCATAAGTCTAGCATACGTTTAAAAATAAGTGAACCTAAGATGTATGTAATGAAATAACGAAACCCTAGAAGGGTTAAGTAAGAGTGTGAAACACACAAATGGCCAAGTATATTGGCATATGATGAAATGAACATTCACGTAAAATGGGGTGAGTAATTATGAAGAGCAAATGTGCTAATGTTAATGAATGTTGTGACAACATGATATGAGGCTAATATATAAGATGAGAACAATCATGAGATGAGACTGTCCGACTTGCCGGGTATGGGTCTTCTTATATCTCCTGGTCTTCGAACCTATACTGCCAATATAGGGATCTGGCGGGGTTAAATTCCCATGTACGCTAGCATGTTTTGGGTCACCTTGGCCGGTGATTCCACGTTTTTTCGGTGTGGTGGAGACACTGGATTTCATGATGCTCACGTGATCTATGTCGGTTAAAGTTAAAGTTCCCAATGAATGAATGAGGCCAGCCTCAAATGATGCACATAATGAAATGAATGATGCCAAAGGTGTTAGGATAGGATAATCAAGAGGTGAGCTAGATTCAAGTAATGACACTAGGTTATTCTTGATCATTGCACAGCAAACCCGATGAAAGTCTTAAACTACATCCTGGGTATAGCTGGTGTTCACCCTAGCCTATGAATGAAATGAAATGAAGTACGTATGAATGAATGAAGCAGACTCTGTGTTTGCTAATGAAGACTCCCTAGTTGAGGTCCCATATGTTGAGCCCTCATTTTGGAGAGTCTTAATGTCAAATCCATGATTCCAAGGTCTCATGGCATATGAATGAATGTTATAAAAGATGTTATGTGCTGTATGCTATATGATATGTGCTATGTGTAAGATGTTATGTGCTGTGTGCAATATGAAAAGTATGATGATGCATGTTACTCTCATGGCATGACCTTCCTAATCCAAATTTGGAAAGTTCACTAACTTTCCTAATCCCAATTTGGCAAGTTCCATAATCATGTTGTTAGGAAAGAGCTATTATTTCTCATGCATGTCCTTGGTGTGTGCTTGCATATACCCATACTTAGTACAAGTGTGTACTAACCCTATATAACTTTACAATTTTAGGTGCAGGCACAGGTGGACGCTAGAGCTACAGGTTGACGCTGAAGCTATCCGGACGTCGAGCATTCATCCGGACTTGGTAGGCCCTCATGCTTTCGAGGATGCTGCCATTTATATTCTAGCTTAGTTTTAGAGTTGAGCTAGTGGAGTATGTTCCACTAGCATTTCTTTCCTGTTTTATTCAGACATTGTATTGGTGCCATTTTGGCAAGTACATCTTTATTACAATATTATACTATTTCTTTCATTTGATAATCTTATTATTAGATGGTTGATGGTGAACAATTATGTAATGATGAGAATGTCTAATAAGTATGTTAAGAAACAAGAAGTTTCAAATTTTCCGCTAAAACTAACCTAGATGAAGTAAGAATGACGTAAGTAGGCTTGTCTGCGACCTCTGAGAGGTCAACGACGCCGGTCTCGTCTGGGGTTTAGATTTCAATTGTGACAAAGTTGGTATCAGATCACTAGGTTAAATTCGAGAATAATAAGTTCACATCAACCACATTGAGTAGTTTCTAAGTCATGGTAGTGAAGTGCACCACTATCCTGAATTAGAGACTGCATGATGCGTAGGAAATTTCCCTTCTTCTGATCTTATCATACTTTTCCTAATGTCTAATTTCTTGGTGTTATGAGCGTTTCTAACATCAATCTTCGTTGTTTTCAGAGAATGAATACTAGGAGAACCATTGGTCAGAGGAGAGGAGGTGCAGCTGCTGGGGGCAATCAGGTTCCACCTCAGGCTCCAGCTGAAGGAGTGGCTATACCAGTTAACCCCGCTGGGTTGACTGATGCTGAGGTGAGGGCATCTCTGGCCCAGATGGCACAGGCCATTACTATGCAGGCCCAGGCTATGACTGCCCAGGTCAACCGGCAGGATGTTCAGAGGGAGAACCCACCGGTTCGTAGCATGGCTGACAGGCTGAGAGACTTCACGAGGATGAATCCTCCTATTTTCATAGGGTCCAAGACTTCAGAGGATCCCCAGGAGTTTGTGGATGAGGTGCATAAGATTCTGGTGGCTATGGGGGCCATAGATACTGAGAAGGCTGAGCTGGCTTCCTATCATCTCAAGGATATTGCACAGACTTGGTGCAAGATGTGGCAGGATAACTGAGCTTTGGGCGGAGTTCCAGTCACTTGGGAGCTATTTAAGACAGCCTTTCTGGAGAGATTCTTTCCCAGAGAGATGAGGGAAGCAAAGGTTGAGGAGTTTATCAACCTTAAGCAGGGATCTATGACAGTCAGGGAGTATTCCCTGAAGTTTGTTAATCTATCCAGGTATGCTACTTTCCTTAGTATCTAATAGCAAGGATGAGATGAGTACTGAAGTTTGTTAAATTATCCAGGTATTCTACTTCCCTTGTGTCTAACATCACGGATGAGATGAGCAGGTTCCTCACAGGAATCAATGGAGATCTAGAGGAGGAGTGTCGGTCTTCGATGCTCCATGATAATATGGACCTCTCTAGGTTGATGGTGCATGTCCAGCAGGTAGAGGACAGCCGCAAAGAGAGGGGTATTTGTGATGCTAGGAGGCCTAAGCCTCAAGATCAGGCAGGTCCCAGCCATGGAGGCCACAGAAATAAGTTTGGCGTTCGTGAGGAGCCCAGGTTCAACAAGGGGTAACAGAGTTCTGGGAACTCTAACTCTCAGAGGAGTAGAACACCTAGAGGAGGCAGACCTGAGCCCAAGAAGGGCAATGGAGGTGAGATGCAGCGTCCTAAAAAGAACTGTGCTAAATGTGGCCGTGCTCACAGTGGAGAGTGCATACAGGGCACTACTGCCTGCTTCGGTTGCGGTAAGAGTGGGCACATGGTTAGAGACTTTCCACAGAACAGAGGTCAGGCTGGAGGTAATGCTCAGCCTAGGCCTAATCCACAGGGTGTAGCAACAGCCGAGCCTCCTAAGAGGAACAGGTTCTATGCCCTGAAGGGAAGGGAGGAGCAGGAGAAGTCCGCTGATTAGTCACATGTATGCTGCAAGTATTCTCAACTTCTGTTTATGCTTTACTTTATCCAGAGTCTACGCTTTCCTTTGTAACTCCTTTGCTTGCTCTCACTTTTGAGATATTGCCTGAAGTTTTGTATGATCCTATAGTGGTTAGTACACCTTTAGGAGAAAATGTAAGAACTGATAGAGTATACAAGGATTGCCCAATAGTGATAAGTGGTAAGACTATGTGTGCAGACTTGGTTGAGTTACCCATGCATGATTTTGATGTTATTCTTGGCATGGACTGGCTTCACAGTTGTTATGCTTGCTTGGACTGTCGTAGTAGAGTGGTGAGATTTCGTTTCCCTGATGAAGAGGAGCTAGTCTGGGAGGGGTACAACTCGAGTAATCCTAACCTCTTGATTTCGAACCTTAAGGCCAATAAAATGGTGTCCAAGGGGTTACTGTGTCATCTTGTGGGTGTTAATGATTTAGATCATGACATTCCTTCCATAGACTCAGTGCCTGTAGGGAATGATTTCCTAGATGTATTTCCTGATGATTTGCCTGGAGCCCTTTCTCCTCGAGAGATTGATTTTGGTATCGACTTAGAACACGATACTAAACCAATTTTAATTCGTCTTTACAGAATGGATCCAGCTGAACTCAAAGAGTTGAAGCTGCAGTTAAAAGATCTCAGTGATAAGGGTTTTATTCAGCCGAACATATCCCCTTGGGGCGCTCCAGTGTTGTTTGTGAAAAAGAAAGATGGAACCCTTAGAATGTGTATCGATTATCGGCAGCTCAACAAAGTCACTTTAAAGAATAAGTATCCACTTCCCAGAATAGATGATTTGTTCGATCAGCTCCAAGGGTCTAGTTTTTTCTCTAAGATTGATCTTCGTTCAGGGTATCATCAGCTTAGGGTTAGGGATGGAGATATCCCAAAGACAGCCTTTCATACCTGTTATGGTCATTATGAGTTCTTAGTCATATCATTTGGTCTTACGAATGCACCTGCTGCATTTATGGACCTCATGAACCGAGTCTTCCGTGAATACCTTGACTCTTTCGTCATAGTATTCATTGATGACATTCTCATCTACTCTAGGATCAAGGAAGAGCATGAACAACATTTGAGACTAACCTTGTAGGTACTTAGACAACATCAGCTGTATGCCAAATTTAGCAATTGTGAATTTTGGCTTAGATCAGTGACCTTCCAGGGTCAAGTTGTGTCCGATCAGGGAGTGGAGGTGGATCCCAGGATGACTGAGGCTGTGAAGAACTGCCCAAAGCCTCTTACTCCCACTGACATCCGTAGATTTCTGGGATTGGCTGGTTACTACCGCATGTTTGTGGAGGGTTTTTCTTCCATTGCTGCCCCATTGAAAACTTTGACTAAGAAGAAAGCCAAGTTTGAATGGACGGACACTTGTGAGAAGATTTTCCTGGAGCTCAAGGACAGACTCACTTCAGCCCCGGTGCTTACTTTGCCTAAGTGTGGTGAGAATTACACTGTTTACTGTGATGCATCTAGGGTTGGTTTGGATTGTGTTCTTATGCAGGTTGGTAAGGTGCTAGCCTATACGTCCAGACAACTCAAGGTTCATGAGAAGAATTATCCCACTCATGACCTGGAGTTGGCAGCTATGGTGTTTGCACTGAAGTTGTGGGGGCACTACTTGTATGGGGTGTATGTGGATGTGTTCACAGACCACAAGAGTCTCTAGTACGTGTTCACACAGAGGGAGTTGAATCTACGTCAGCGGAGATGGTTGGAGATGTTGAAGGATTATGACATGAATGTTCACTACCATCCAGGTAAGGCTAATGTTGTAGCTGATGCTTTGAGCAGGATGAGCATGGGAAGTACAACCCACGTTAAGGATGAGAAGAAGGAGTTGGTGAAAGATGTACACAGACTGGCCAGACTGGGTGTGCAATTGGTTGACTCTACTAGTGGGGATGTTTCAGTTCATCCTAGTTTTGAATCATCCTTGGTAGTTGAAGTCAAGCAGGGTCAGCATTTAGATCCTGTGTTGATGGAGCCGAAGGACTCAGTGCTGATGAAGATGAATGAGTCTTTCGCTTTGGGAGGTGATGGTATACTTAGGTATCAGGACAGGCTATGTGTACCAGATGTGGATGATTTCACTACACCATTTTAGGCCTACGGCCACCCCACTAAAGTGTAGCCTAAACTAGCAAAAAGTGTGGCCTTTGATAAAAGGCCACACTTTTGGACTTTAGGCAACACTTTTTAGGGGGTGGCCAAAAGAAGCGTAACCTTTGACATTAGGCAACACTTATTAAATGTCGCCACTTTTGGCTACACTTATAAAGCGTAGCCAAAGAAGTATAAGGCCACGCTTTGTTGTGATGCATTAACAACACCTATATTTTATTATACTACACTTAAAAGCGTTGCCTTGTCGGTTTTATTGGCCACACTTCAAAAGTGTTGCCTTGTATAGGTCATCTAGTGCAACACTTCAAAAGTGTTTCCTTTTATATCTCATATATAGCAACACTTATAAAGTGTAATTTTATATCTAATCTAGAGCAACATTTATAAAGTGTAACTTTATATCTCATCTAGAGCAACACTTATAAAGTGTAACTTTATATCTCATCTAGAACAACACTATTGAATTGAATATATTAAACATATGATCACAAAATTATATTGAAGCTATATATTTCAAATAAACTTCAAGAAACATGTCCAAAAACTCCAAAACTTAGAAAGTAATTGCTTAAAGATCTCTAATATCAATAAATTCCAAAATACCAAATGCATACAAACGTTTATGACAATATTACAAAAACTCTTCATCGTTCACTACAATAGATCAAGTTTACTTCTGCCACAATTCAAATTCAATTACCGGCATTTTCCTGCACATTGAAAATAAAATTATAAGTTAGTGAAATAAATGTGAAAGTGCATAATCGGAGAGTATTCATTGTAAGCCAACCAATCCAAATCAATATATATACGCAAATCATATAGAACATTTATAATCACGTGAATTATGGGTTATTGCATGTATTGTAAACACAAAGATATCAACAGACACATAAAAATCTGCATATTGAATGAAAATTTCCATAATTCATCCTGTTTAATTAGCTAAGCATGTACATAAAAAATCTGCATATTGAATGAAAATTTCCAGTTTTGTACATAAAGAAAAGACCTCAAGAGACTAGCATATCTACTACCATAACATTTTATATTCTTACAAAGGCTTCTAATTGACAAGTCGAGATGACCAAATATTCCATGCTTTCAAATTGATTAGAACGATTGACTCATCCACATATGCATCAGTGGGTAATAATATAGTTGAGTTGTAAAATTATGTGTGAAAAATATTACTAAACTCCAAGTTTCAGTGGTTTTAAGAAATTATCAAATGCAAGTGTCATCTGTTTATATCAAGGTAATTCAGTTCTATAGGTTTTATAGTTCTGAATTCTAAAGTCAAAGTATAGCCTTATGCAACAGTTTTGTTGTATAACGAGCTTAGAAAGCATACAAGTTAAAAAAAGAAAGGGAGATTGAATAGAAAAGGCTCTTACAGAAAAATGAGCAAAAAATTTCAATGGTGATAATTATCATGAATCCTCAAGGTTCTAAATAATACCTTTAGAAAGAAAACAATAACAAAATATTTTTAATGAAATGGTAGGAGATTTTACCATTGTTGAGTTCTCACTTGTGCGGGCATCAATAGGACTAGAAGCCAATGCATCTAACAATCCATACATTTCAATGTTGCCTCCAAAGTTGTGCAGAATACACCTTTATGTTTTGTCAGAGTAACATTAGAAAAAGAATTGATTGATTTTCAAGCTGCGATGATACTTGAAACACCATATTTAGGAACCAAATTATAGAGAGTTGTTTCTACATAGATCCCTCCTACCAGATATAAGGAGTGCCATAGAATTGAGAGGATGATTTCTACATTGGTTTAACATCGGCAAATAGATCAAGAACTATCATCTTCCCACGTGGAACAGAATGTAAAGGAGCCTGTTTGAAAGAAAAAGAGTTAAATTAAGTAAGAACAACACTCTGCAAATTATCAGTCTGATGGAGAAAATATGTTCCTCTCAAGGGTGCAATGTTTGTTGTTAAAAGCTTGACTTTACAAATATGGAGAGATTAGGGAGATCATTATGTCCTCTAAACTGCAAATTTTGTGGCATCGAAAAATAAACTGCCAAGTAACATGATCAATAACTTTTCTTGAAGACGTTAGTAATCACCATATAAATGACAGAAAACTATCCAAGTACACCATATCACTCAACACAAAATATTTACTGATGTTGATTTGTGAAATATGAGATTAAAAGTTTTGGTCGACATGCTTTTTTCCTCCAGAGATAATATTTACTGATGTTGATTTGTGAAATATAAGATTAAAAGTTTTGGTCGTAAAAAAAATCATTTTTTTCTTAGAAATGAGTTGCAGGGGAAATTCTCCACCAGTAACTCTGATGTTTTAAGAAGTATTCCAGCTTTTAACCAATCACTTATTAGTGTCAAGTGGCAACAAACATAGGGAATAGTTCCAAAATCGCAAAGGAAATCAAGCAAGAGCTGTAATATTCACTGAATTGACTAAATAAATATGCTTGAGCTATTCAATGTGGAGAACATATTAGATAGAAAACAAACACCCATTATACAATATGAGTCACCGAATGAAAATTAGACAGATTAGAGATTATGTATATGTACCAGCTTTCATTCAAAGGTAGTGAAACCAGAAAGTGTAGTGAAAAAACAGATTTCAAAGGATAACAACTACAGCAAGGTGTCTCTGTTTCAAACATTTTGATGAAGATGCCCTAAGCATTATTAACAATTCAAATATGCCTCTGCGAGAGATGGTGTTGTATATAAAGGAAATGAGCACAACAGAATACGTAGATAAAGTAGCACTTGGAGTTAAGAGAAATCCAAAACCTGTTTTCACTTCATTTTAGATGAAAAATACTTTGAGAAGTAGTGGAATAAGGCTTACGAGTCACGAACAATAACTTGAACAGCAACAAATCAGTAACAAAACAATTAAAATAGTACATACGATAAGACATGACTGTATGATCCGTGATAATCACTTCTACAGTTCCCATAAAGCTCTTGAACACAGTAAGATGCTTTTAAAAACAAGAACTAAATCACTTACAGATGATCTAAATACGAATCCAATTAACCAGTCAACTCATACATGACTTCTTGTCTGTTCTTTAAAGATTCTAATTTTTTCAAAAGAAACATGAAGCTGATTATTCACATTTTTATCAACATATATTTGAATGTGATTTTAATATGGAAAGTGATTCCTAAATGCTAATACAACTGGATATTGAAGTTAAACAATAACCCAAAGCCAAAGGAAGAATAAGCTAGTATATATTGTAATTTATGAACAACAGTAGGCAAAGTATGAATCTGACACAAAGAATTAGAAGTAATTCCATCAACCATTCACATTAAGAACTTATAGAACCTCCTCAGATCCACATATATGAAAGAATATAGATGTAAATGCTAGTTGAATTTACAAAGTGAGGCAAATTTGAAAGAGACAGATAGAATTAAAAGGGAAACCATATAGAATGAGAAGCAAAATCAGTGCTCCTCGACATTATTACCTGTGAGGCAAGATCATAATAAAAAGAAATAGAATATGACATAGTACATATAGCCCTAGCCACTCTGTTCTCTTATATCCGCAACATAATATAACACTCTCCCTTCGATATGAAGTCGAAAAGATATTGGTACGTATAAATATATCATTACAAGGAACCAGAGAGCGTAGCTTACTTGTAATATATATCATTACAAGTAAACACAATAGAAGATAAAAAAAATATCATTCTGTAATGTAAGGAACTGCAACCTGCACAATGTGAGATTATACAAACGCAAAAGCAAACAAACTTCAGACGTGAATTTTTGTTCAATCTTAGCTCTAGTTTTCTTCTTATGAGCTGGAATCCTCACCATTTACTTATATCTCTAAAAAAAATCTCATCTAGGGTTAACTTTGACATTCAGATTTTTTGCACTTTCTTCCTTTACTTTAAAATTTTAGCTATAACAAACACAAAGTAATCAATTACTTATAAATACAAAACAAAAATTCAATCAATTGACTATTTTTAGTACTAGACGGTTAGTAGAGAGTAAAGAGGAATCTCACTTGTACGAAATTTGTACTTACGCTTGACGAAATCGATTCTTCAGCTTCAGCTCTTCAGTTATTCGATCGATCCCCACTTTGCCAGCATCATCTCTTCATCTATTCGAGAAAATTGGGTTTTGGAGAAGAGAATCAGCTCAGTTCTTCCGTTTCTCAGCTCAGATCTTCAGTTCTTCAGCTTCATCTCTTTGATCTTCAGCTTCTAGTCTTTGATCTTCGGCTTCTACTCTTCGATTTTACGCTCTGGAGAAGAGAAGTTGTAAAGAAGAGTAAAGTAGCGTGTGTTGTAATCTATAGCGTATGTTCTAATTTTCTAGGAGATAAGAAAAAGACAAAAGTTTTTATTAATGTTTTATAATTATTTTTTTTGGCCAAATAAAAATGGGGGGAGAGTTAAAAATGTTGGAGGGAATCTAATATTTTGGTGAAAAATTTTAGGCCACACTTCTAATGTGTTGTTTTCATAATTAGAAAAATAGGACACTTTAAAAGTGTTGTCATAAATGTAAATAATTGTTGTCATTTATTTCTTACTATGACAACGCTTATAAAGTGTTGACTATACCATTAAAGGATACACTTTACAAGTGTTGTCAATATTATCGTTGCCAAAAGTTAAAAATTTAGGTTACATTTTAAAAGTGTTCCCAAAAATATTTTAAGCAACACTTTCAAGTGTTGCTCAAATGTAGTGTGGCCGTAGGACTAAAATGGTGTAGTGTTTGCGGACCAGGATTGTTGCAGAGGCCCATGGTTCCAGATATTCCATACATCCAGGTTCCACCAATATGTATCATGATCTTAAGCAGATTTATTGGTGGGATGGAATGAAGAAGGACATTGCAGAATATGTTGCCAAGTGTCCTAATTGACAGCAGGTTAAGGCAGAGCATCTTAAGCCTGGCGGTTTTACTCAGATTATTGATGTTCCAACTTGGAAGTGGGAGGCCATTAATATGGACTTCTTGGTTGGTCTTTTGAGGACTAGGAGGCAGCATGACTCCATATGGGTTATTGTGGACAGATTGACTAAGTCTGCCCACTTTATCCCTGTGAAGTCTACTTACAAAGCCGAGGATTATGCGAGACTCTACATTGATGAGATTGTGAGATGGCATGGGATTCTTTTATCTATCATTTCGGTTAGAGGAGCTCAGTTTACTTCACATTTCTGGACATCTTTCCAAAAGAGCTTGGGCACGCAGGTAAAGCTTAGTACTGCCTTTCATCCTCAGACTGATGGGCAGGCAGAGCGCACCATTCATACATTGTAGGACATGTTGAGAGCGTGTGTGATTGACTTCAGAGGTAGATGGCATGACCATCTGCCATTGATAGAGTTCTCGTATAATAATAGCTATCACTCCAGCATTGGGATGGCACCGTTTGAGGCACTGTAAGGTAGGAGGTGTAGATCTCCAGTTGGGTGGTTCGAGGTTGGAGAGTCATCCATTTTGGGTCCAGAGATCATTCATGAGGCCTTAGAGAAGGTCAGAGTGATTAGGGACACGTTGGCTACTGCTTACAGTCGGCAGAAGTCATATGCAGATAACAGAAAATGGCCCTTAGAGTTTGATGTTGGTGACCAGGTCTATCTGAAGATATCACCTATGAAGGGGGTGATGAGGTTTGGCAGGAAGGGGAAGTTGAGTCCGAGGTATGTTGGGCCATACGAGATCCTACAGCGTGTGGGTGAGGGAGCCTATGAGTTGGCATTGCCTGCGGAGCTAGCTTCTGTGCATCCAGTCTTTCATGTATCCATGCTAAAGAAGTGCCTAGGTGATCCAGCAACGATTCTACCTGTGGAAGGTTTGGGGGTCAATGAAGACTTGTCCTATGAGGAGGTACCTATTGAGATCTTAGACAGACAGATCAAGCGGCTGAGGAACAAGGAGATTGCCACGGTGAAGGTATTGTGGAGAAATCATCTTGTTGAGGGTGCTACGTGGGAGGCTGAGGCCGACATGAGATCCCGTTACCCTCATCTTTTCAGCTTTTGAGGTTAGACTTCCTACTCTTAAGTCTATGTTTCCTTATCTCTCCATATTTTGTTGCTATTGCTTGACTGTGCATAGTGATTATGTTATGATCTGACTGGCATTACGATATATAGTGGTAGTGTCATTCGGGGACGAATGTTCCTAAGGGGGGGATAATGTAACAACCCTAAAAATGAATAAGATAAGAAATGCTTAAGGTGTCAAGAATGCTTGCGATTAGACCAAGGTTCACACGGATTGATGCGCATAGAACCAGACCTCAGAACCCTTACTACGGTCAAGCCAACTAATTTGGGGAGTTAGTTGAGCTTGAAAAGGTTGGAACCAACCATGTAAGGCTCTCAAAAACGAAGATTTAATCGAAGGAGTCTTTACCGGAATTAAAAAGAAGAAATCTTAAGTTTTGAGGGCCAGAGGTAAAATGGTCTTTTCCAGGCCAAGGGTAATATCGTAATTACCCTAAGGAATTAATATTAATTTAATTAAAGAACCGGTTAGGGTCGGGTCGACCCGAAATGATCCATTTCGCAAAGGTCACTCCACCTGAGTTCGAGCCCCAATGGAAGGAACAAATTGGTGATTTAATTATTATTCAAAATCTGATTTCGTAAGGGCAAAATGGTCCTTTCACGTATTAGTTAAAAATATATCAGATTTTATTAATTTGATTAAACCCTATTTGACTAAGTCTTGAATTAGACTCCTAAACCTATGGTAACACTCTCCTATCACGTTTATCTCTCTCTCACACGTTCAAACTTCACAATTTCTCTCTGCCAAAAACAACTTCAAGAACAGAACAAATATTGAAGTTCTTCACACTTGAAGAACAAACACGAAAAGTCTAAGAAAACAAAATAACCAAAAACATTAAGGCAAAGGGGAGATTTCCGTCGAGTGGTGGTGAAACTTTCAGTGAGTTGAACGTGGTTTTGGAGAAAGGTTTGGGCGTCAACTTCAACGTTTGAACAATCAAATAAGGTATGGGTTTCTTCTCTCTTAGTCCCTTTCCCAAGAGACCCCTTAAGCTTCAGAATATTCATTCCGAAAACTAGGGTTGTTCCCCGTTGCATGTCCCTGTCACTAGCTCCCATTGAATCATAGGTTGGGTATGTTTGCTGGTACAAAGTAAGGATGTAATGTGTTTTCGTGATATTTATGTTTAAGTATGCATGCTCGGAATTATGTGAATATTGGATATGTTGTTCAAAATTATGTGAAAAAGTGATGTGTGTGTGCAACGTGTGGCAGTGAATGTAGTCACTGTTGGAGGTGTGAAATGGCATGTTTAATCTTTATATTTTATGTACAAAAGTTGTACACAACGTGATGTTCATATGGGGTGTGAAGTTACTGATTTTGAGTGAGAAACTCTTAGCTAATGTAACTACAAAACTACACCTAATAATACACTAAATGTTTCATGAAATGCCCTAAGAACTAACGTGAAAAGGTTGATGAAAAGAAGCTAAAAATTATGCTCAAATTTCCAGCATGGTATAAGTTAGTTTCGGTAAAAAACAAGGTTAAAAATCTGGGTTTTTAATAATATAAATAGGTGAGGTCATTAGGGATTGAACCTGAGACCTCACACTGGAAGAATGCTAAAAACGTAAAGGAGGAAGTGGGGTTAAGGGGAATCGAACCCGAGTGCCAACTGAAATTCAAGAAAAAGAAAAGAAAAGGGGCTGGGGGGAATCGAAATAGGTCCTACTGGTCGAGGAAGAAGAGAACAAGAATTAAATAAATAAATGGGAGGTGTGGGAATCGAACCCACGACCTCCAGGCTGCGAATGAGAGAAGAAAAAAATTAAAGAAAAGAAAATGTGAGGCGTGGGAATCGAACCCACGACCTCAAGGCTGGAAAGGAGAAGGCGTAATAATTACGAAAATAAAGTGAGGATGTGGGGGCTCGATCCCACAACCTCACTGCCAAAACGCCTAGCTTAGTGTATTTTAATCAAAAATAAAAATAGGAGGTATTGGGGGTTCGAACCCACAACCTCACAGCCCTAGCGAATTTAAAATTAAAATAAGGAGGCTGTGGGGGTTTGAACCCACAACCTCCCAATATCCCAGCGAAAATAAAGAGTAAAAGTATGGTTTAGGCGAAACGGGGCAATAAGAGTTTAAATGAAAAATAAAAGGAGTTGTGGGGGTTCGATCCCACAACCCTTCGGCCAAATTAAGAGAAAACCCAAGGAGAAAAATAAAGATAGAATGTTGATGTTGGGGTTCGATCTAGGGTCCCAATGTCATGAAGACTAATAATAAAGTCAAGGAAAAAATGTAAGTATTGTCCAAGTGGTTCGAACTTGGGTTCCCTTGCCCAAATTTCCGTTTTGATACATAAGTGATACGTGAATTAAATGTTCAAGTATAATGCCATCTACTTAGATCGAAATCAAGATCTTGGCATATATACAAGATACATAAGTCTTGTACTACATAATCTTAGGAATGTATGAGTCACTTAATGAACTATGAATGAAGTCTCATGGCTTGTATGTATAGACCCATAAGTCTAGCATACGTTTGAAAATAAGTGAACCTAAGATGTATGTAATGAAATGACGAAACCATAGAAGGGTTAAGTAAGAGTGTGAAACACACAAATGGCCAAGTATATTGGCATATGATAAAATGAACACTCACGTAAAATGGGGTGAGTAATTATGAAGAGCAAATGTGCTAATGTTAATGAATGTGGTGACAACATGATATGAGGCTAATGTAAAAGATGAGAACAATCTCAAATGAGCCTAAGTAAATGTTACCAAAACGTACTCACCTAGGAGAGTGTAAAGTTAATGAAGAGACCAGTCTCTATGAACACTCTAATGAAAGTATTGAGATCAACACACTTAATACTAATGATGAGATGAGAAATCATCTATTGAGCTATGATGTCCTCATACTAGAAGCCAGCTTCCATGACGTATGAGTTGAATGTAATGGAACTTTATACTGAGCACCGATAGACTAGCTATGAGCGGTGATGCCTTCTTTTGGGAAGGGCGGAGGTTCACGTAACTCTCATGAGATGAGACTGTCCGGCTTACCGGGTATGGGTCTCCTTATATCTCCTGGTCTTCGAACCTATACTGCCAATATAGGGATCTGGTGGGGTTAAATTCCCATATATGCTAGCATGTTTTGGGTCACCTTGGCCGGTTATTCCACCTCTTTTCGGTATGGGGGAGACACTGGATTTCATGATGCTCACATGATCTATGTTGGTTAAAGTTAAAGTTCCCAATGAATGAATGAGGCCAGCCTCAAATGATGCACATAATGAAATAAATGATGCCGAAGTTGTTAGGATAGGATAGTCAAGAGGTGAGCTAGATTCAAGTAATGACACTAGGTTATTCTTGATCATTGCACAGCAAACCCGATGAAAGTCCTAAACTACATCATGGGTATAGCTGGTGTTCACACTAGCCTATGAATGAAATTAAATGAAGTACATATGAATGAATGAAGCAGACTCTGTGTTTGCTAATGAAGACTCCCTAGTTGAGGTCCCATATATTGAGCCCTCATTTTGGAAAGTCTTAATGTCAAATCCATGATTCCAAGGTGTCATGGCATATGAATGAATGTTATAAAAGATGTTATGTGCTGTATGCTATATGATATATGCTATGTGTAAGATGTTATGTGCTGTGTGCAATATGATAAGTATGATGATGCATGTTACTCTCATGGCATGACTTTCCTAATCCGAATTTGGAAAGTTTGCTAACTTTCCTAATCCCAATTTGGCAACTCCACTGACTTGACTTTCCATAATCATGTTGTTAGGAAAGAGCTATTCTTTCTCATGCATGTCCTTGGTGTGTGCTTGCATATACCCATACTTAGTACAAGTGTGTACTAACCCTATACAACTTTACAATTTTAGGTGTAGGCACAGGTGGACGCTAGAGCTACAGGTTGACGCTGAAGCTATCCGGACGTCGAGCATTCATCCGGACTTGGTAGGCCCTCATGCTTTCGAGGATGCTGCCATTTATATTATAGCTTAGTTTTAGAGTTGAGCTAGTGGAGTATGTTCCACTAGCGTTTCTTTCCTGTTTATTTAGACATTGTATTGGTGCCATTTTGGCAAGTACATCTTTATTACTATATTATACTATTTCTTTCATTTGATAATCTTATTATTAGATGGTTGATGGTGAACAATTATGTAATGATGACAATGTCTAATAAGTATGTTAAGAAACAAAAATTTTCAAATTTTCCGATAAAACTAACATAGATGAAGTAAGAATGACGTATGTAGTCTTGTCTGCGACCTCTGAGAGGTCAACGACGCTGGTCTCGTCTGGGGTTTAGATTCCAGTTGTAACAAAGTTGGTATCAGAGCACTAGGTTAAATTCGAGAATAATAAGTCCACATCAACCACATTGAGTAGTTTCTAAGTCATGGTAGTGAAATGCACCACTATCCTCAATTAGAGACTGCATGATGCGTAGAAAATTTCCCTTCTTCTGATCTTATCGTGCTTTTCCTAATGTCTAATTTCTTGGTGTTATGAGCGTGTCTAACAACAATCTTTGTTCTTTTCAGAGAATGAATACTAGGAGAACCATTGTTCAGAGGAGAGGAGGTGCAGCTGCTGGGGGCAATCAGGTTCCACCTCAGGCTCCAGCTGAAGGAGTGGCTATGCCAGTTAACCCCACTGGGTTGACTGATGCTGAGGTGAGGGAATCTCTGGCCCACATGGCACAGACCATTACTATGCAAGCCCAGGCTATGACTGCCAGGTCAACCGGCAGGATGTTCAGAGGGAGAACCCACCGGTTCGTAGCATGGCTGACAGGCTGAGAGACTTCACGAGGATGAATCCTCCTATTTTCACAGGGTACAAGACTTAGAGTATCCCCAGGAGTTTGTGGACGAGGTGCATAAGATTCTGGTGGCTGTGGGGGCGACAGATACTGAGAAGGCTGAGCTGGCTTCCTATCAGCTCAAGGATGTTGCATAGACTTGGTGCAAGATGTGGTAGGATAGCCGAGCTTTGGGCGAAGTTCCAGTCACTTGGGAGCTGTTTAAAACAGCCTTTTTGGAGAGATTCTTTCCTAGAGAGATGAGGGAAGCAAAGGTTGAGGAGTTTATCAACCTTAAGCAGGGATCTATGACAGTCAGGGAGTATTCCCTGAAGTTTGTTAAACTATCCAGGTATGCTACTTTCCTTAGTATCTAATAGCAAGGATGAGATGAGTACTGAAGTTTGTTAAATTATCCAGGTATGCTACTTCCCTTGTGTCTAACAGCAGGGATGAGTTGAGCAGGTTCCTCATAGGAATCAATGGAGATCTGGAGGAGGAGTTTCGGTGTGCAATGCTCCATGATAATATGGACCTCTACAGGTTGATGGTGCATGTCCAGCAGGTAGAGGACAGCCGAAAAAAGAGGGGTATTCGTGATGCTAGGAGGCCTAAGCCTCAAGATCAGGTAGGTCCTAGCCATGGAGGCCACATAAACAATTTTGGCGTTCGTGAGCAGCCCAGGTTTAAGAAGGGGCAACGGAGTTTTGGGAACTCTAACTCTCAGAGGAGTACAACACCTAGAGGAGGCAGACCTGAGCCCAAGAAGGGCAATGGAAGTGAGATGCAGCATCCTAAAAAGAACTATGCTAAATGTGGACGTGCTCACAGTGGAGAGTGCATACAGGGCAGTAATGCCTGCTTCGGTTGCGGTAAGAGTGGGCACATGGTTAGAGACTGCCCATAGAACAGAGGTCAGGCTGGAGGTAATGCTCAGCCTAGGCCTAATCCACAGGGTGCAGCAGTAGCCAAGCCTCCTAAGAGGAACAGGTTCTATGCCCTGAAGGGCAGGGAGGAGCAGGAAAAGTCCGCTGATGTGGTCACAGGTATGCTGCAAGTATTCTCAACTTTTGTTTATGCTTTACTTGATCCAGAGTCTACGCTTTCCTTTGTAACTCCTTTTCTTTCTCTCACTTTTGAGATATTGCCTGAAGTTCTGCATGATCCTATAGTGGTTAGTACACCTTTAGGAGAAAATGTAAGAACTGATAGAGTATACAAGGATTGCCCAATAGTGATAAGTGGTAAGACTATGTGTGCAGACTTGGTTGAGTTACCCATGCATGATTTTGATATTATTCTTGGCATGGACTGGCTTCACAATTGTTATGCTTGCTTGGACTGTCGTAGTAGAGTGGTGAGATTTCGTTTCCCTGATGAAGAGGAGCTAGTCTGGGAGGGGTACAACTCAAGTCGTCCTAACCTCTTGATTTCGAACCTTAAGGCCAATAAAATGGTGTCCAAGGGGTTACTGTGTCATCTTGTGAGTGTTAATTATTTAGATCATGACACTCCTTCCATAGACTCAGTGCCTGTAGTGAATGATTTCCTAGATGTATTTCCTGATGATTTGCCTGAGTCTCTCCCCCTCGAGAGATTGATTTTGGTATCGACTTAGAACCCGATACAAAACCAATTTCAATTCCTCCTTACAGAATGGCTCCAGCTGAATGCAAAGAGATGAAGCTGCAGTTAAAAGATCTCACTGATAAGGGTTTTATTCAGCCGAGCATATCGCTTTGGGGCGCTCCAGTGTTGTTTGTCAAAAAGAAAGATGGAACCCTTAGAATGTGTATCTATTATTGGCAGCTCAACAAAGTCACTATAAAGAATAAGTATCCACTTCCTAGAATAGATGATTTGTTGGATCAGCTCCAAGGGTCTAGTTTCTTCTCTAAGATTGATCTTCGTTAAGGGTATCATCAGCTTAGGGTTAGGGATGGAGATATCCCAAAGACAGCCTTTCGTATGTGTTATGGTCATTATGAGTTCTTAGTCATGTCATTTGGTCTTACGAATGCACCTGCTACATTTATGGACCTCATGAACTGAGTCTTCCGTGAATACCTTGACTCTTTCGTCATAGTATTCATTGATGACATTCTCATCTACTCTAGGACCAAGGAAGAGCATGAACATCATTTGAGACTAACCTTGCAGGTACTTAGACAACATCAGCTGTATGCCAAATTAAGCAAGTGTGAATTTTGGCTTAGATCAGTGACCTTCCTGGGTCATGTTGTATCCGATCAGGGCGTGGAGGTGGATCCCAGGAAGATTGAGGATGTGAAGAACTGGCCAAAGCCTCTTACTCCCACTGACATCCGTAGCTTTTTGTGATTGGCTGGTTACTACCGCAGGTTTGTGGAGGGCTTTTCTTCCATTGCTGCCCCATTGACAGCTTTGACTAAGAAGAAAGCCAAGTTTGAATGGACGGAGACTTGTGAGAAGAGTTTCCAGGAGCTCAAGGACAGACTCACTTCAGCCCCGGTGCTTACTTTGCCTAAGTGTGGTGAGAATTACACTGTTTACTGTGATGCATCTAGGGTTGGTTTGGGTTGTGTTCTTATGCAGGTTGGTAAGGTGATAGTCTATGCGTCCAGACAGCTCAAGGTTCATGAGAAGAATTATCCTACTCATGATCTGGAGTTGGCAGCTGTGGTGTTTGCACTGAAGCTGTGGAGGCAATACTTGTATGGGGTGCATGTGGATGTGTTCACAGACCACAAGAGTCTCCAGTACGTGTTCAGACAGAGGGAGTTGAATCTACGTCAGCGGAGATGGTTGGAGCTGTTGAAGGATTATGACATTAATGTTCACTACCATCCAGGTAAGGCTAATGTTGTAGCTGATGCTTTGAGCAGGATGAGCATGGGAAGTACAGCCCACATTGAGGATGAGAAGAAGGAGTTTGTGAAAGATGTACACAGACTGGCCAGACTAGGTGTGCAATTGGTTGACTCTACTAGTGGGGATGTTTCAGTTCATCCTAGTTCTTAATCATCCTTGGTAGTTGAAGTCAAGCAGGGTCAGCATCTAGATCCTGTGTTGATGAAGCTGAAGGACTCAGTGCTGATGAAGATGAATAAGTCTTTCGCTTTGGGAGGTGATGGCATACTTAGGTATCAGGACAGGCTCTTTGTACCAGATGTGGATAATTTGCGGACCAGGATTATTACAGAGGCCCATGGTTCCAGATATTCCATACATCCAGGTTCCACCAAGATGTATCATGATCTTAAGCTGATTTATTGGTGGGATGTCATGAAGAAGGACATTGCAGAATATGTGGCCAAGTGTCCTAATTGTCAGCAGGTTAAGGCAGAGCATCTTAAGCTTGGCGGTCTTACTCAGATTATTGAGGTTCCGACTTGGAAGTGGGAGGCCATTAATATGGACTTCGTGGTTTGTCTTCCGAGGACTAGGAGGCAGCATGACTCCATATGGGTTATTGTGGACAGATTGACTAAGTCTGCCCACTTTATCCCTGTGAAGTCTACTTACAAAGCCGAGGATTATGCAAGACTCTACATTGATGAGATTGTGATATGGCATGGGCTTCCTTTGTCTATCATTTCGGATAGAGGAGCTCAGTTTACTTCACATTTCTTGAGATCTTTCCAGAAGAGCTTGGGCACGCAGGTAAAGCTTAGTACTGCCTTTCATCCTCAGACTGATGGGCAGGCAGAGCGCACCATTCAGACATTGGAGGACATGTTGAGAGCGTGTGTGATTGACTTCAGAGGTAGCTGGGATAACCATCTGCCATTGATAGCGTTCTCGTATAATAATAGCTTTCACTCCAGCATTGGGATGGCACCATTTGAGGCACTGTAGGGTAGGAGGTGTAGATCTCCAGTTGGGTGGTTCGAGGTTGGAGAGTCATCCATTTTGGGTCCAGAGATCATTCATGAGGCCTTAGAGAAGGTCAGAGTGATTAGGGACAGGTTGGCTACTGCTTACAGTCGGCAGAAGTCATATGCAGATAACAGAAAATAGCCCTTAGAGTTTGATGTTGGTGACCAGGTCTATTTGAAGATATCACCTATGAAGGGGGTGATGAGGTTTGGCAGGAAGGGGAAGTTGAGTCCGAGGTATGTTGGGCCATACGAGATCCTACAGCGTGTGGGTGAGGTGGCCTATGAGTTGGCATTGCCTGTGGAGCTAGCTTCTGTCCATCCAGTCTTTCATGTATCCATGCTAAAGAAATGCCTAGGTGATCCATCATCGATTCTACCTGTGGAAGGTTTAGGGGTCGATGAAGACTTGTCCTATGAGGAGGTACCTATTGAGATCTTAGACAGACAGATCAAGCGGCTGAGGAACAAGGAGATTGCCACGGTGAAGGTATTGTGGAGAAATCATCTAGTTGAGGGTGCTACGTGGGAGGTTGAGGCCGACATGAGACCCCGTTACCCTCATCTTTTCAGCTCTTGAGGTTAGACTTCCTACTCTTAAGTCTATGTTTCCTTATTTCTCCATATTTTGTTGTTATTGCTTGACTGTGCATAGTGATTATGTTATGATCTGACTGGCATTACGATATATAGTAGTAGTGTCATTCGGGGACGAATGTTCCTAAGGGGGGGATAATGTAACAACCCTAAAAATGAATAAGATAAGAAATGCTTAACGTGTCTAGAATGCTTGCGATTAGACCAAGGTTCACACGGATTGATGCGCGTAGAACCAGACCTCAGAACCCTTACTACGGCCAAGCCAACTAACTTGGGGAGTTAGTTGAGCTTGGAAAGGTTGGAACCAACCATGTAAGGCTCTCAAAAACGAAGATTTAATCGAAGGAGTCTTTACCGGACTTAAAAAGAAGAAATCTTAAGTTTTGAGGGCCTGAGGTAAAATGGTCTTTTCCAGGCCAAGGGTAATATCGTAATTACCCTAAGGAATTAATATTAATTTAATTAAAGAACCGGTTAGGGTCGGGTCGACCCAAAACGATCCATTTCGCAAAGGTCACTCCACCTGAGTTCGAGCCCCAATGGAAGCAACAAATTGGTGATTTAATTATTATTTAAAATCTTATTTCGTAAGGGCAAAATGGTCCTTTCATGTATTAGTTAAAAATATATCAGATTTTATTAATTTGATTAAACCCTATTTGACTAAGTCTTGAATTAGACTCCTAAACCTATGGTAACACTCTCCTATCACGTTTATCTCTCTCTCACACGTTCAAACTTCACAATTTCTCTCTGCCAAAAACAACTTCAAGAACAGAACAAATATTGAAGTTCTTCACACTTGAAGAACAAACACGAAAAGTCTAAGAAAACAAAATTACCAAAAACGTTAAGGCAAAGGGGAGATTTCCGTCGAGTGGTGGTGAAACTTTCAGTGAGTTGAACGTGGTTTTGGAGAAAGGTTTGGGCATCAACTTCAACGTTTGAACAATCAAATAAGGTATGGGTTTCTTCTCTCTTGGTCCCTTTCCCAAGAGACCCCTTAAGCTTCAGAATATTCATTCCGAAAACTAGGGTTGTTCCCCGTTGCATGTCCCTGTCACTAGCTCCCATTGAATCATAGGTTGGATATGTTTGCTGGTACAAAGTAAGGATGTAATGTGTTTTCGTGATGTTTATGTTTAAGTATGCATGCTCGGAATTATGTGAATATTGGATATGTTGTTCGAAATTATGTGAAAAAGTGATGTGTGTGCAACGTGTGGCAGTGAATGTAGTCACTGTTGGAGGTGTGAAATGGCATGTTTAATCTTTATATTTTATGTGCAAAAGTTGTACACAACGTGATGTTCATATGGGGTGTGAAGTTACTGATTTTGAGTGAGAAACTCTTGGCTAATGTAACTACTAAACTACACCTAATAATGCACTAAATGTTTCATGAAATGCCCTAAGAACTAACGTGAAAAGGTTGATGAAAAGAAGCTAAAAATTATGCTCAAATTTCCAGCATGGTGTAAGTTAGTTTAGGTAAACAACAAGGTTAAAAATCTGGGTTTTTAATGAATATAAATAGGTGAGGTCACTAGGGATTGAACCCGAGACCTCACACTGGAAGAATGCTAAAAACGTAAAGGTGGAAATGGGGTTAAGGGGAATCAAACCCGAGTGACAACTGAAATTCGCAAAAAAGAAAAGAAAAGGGGGCTGGGGGGAATCGAAATCAGGCCTACTGGTCGAGGAAGAAGAGAACAAGAATTAAATAAATAAATGGTGGGCGTGGGAATCGAACCCACGACCTTCAGGCTGCGAATGAGAGAAGAAAAAAATTAAAGAAAATAAAATGTGAGGCGTGGGAATCGAACCCACGAACTCAAGGCTGGAAAGGAGAAGGTCAAATAATTAAGAAAATAAAGTGATGCTGTGGGGGCTCGATCCCACAACCTTACTGCGAAAACGCCTAGCATAGTGGATTTTAATCAAAAATAAAAATAGTAGGCTGTGGGGGTTCGAACCCACAACCTCACAGCCCTAGCGAATTTAAAATTAAAATAAGGAGGCTGTGGGGGTTTGAACCCACAACCTCCCAATTTCCCAGTGAAAATAAAGAGTAAAAATAGAAGAGGCTGTGGGGGTTTGATCCCACAACCTCTTGGTTTAGGCAAAATGGGGCAATAAGAGTTTAAATGAAAAATAAAAGGAGTTGTGGGGGTTCGATCCCACAACCCTTCGGCCAAATTAAGAGAAAACCCAAGGAGAAAAATAAAGATAGAATGTTGATGTTGGGGTTCAATCTAGGGTCCCAATGTCATGAAGACTAATAATAAAGTCAAGGAAAAAATGTAAGTATTGTCCAAGTGGTTCGAACTTGGGTTCCCTTGCCCAAATTTCCGTTTTCATACATAAGTCATACGTGAATTAAATGTTCAAGAATAATGCCATCTACTTAGATCGAAATCAAGATGCTGGCATATATACAAGATACATAAGTCTTTTACTACATAATCTTAGTAATGTATGAGTCACTTAACGAACTATGAATGAAGCCTCATGGATTGTATGTATAGACCCATAAGTCTAGCATACGTTTGAAAATAAGTGAACCTAAGATGTATGTAATGAAATGACGAAACTCTAGAAGGGTTAAGTAAGAGTGTGAAACACACAAATGGCCAAGTATATTGGCATATGATGAAATGAATATTCACGTAAAATGGGGTGAGTAATTATGAAGAGCAAATGTGCTAATGTTAATGAATGTTGTGACAACATGATATGAGGCTAATATAAAAGATGAGAACAATCTCAAATGAGCCTAAGTAAATATTACCAAAACGTAATCACCTATGAAAGTGTAAAGTTAATGAAGAGACCAGTCTCTATGAACACTCTAATGAAAGTATTGAGATCAACACACTTAATACTAATGATGAGATGAGAAATCATCTATTGAGCTATGATGTCCTCATACTAGAAGCCAGCTTCCATGACGTATGAGTTGAATGTAATGGAACATTATACTGAGCACCGATAGACTAGCTATGAGCGGTGATGCCTTCTTTTGGGAAGGCCGGAGGTTCACATAACTCTCATGAGATGAGATTGTCCGGCTTGCCGGGTATGGGTATCCTTATATCTCCTGGTCTTCGAACCTATACTGCCAATATAGGGATCTGGTGGGGATAAATTCCCATGTACGCTAGCATGTTTTAGGTCACCTTGGCCGGTGATTCCACCACTTTTCGGTGTGGGGGAGACACTGGATTTCATGACGCTCACATGATCTATGTCGGTTAAAGTTAAAGTTCCCAATCAATGAATGAGGCCAGCCTCATATGATGCACATAATGAAATGAATGATACCAAAGGTGTTAGGATAGGATAATCAAGAGGTGAGCTAGATTCAAGTAATGACACTAGGTTATTCTTGATCATTGCACAGCAAACCCGATGAAAGTCTTAAACTATATCCTGGGTATAGCTGGTGTTCACACTAGCCTATGAATGAAATAAAATGAAGTACGTATGAATGAATGAAGCAGACTCTGTGTTTGCTAATGAAGACTCCCTAGTTGAGGTCCCATATGTTGAGCCCTCATTTTGGAAAGTCTTAATGTCAAGTCCATGATTCCAAGGTCTCATGGCATATGAATGAATGTTATAAAAGATGTTATGTGTTGTATGTTATATGATATATGCTATGTGTAAGATTTTATGTTCTGTGTGCAATATGATAAGTATGATGATGCATGTTACTCTCATGGCATGACTTTCCTAATCCGAATTTGGAAAGTTCACTAACTTTCCTAATCCCAATTTGGCAAGTCCACTGACTTGACTTTCCATAATCATGTTGTTAGGAAAGAGCTATTCTTTCTCATGCATGTCCTTGGTGTGTGCTTGCATATACCCATACTTAGTACAAGTGTGTACTAACCCTATACAACTTTACAATTTTAGGTGCAGGCACAGGTGGACGCTAGAGCTACAGGTTAACGCTGAAGCTATCTAGACGTCGAGCATTCATCCGGACTTGGTAGGCCCTCATGCTTTCGAGGATGCTGCCATTTATATTCTAGCTTAGTTTTAGAGTTGAGCTAGTGTAGTATGTTCCACTAGCGTTTCTTTCCTATTTTATTCAGACATTGTATTGGTGCCATTTTGGCAAGTACATCTTTATTACTATATTATACTATTTCTTTCATTTGATGATCTTATTATTAGATGGTTGATGGTGAACAATTATGTAATGATGAGAATGTCTAATAAGTATGTTAAGAAACAAAAAGTTTCAAATTTTCCGCTAAAACTAACCTAGATGAAGTAAGAATGACGTAAGTAGGCTTGTCTGCGACCTCTGAGAGGTCAACGACGCCGGTATCGTCTGGGGTTTAGATTCCAATTGTGACAAAGTTGGTATCAGAGCACTAGGTTAAATTCGAGAATAATAAGTTCACATCAACCACATTGAGTAGTTTCTAAGTCATGGTAGTGAAGTGCACCACTATCCTCAATTAGAGACTGCATGATGCGCAGGAAATTTCCCTTCTTCTGATCTTATCGTGCTTTTCCTAATGTCTAATTTCTTGGTGTTATGAGCGTGTCTAACATCAATCTTTGTTCTTTTCAGAGAATGAATACTAGGAGAACCATTAGTCAGAGGAGAGGAGGTGCAGCTGCTGGGGGCAATCAGGTTCCACCTCAGGCTCTAGGTGAAGGAGTGGCTATGCCAGTTAACCCCGCTGGGTTGACTGATGCTTAGGTGAGGGCATCTCTGACCCAGATGGCACAGGCCATTACTATGCAGGCCCAGGCTATGACTGCCCAGGTCAACCGGCAGGATATTTAGAGGGAGAACCCACTGGTTCGTAGCTTGGCTGACTGGCTGAGAGACATCACGAGGATGAATCCTCCTATTTTCACAGGGTCCAAGACTTCAGAGGATACCCAGGAGTTTGTGGACGAGGTGCATAAGATTCTGGTGGCTATGGGGGCCACATATACTGAGAAGGCTGAGCTGGCTTCCTATCAGCTCAAGGATGTTGCACAGACTTGGTGCAAGATGTGGCAGGATAACCGATCTTTGGGCGGAGTTCCAGTCACTTGGGAGCTGTTTAAAACAGCCTTTTTGGAGAGATTCTTTCCCAGAGAGATGAGGGAAGCAAAGGTTGAGGAGTTTATCAACCTTAAGTAGGGATCTATGACAGTCAGGAGTATTCCCTGAAGTTTGTTAAACTATCCAGGTATGCTACTTTCCTTAGTATCTAATAGCAAGGATGAGATGAGTACTGAAGTTTGTTAAATTATCCAGGTATGCTACTTCCCTTGTGTCTAACAGCATGGATGAGATGAGCAGGTTCCTCACAGGAATTAATGGAGATCTGGAAAAGGAGTGTCGGTGCGCGATGCTCCATGATAATATGGACCTCTCCAGGTTGATGGTGCATGTCCAGCAGGTAGAGGACAGCCGCAAAAAGAGAGGTATTCGTGATGCTAGGAGGCCTAAGCCTCAAGATCAGGCAGGTCCCAGCCATGGAGGCCACAAACAATTTTTGCGTTTGTGAGCATCCCAGGTTCAAGAAGGGACAACGGAGTTTTGGGAACTCTAACTCTCAGAGGAGTACAACACCTAGAGGAGGCAGACCTGAGCCCAAGAAAGGCAATGGAGGTGAGATGCAGCGTCCTAAAAAGAACTATGCTAAATGTTGTCGTGCTCACAGTGGAGAGTGCATACAGGGCACTAATGCGTGTTTCGGTTGCGGTAAGAGTGGGCACATGGTTAGAGACTGCCCACAGAACAGAGGTCAGGCTGGAGGTAATGCTCAGCCTAGGCCTAATCCACAGGGTGCAGCAGCAGCCGAGCCTCCTAAGAGGAACAGGTTCTATGCCCTGAAGGGCAGGGAGGAGCAGGAGAAGTCCGCTGATGTGGTCACAAGTATGCTGCAAGTATTCTCAACTTCTAATTATGCTTTACTTGATCCAGAGTTTACGTTTTCCTTTGTAACTCCTTTGCTTGCTCTCACTTTTGAGATATTGCCTGAAGTTCTGCATGATCCTATAGTGGTTAGTACACCTTTAGGATAAAATGTAAGAACTGATAGAGTATACAAGCATTGCCCAATAGTGATAAGTGGTAAGACTATGTGTGCAGACTTGGTTGAGTTACCCATGCATGATTTTGATGTTATTGTTGGCATGGACTAGCTTCACAGTTGTTATGCTTGCTTGGACTGTCGTAGTAGAGTGGTGAGATTTCGTTTCCCTGATCAAGAGGAGCTAGTCTGGGAGGGGTACAACTCGAGTTGTCCTAACCTCTTGATTTCGAACCTTAAGGCCAATAAAATGGTGTCCAAGGGGTTACTTTATCATCTTGTGAGTGTTAATGATTTAGATCATGACACTCCTTCCATAGACTCAGTGCCTGTAGTGAATGAGTTCCTAGATGTATTTCCTGATGATTTGCGTGGAGTCCCTCCCCATCGAGAGATTGATTTTGGTATCGACTTAGAACCCGATACTAAACCAATTTCAATTCCTCCTTACAGAATGGCTCCAGCTGAACTCAAAGAGTTGAAGCTGCAGTTAAAAGATCTCACTGATAAGGGTTTCATTCAGCCGAGCATATCCCCTTGGGGCGCTCCAGTGTTGTTTGTGAAAAAGAAAGATGGAACCCTTAGAATGTCTATCTATTATCGGCAGCTCAACAAAGTCACTATAAATAATAATTATCCACTTCCCAGAATAGATGATTTGTTCGATCAGCTCCAAGGGTCTAGTTTCTTCTGTAAGATTGATCTTCGTTCAGGGTATCATCAGCTTAGGGTTAGGGATGGAGATATCCCAAAGACAGCCTTTCGTACCTGTTATGGTCATTATGAGTTCTTAGTCATGTCATTTGGTCTTACGAATGCACCTGCTTCATTTATGGACCTCATGAACCGAGTCTTCCGTGAATACCTTGACTCTTTCGTCATAGTGTTCATTGATGACATTCTCATCTACTCTAGGACCAAGGAAGAGCATGAACAACATTTGAGACTAACCTTGCACGTACTTAGACAACATCAGCTGTATGCCAAATTAAGCAAGTGTGAATTTTGGCTTAGATCAGTGACCTTCCTGGGTCATGTTGTGTCCGATCAGGGCGTGGTAGTGGATCCCAGGAAGACTGAGGCTGTGAAGAACTGGACAAAGCCTCTTACTCCCACTGACATCCGTAGCTTTCTGGGATTGGCTGGTTACTACCGCAGGTTTGTGGAGGGCTTTTCTTCCATTGCTGCCCAATTGACAGCTTTGACTAAGAAGAAAGCCAAGTTTGAATGGATGGAGACTTGTGAGAAGAGTTTCCAGGAGCTCAAGGACAGACTCACTTCAGCCCCAGTGCTTACTTTGCCTAAGTGTGGTGACAATTACACTGTTTACTGTTATGCATCTAGGATTGGTTTGGGTTGTGTTCTTATGCAGGTTGGTAAGGTGATAGCCTATGCGTCCAGACAGCTCAAGGTTCATGAGAAGAATTATCCCACTCATGACTTGGAGTTGGCAGCTATGGTGTTTGCACTGAATCTGTTGAGGCACTACTTGTATGGGGTGCATATGGATGTGTTCACAGACCACAAGAGTCTCCAGTACGTGTTCACACAGAGGGAGTTGAATCTACGTCAGCGGAGATGGTTGGAGCTATTGAAGGATTATGACATGAATGTTCACTACCATCCACGTAAGCCTAATGTTGTAGCTGATGCTTTGAGCAGGATGAGCATGGGAAGTACAGCCCACGTTGAGGATGAGAATAAGGAGTTGGTGAAAGATGTACACAGACTGGCCAGACTAGGTGTGCAATTGGTTGACTCTACTAGTGGGGATGTTTCAGTTTATCCTAGTTCTTAATCATCCTTGAAGTTGAAGTCAAGCAGGGTCAGCATCTAGATCCTGTGTTGATGGAGCTGAAGAACTCAGTGCTGATGAAGATGAATGAGTCTTTCGCTTTGGGATGTGATGGCATACTTAGGTATCAGGACAGGCTGTGTGTACCAGATGTGGATGATTTGCGGACCAGGATTGTTGCAGAGGCCCATGGTTCCAGATATTCCATACATCCAGGTTACACCAAGATGTATCATGATCTTAAGCAGATTTATTGGTGGTATGGCATGAAGAAGGACATTGCAGAATATGTGGCCAAGTGTCCTAATTGTCAGCAGGTTAAGGCAGAGTATCTTAAGCCTGGCGGTCTTACTCAGATTATTGAGGTTCCGACTTAGAAGTGGGAGGCCATTAATATGGACTTCGTGGTTTGTCTTCCAAGGAATAGGAGGCAGCACGACTCCATATGGGTTATTATGGACAGATTGACTAAGTCTGCTCACTTTATCCCTGTGAAGTCTACTTATAGAGCCGAGGATTATGTGAGACTCTACATTGATGAGATTGTGAGATGGCATGGGATTCCTTTGTCTATCATTTCAGATAGAGGAGCTCAGTTTACTTCACATTTCTGGAGATCTTTCCAGAAGAGCTTGGGCACGCAGGTAAAGCTTAGTATTGCCTTTCATCCTCAGACTGATGGGCAGGCAGAGCGCACCATTCAGACATTGGAGGACATGTTGAGAGCGTGTGTGATTGACTTCAGAGGTAGCTGGGATGACCATCTGTCATTGATAGAGTTCTCGTATAATAATAGCTATCACTCCAGCATTGGGATGGCACCGTTTGAGGCACTGTAGGGTAAGAGGAGTAGATCTCCAGTTGGGTGGTTCGAGGTTGGAGAGTCATCCATTTTGGGTCCAGAGATCATTCATAAGGCCTTATAGAAGGTCAGAGTGATTAGGGACAGGTTGGCTACTGCTTACAGTCGGCAGAAGTCATATGCAGATAACAGAAAATGGCCCTTAGAGTTTGATGTTGGTGACCAGGTCTATCTGAAGATATCACCTATGAAGGGGGTGATGAGGTTTGGCAGGAAGGGGAAGTTGAGTCCGAGGTATGTTGGCCCATACGATATCATACAGCATGTGGGTGAGGTGGCCTATGAGTTGGCATTGCCTGCGGAGCTAGCTTTTGTCCATCCAGTCTTTCATGTATCCATGCTAAAGAAATGCCTAGGTGATCCAGCATCGATTCTACCTGTGGAAGGTTTGGGGGTCGATGAAGACTTGTCCTATGAGGAGGAACCTATTGAGATCTTAGACAGACAGATCAATCGGCAGAGGAACAAGGAGATTGCCACGGTGAAAGTATTATGGAGAAATCATCTTGTTGAGGGTGCTACGTGATAGGCTGAGGCCGACATGAGATCCCGTTACCCTCATCTTTTCAGCTCTTGAGGTTAGACTTCCTACTCTTAAGTCTGCGTTTCCTTATCTCTCCACATTTTGTTGCTATTGCTTGACTATGCATAGTGATTATGTTATGATCTGACTGGCATTACGATATATAGTGGTAGTGTCATTCGGGGACGAATGTTCCTAAAGGGGGGATAATATAACAACCCTAAAAATGAATAAGATAATAAATGCTTAAGGTGTCAAGAATGCTTGCGATTAGACCAAGGTTCACACGGATTGATGCGCGTAGAACCAGACCTCAGAACCCTTACTACAGTCAAGCCAACTAATTTGGGGAGTTAGTTGAGCTTGGAAAGGTTGGAACCAACCATGTAAGGCTCTCGAAAACAAATATTTAATCGAAGGAGTCCTAACCGGACTTAAAAAGAAGAAATCTTAAGTTTTGAGGGTCCAGGGGTAAAATGGTCTTTTCCAGGCCAAGGGTAATATCATAATTACCCTAAGGAATTAATTAATTAATTAATTAATTTATTTAAAGAACCGGTTAGGGTTGGGTCGACCCAAAACGATCCATTTCGCAAAGGTCACTCCACCTGAGTTCGAGCCCCAATGGAAGCAACAAATTGGTGATTTAATTATTATTTAAAATCTTATTTCGTAAGGGCAAAATGGTCCTTTCACGTATTAGTTAAAAATATATCAGATTTTATTAATTTGATTAAACCCTATTTGACTAAGTCTTGAATTAGACTCCTAAACCTATGGTAACACTCTCCTATCACGTTTATCTCTCTCTCACACGTTCAAACTTCACAATTTCTCTCTGCCAAAAACAACTTCAAGAACAGAACAAATATTGAAGTTCTTCACACTTGAAGAACAAACACGAAAAGTCTAAGAAAACAAAATAACCAAAAACGTTAAGGCAAAGGGGAGATTTTCGTCGAGTGGTGGTGAAACTTTCAGTGAGTTGAACGTGGTTTTGGAGAAAGGTTTGGGCATCAACTTCAACGTTTGAACAATCAAATAAGGTATGGGTTTCTTCTCTCTTGGTCCCTTTCCCAAGAGACCCCTTAAGCTTCAGAATATTCATTCCGAAAACTAGGGTTGTTCCCCGTTGCATGTCCCTGTCACTAGCTCCCATTGAATCATAGGTTGGATATGTTTGCTGGTACAAAGTAAGGATGTAATGTGTTTTCGTGATGTTTATGTTTAAGTATGCATGCTCGGAATTATGTGAATATTGGATATGTTGTTCGAAATTATGTGAAAAAGTGATGTGTGTGCAACGTGTGGCAGTGAATGTAGTCACTGTTGGAGGTGTGAAATGGCATGTTTAATCTTTATATTTTATGTGCAAAAGTTGTACACAACGTGATGTTCATATGGTGTGTGAAGTTACTGATTTTGAGTGAGAAACTCTTGGCTAATGTAACTACTAAACTACACCTAATAATGCACTAAATGTTTGATGAAATGCCCTAAGAACTAACGTGAAAAGGTTGATGAAAAGAAGCTAAAAATTATGCTCAAATTTCCAGCATGGTTTAAGTTAGTTTCGGTAAAAACAAGGTTAAAAATCTGGGTTTTTAATGAATTTAAATAGGTGAGGTCACTAGGGATTGAACCCGAGACCTCACACTGGAAGAATGCTAAAAACGTAAAGGAGGAAATGGGGTTAAGGGGAATCGAACCCGAGTGACAACTGAAATTCGCGAAAAAGAAAAGAAAAGGGGGCTGGGGGGAATCGAAATCGAGCCTACTGGTCGAGGAAGAAGAGAACAAGAATTAAATAATTAAATGGTAGGCGTGGGAATCGAACCCACGACCTCCAGGCTGCGAATGAGAGAAGAAACAAATTATAGAAAAGAAAATGTGAGGCGTGGGAATCGAACCCACGACCTCAAGGCTGGAAAGGAGAAGGCGAAATAATTAAGAAAATAAAGTGAGGCTGTGGGGGCTCGATCCCACAACCTCACTGCCAAAATGCCTAACTTAGTGGATTTTAATCAAAAATAAAAATAGGAGGCATTGGGGGTTCGAACCCACAACCTCACAGCCCTAGCAAATTTAAAATTAAAATAAGGAGGCTGTGGGGGTTTGAACCCACAACCTCCCAATTTCCCAACGAAAATAAAGAGTAAAAGTAAAAGAGGCTGTGGGGGTTTGATCCCACAACCTCTTGGTTTAGGCGAAATGGGGCAATAAGAGTTTAAATGAAAAATAAAAGGAGTTGTGGGGGTTCGATCCCACAACCCTTCGGCCAAATTAAGAGAAAACCCAAGGAGAAAAATAAAGATAGAATGTTGATGTTGGGGTTCGATCTAGGGTCCCAATGTCATGAAGACTAATAATAAAGTCAAGGAAAAAATGTAAGTATTGTCCAAGTGGTTCGAACTTGGGTTCCCTTGCCCAAATTTCCGTTTTGATACATAAGTCATACGTGAATTAAATGTTCAAGAATAATGCCATCTACTTAGATCGAAATCAAGATCTTGGCATATATACAAGATACATAAGTCTTGTACTATATAATCTTAGGAATGTATGAGTCACTTAACGAACTATGAATGAAGCCTCATGGCTTGTATGTATAGACCCATAAGTCTAGCATACGTTTAAAAATAAGTGAACCTAAGATGTATGTAATGAAATGACGAAATCCTAGAAGGGTTAAGTAAGAGTGTGAAACACACAAATGGCCAAGTATATTGGCATGTGATGAAATGAACATTCACGTAAAATGGGGTGAGTAATTATGAAGAGCAAATGTGCTAATGTTAATGAATGTGGTGACAACATGATATGAGGCTAATGTAAAAGATGAGAACAATCTCAAATGAGCCTAAGTAAATGTTACCAAAACGTACTCACCTATGAGAGTGTAAAGTTAATGAAGAGACCAGTCTCTATGAACACTCTAATAAAAGTATTGAGATCAACACACTTAATACTAATGATGAGATGAGAAATCATCTATTGAGCTATGATGTCCTCATACTAGAAGCCAGCTTCCACGACGTATGAGTTGAATGTAATGGAACTTTATACTCAGCACCGATAAACTAGCTATGAGCGGTGATGCCTTCTTTCGGGAAGGGCGGAGGTTCACGTAACTCTCATGATATGAGACTGTCTGGCTTGCCGGGTATGGGTCTCCTTATATCTCCTGGTCTTCGAACCTATACTGCCAATATAGGGATCTGGTGGGGTTAAATTCCCATGTATGCTAGCATGTTTTGGGTCACCTCGGCCGGTGATTCCACCTCTTTTCGGTGTGGGGGATACACTGGATTTCATGATGCTCACATGATCTATGTCGGTTAAAGTTAAAGTTCCCAATGAATGAATGAGGCCAGCCTCAAATGATGCACATAATGAAATGAATGATACCAAAGGTGTTAGGATAGGATAATCAAGAGGTGAGCTAGATTCAAGTAATGACACTAGGTTATTCTTGATCATTGCACAGCAAACCCGATGAAGTCTTAAACTACATCCTGGGTATAGCTGGTGTTCACACTAGCCTATGAATGAAATAAAATGAAGTACGTATGAATGAATGAAGCAGACTCTGTGTTTGCTAATGAAGACTCCCTAGTTGAGGTCCCATATGTTGAGCCCTCATTTTGGAATGTCTGAATGTCAAGTACATGATTCCAAGGTCTCATGGCATACGAATGAATGTTATAAAAGATGTTATGTGTTGTATGCTATATGATATGTGCTATGTGTAAGATGTTATGTGCTGTGTGCAATATGATAAGTATGATGATGCATGTTACTCTCATGGCATGACTTTCCTAATCCGAATTTGGAAAGTTCACTAACTTTCCTAATCCCAATTTGGCAAGTCCACTGACTTGACTTTCCATAATCATGTTTTTAGGAAAGAGCTATTCTTTCTCATGCATGTCCTTGGTGTATGCTTGCATATACCCATACTTAGTACAAGTGTGTACTAACCCTATACAACTTTACAATTTTAGGTGCAGGCACAGGTGGACGCTAGAGCTACAGGTTGACGCTGAAGCTATTCTAACATTGAGCATTCATCCGGACTTGGTAGGCCCTCATGCTTTCGAGGATGCTGCCATTTATATTCTAGCTTAGTTTTAGAGTTGAGCTAGTGTAGTATGTTCCACTAGCATTTCTTTCCTGTTTTATTCAGACATTGTATTGGTGCCAGTTTGGCAAGTACATCTTTATTACTATATTATACTATTTCTTTCATTTGTTGATCTTATTATTAGATGGTTGATGGTGAACAATTATGTAATGATGAGAATGTCTAATAAGTATGTTAAGAAACAAAAAGTTTCAAATTTTCCGCTAAAACTAACCTAGATGAAGTAAGAATGACGTAAGTAGGCTTGCCTGCGACCTCTGAGAGGTCAACGACGCCGATCTCGTCTGGGGTTTAGATTCCAGTCGTGACAGGCAAATCATAACAACCATAGATAATATGGGTCATCTTCAATAATGATAATATTCTTTTGATCTCATAGTATTAGATCATAAAATCTCCTTTCTGTTTCTTATGTGATTTACACATCAACCCATTACTTTGCTTTTACAACTAGTTTTAGCTAGATTGCAAACATTGAGCTAGTTACCCACTCTTATTGGTCTATTTAAAGTACCAATTATAGATGTGAAGTAGGACTAAGTTGTTCACCATAACCCTTAAATTAATCACATGCTAAAAACCTTAATCTTTAGTGAACAACAATAAAACAGAACAATACAACATACTCACTAATTTAAATCAATATCAAACCCAATGATTACACCCCTAGGAATTGGAGTTTTATCCACCCATCACAAAAAGTACTGAGACTATACATATCATGATAGAAGCCATGGATGTGATAAAATTAAGTAATTATAATAAATACCCACTTTGATTCAACTTTGAAATTTTTGGTTACAAGAGAAAAAGTCTAAACCAGAAAACTAAGAGAAATACCCAATAGTTTCTCTCTGTAAGAGTTCCAAAAGTAAAATTGATAAAACATAAGATAGATCTACTTTCTTTCTCTTCCAAACTATTTATACTTTCCAATGAGATTCTTCCTCATCCCATTCGGTGACATTAATTGGTCACGCCTAACTCACTAGTAGATCACTGTTTGTTGGCTACAGTGTCATAACTTGATTTCTCGAGTTATGATGGCACCTACTATAATCCACCAGTAGGTAAGCCAACCCGAATGCCGAAAAAACAAGAAATGGGTCTTATGCAGAAAAACTAAAAAAGAGTAGGAAATTTTTTAGATAAACAATATAAATGGGAGGAAGCAACCCAAAAAATATATATACAAATAAAGATCCCTCCAAGAACCTCGAAGGCACTAGTAAATAGCTATTAACAAAATAGTACAAGCCCCAAAAGTGGACCACAAAAATTGGACTTTGTCGAAAGGGAAAATACAATTGTATATATACAGATGGAGATTGAAATAGTACAAAATGTCTTGTGCTCACACCATTTCCACATCAGACTGCTCCAAGATTGATATCAACGCCGTCCACCTGAGCTCAGACCTACATGACGAAAACAGATGTAGAGCGTAGTTTGAGTATTAAAACAACAGGTACCCAGTAGGCATCATAGGCAATCCGAACATGAAATATAAAGGCCATATGAAAAGAAGTAATAGTACAAACAGAGGTCAAGAACGATAGTCTAAGTAAACAATGGAAAGCATACGAGTGTAGAAAGAACTAACTAAAGTTATCTATAAGCTAATTATACCTTACTGGAGATGCATAAGACAGAAGGTATCTCATGGCCAAGATTAAATACCAAACCGTACGGACCCCATAAGCCCAACGAGTACACAGAATGACTATAAGTAAAGAGAACTACATCTTAGAACCCAACACCGTAGAACATTGAACCAGAACCACAACCCCAATTAGTAGAATATGATAGTACGGAGGCCAAACCACGAACTGGATGCTCACTAGAAATACACAAATAACCAATAAAAAGTATCACATAACTGAGGTCGTACCTCTAACCGGATGCTCTATATAAGTATCTGGGTGATCAAGGACAAACCTTGAACCGGATGCTCTTCAAAAGTATCAGTGAGGTCAAGGCTAGAGCTTGGATTTTGATGCCCGATAAAGGTTCCAATGTAGGTTCTAAAAGAGTCCCAATCGATCCATAATCATAAATGTCCGTGGAGCGCAGTCAAAAATTAGCAAATCAATATCAGTCCTTGGAACCAAATCAAAAAAAAATCAAATTGCGGAGAGGAACCTAGTATCTCCGACATAACTTGTGAAGCCGTAGTGTTAAAGAATAAGGATAACTATTGCTGGAGAAAGAGTAGCATCTAGATAAGGCCCAAACTATTCGACTCAAGTCTACTACAAAAATCTATAAGGATCTAAGCCGATCGAGCGAATTCGGGGCAAAAATAAGGCCTATCGGTTCTGAATCATGCATTTCTAAGGTAAGACCTAGTCAATCATAAAATAAGGCCCGACATGTTTCAAATAAACAGAAGTCAAGTATACAAGTACTCCAAATAGCAAAGAGGGTCAATTAATAACATATAACATACTCATAGTTACCCGATAATTCCCAAAATAGGCTGAAAACATATTTGTAAACACCTATGCATAATTCAATAACTAAACCACCCAAATCCAAATTATTCAACATGGATTCACATACTTAAGCTCAATTTAATAGAGAGAAGTCATAGCCTACCTATAGACCGATCATGGGCGCTCCAAAATTACTTCTATGGAGCTTCCTTTCCGAACGGTATCGAAACATGGCTACGCTATCAAAAATAGAAACACCGCATTAATATGGTAACTCTAAAATTTCAAGTAACGGAGATGGATCAATTTCAGGGTCAAAAATGGAGAAAATGGAATCCGCATTGAAAATTCTGAAATTAACCCAAAAAATAGGTCCTAGTTAGTTCTCCGAGCTCATTCCCCAAAATGGGGCACAATTCAAGGCTCAAAAACATCATAATATTAACATGCAACTGGAACCCAGATTTTCTCAAGAACTAGAAATGGGACAGTAGCTGAAATCATTAAATATAAAAGAAATGGGACGTAGAGACCCTCATAATGAACTAGGTTAAACTAGATATTCGCATGTGTTTCATGAGTTAATAATATATTAAAATAATTATTTTAGCATTTCAGGTAAGTTTTGTAAGTTTTGATGTCAAACGTCAAGGGACGACAAAGACGTTCAACGACTACACGTCTATGTGCTTGCATGTGTTGTTGTCTGCCATTACATGTTTTATGTGTTGTTTGGGGTTCAAATTGATAGGGGGGATCCTAAGACCTAGATGACCATGTATATGGGTTTAACGTCCGGGTACGACTCGCTAAGGACCACCTTAAGGGTCCTTGAGGAAGACCCAAGACTTTGCAAGAAAGCCGCCAAGCACTGCCCAAACGACTACCCAGTCGACGCCCCACAAATCAATCGATGCCCCATCATCTTTGGGCATATATCCAAACTTAGTGGTGGGAAGCCTATGTCAAGAACCTAGAGTACACCCTAGAAGATACGGTATTCTCGGATTGCAACATGGCATACTTGACCTCTTAGAGGTCTTGTACAAGCCCTTTGACATCATTCATTGCATACATGTATGAAAAGTTGTGCAGAATTAAAACTTTTCACACGAAATAATAATAATTCAAAATATCTTTTATATAAAATCATAAAGAAAGGCTAAGTTTTAAAGTCTCCCTCTTAGACACACGAATATCTTGGGACACGGACCATACTTCAACATATAGAAATATCTAAATCTATTAAAATACTTTCAATAAGAAAACTAAACATAATGATGTCCTCGAATATAGTGAGGAAATACCAACACTTGCTTGAATGGAATGATAATCCAAGATTCACTTTGAGACTCCTCTCAAATGTCACCTACACCTTTAAAGATAGACAAAATATATGGAATAAGTACATTAGAATGTATTAAGTATGTCATACTACATAAAATCATGTTAAAAAGGACATTTGATTTAAACATGCTCTTTTTGAGTAAAACTTCATAAAACAAGTATAAGAGATCACATTAAGTCAACATAAGTACATATAGTCACATTCCACAATATAACATCAATATCACATCAACTCACATAACCATAAGACCCTCCTACGAAATATGATTCTAAGGCTCACTTGAGTGAGTTATGAAACGACCGCCCATACAAACCCTTCATACACACCAAAGTGATCCTAAAGAGTACCTAAGATAAGATTATTCCCATTCATCTCCCAACCTAGAATTATTTCAAGACTCACCTAAGTAAGACATGGAGAGGACGCCCATTTACCCTCTCAAAGCCTACCTAAGCAATCCTTAAAGCTTCTTTAGATAAGTACCTTTTCATTAACATGCATTTATCTTAGGTCACTACGTTTATTAGACCATTTAAGAAACATTCAACAATAAGGACTTTAACATAATGGTCTTGCAGAACACCTAGAGAACCTAAACATAAACATCTTCAAAGCCTACTCGTGCAATGTCTAGATAGCGTCCCGTTCTACTACATAACCTTCATAGGACTTTTCCAACACTAGCATGTATCCTACATCATGATAGACAATAACCGACATAGACCATACTATCTAGGCATGGAATCCTAAGTCAACCCTACTTCGATGAAGGGTGTTCTACTTGCCAATGGTAGAACTAGAACACAACCCATGTAGGCACATGGTTAAGGAATATCAAGAGTTTCTTTGTACTATAGTATCCATCTTAACTAGAGCTACTCCCCAAGAATATTTGCTCGGTGCTAGCCTTTGTTCTCATAGAGTAATTCAATAAAAGAGTATATGAAGAGGTACCATATCTTGTTCATAAACAAAATATAACACAATGTACCAAAGAGGGTCCTTTAGGGCTTCCTACAATGGTTATTAGGATAGCTCAATGACTTTCCTAAGGATGATTTTATGTCGTTCCAGCCAACCACCCCTAAGTCCACCGTTCACACAAGAAGGATACCATTACGATTTTTAACTTCAAGGATATAATAACCTTCTTTCTAAGAGGTTCCACATAAATGACCTACTTAACATTATTCAAGATCACATTCCCTTCATACATTTACTTTCATGAAAAAGGTGTTTTATCCTATTATGTCAAGGATTCACATTCACATTCTTCATGTATCAAGTAAGGGACATAGTTTACCTAAACAAGACGCACTTAATTATCATCTTATCACATGTACAATATCATTCAAGTAGCATATAGGGACAACTAAGTATATTACAAGTCACCCTACACACCCTATAGAAACATCACTATAATCCATCACAAGACACATAAAGTCAACTAGGGAGATTCACATTCCAACCTCTAGTATACACATATAAGGCATCACTATAGCCTATCATGATCATATATAATCACTTAGAAGAACACATATATTGACTTCACATATCCACATAAGTCATCAATACCTTCACAACACTCACATATTAAAACTATATCATAATAATAATATCATGATTCATAAAGTAATGCCGCAAGGCCACATTGTTTCACAATTCATAAATTCATGTCGACGAGGCCGCGTTAAGTACAAGTATAGCAGATAAGTACCACCTCCATAAGTGGACCATACCAAACATCATCATGATTCAATACCTAACTACAATATAGAGAAAGTTAGGTCAACATACCACCATTCCAATATCATAACTCCAATCCATAGCTAATTCAACCAATTCAATACACAAAGACTCTTACTAATAGTCATGATCACCAATTCAACCCAATAATCACGATATACAATGAATTAAATATAATACAATATGAATATATCAATTTAAGACAGCCTACTTATAATTCTAGCATGCTTCTTTCATAATTCAATATGCCGCATAAAAAAACACAAGATATCAATACAATAGAGACATGATCAAGTCACCCATAATGTAGTCTAACTAGAAATGCTTGATTTTCATGGGTTCATTGAGTTTTTAGTCTAAAATCATCAAATTAACATCAACTCAATCATAATAAATTGCTTCAAAATGTTTTATGCTAGAATCCATGGCTAGATTACAATTTAGAAGTTCATCTTTTGAGAAAGCCTTGGAAAACCACTTTGAAGATTTGCTCCTTAAAGAAAAGAGATTCAAGGATAAAAATTATACCTTAATCAATTCTAATACACAAAATTGAGTGCAAATTGATGGAGAAACAAAGCTTGAAGCTCCAATCTCCCTACAAGCCAATGGTGTTCTAGAGAATTCATCTAAGTGTTTAAGACTTATAAACCCACTTAGAATACCCAAATTAACCTTAATAAACCTCCCAAATAATTTTAGAAAGGCTAGGTGAAATTCCAACCTTACCCTTGAGCTGGCCGAGACTCTATAGGAAATTGCAGGCCCATCGACGATTCCCCATTTACGGGGCATCGATCCATCGACGAGCCGTACTGGAAAGTCGTCGATGAGATCAGAGGCCACATTTTGGGAGATTAAGCTCCTGCCACTAAGTGTCAACCTACTCCCACAATGGCGGGGCGTTGATGGACCTACGGTTCATTGATTTCCCCTCGTTGGTTGGGATGGTTTTGAAATTCTTTTAGCTAGAAGTTGGGTCCTCCTCAAGGACCCTTTGGTTGGTCCTTGGGAAGGTTTGCCCGGAGGTTTACAACCTAAATATACTCTTATACATGTTAGGGACCTCTCACATCAATTTCAACCAAAACGAACACGTAAAACATGCAAAGGAACATCTAAACATGCGTGCACGTCTCAAGGCATATCTTTCGAACATCATGAACGTTTGACCTACAAACATCACCAAATTTTCAAAACTGCCTAATAACATCATTATAAACCATTTTAGGACTTTAAACCTCATGACACACGTGTTAGGCTCTATTTTCATCTAAGTCGTTTGAGAGGTGTTACAACTTAGGCCCCAAATGATAGTTTCTGAACAAAATGACGCCCAGCATGACAGGCCATTGATTAAACGATGCCCAATAGCTTGGGTGTGTCATTTGGAAGCCTGCAACACTGCCTGTGCATTTCGGCCAAGCTTGGGGTTTTTTGTTAAATTCACCCCAAGTCTTTTAAAGTGTGAGGAAGTTTGTTTTTGAGTTTTAAGGGTATTTTAGGTTAGTTTATACTCCTAGATCCTAAGTTAGTCTTCATTTTTCAAAATCAAAACCATCCACCCAAGAAAAACTCTCTCAAAACCCCATTGAAGCTTGGACTCAAGGTAGAGCCAGGATGGAACGTTTTGGAAGATTTCTTCACCAACTTTCCTCGGTTTTACTTCATATAAGGTATGGTAGTTCATCCTTGACTCTTCTCTCATTCAAAGAGATAATCCAAAGACTTTTCAAAAAGGGTTTAATTCCTAAATTCTTCTATTTTTAATTCTAAGCATGGGTCTTTACATGAAAATATTTTAATGAATGAAATATGATATTTTCAATGTTAGTGGATGATTCGAAGGTAAAAAACACAATGAAACCATGCTCATGAAAATTCTCAACTTTTGACTAATGAAGTGGGTTAAATGTATATGATTAGATAATGTTAGAGTTGTGTTTCTTATGTTGTATTGTGGATTACCTACTGCCTTATTATATTTTATTACGATGATTTTGTGAAGTATTGAGGAAAGGTGGACAAGGTTTGGATCCAGGGTAAGATGGTTTATATGGTTTAGTTCTTATTGAATTGATCTTGAGCGGTATGGTCCACCTTTGGTGGTGGTGCTTAGTTGAAGTATATGAATATATGTTTGTATTGTGATTATGGCCTTGAAGGCATTGAATGTGTAGTAAGGAGATGTTATAATATTTATGCATGATATGTCTTAGGAAGTTGAAAATGTGTATCTTGAAGATGTTATGTCTAATGAAGTATAATGTACATATGAAGCATGATAGTGTATGAATTATGATGATTGTAGCAAGATTATGTGTAGAAGCTAAAGTTATGAATATGATGGTTAGGTGAAGGTGTTCTCACATGAACTCACACTCATACTATGAATGAAAGAATAAAGTTAAGGAATGATATTGGGGATTTTAGGGTAGACACTAATCGCGAGTAGAGATGAAGTGTCTATACCTACCCTACTATTCGTAAGAACTGTAGTGAATGAAAAAGGGGATTTTGGGGCGAACACTCATTGTGAGTTGAGATGATGTGTTTAGTAGCAACGTCACTATTCCCAAGAGCTTTCCAAGGAAAGGTTTGAGGTCAAATACTCTTAATGAGTTGAGATGTAGTATTCAAAAGTAATATCTAGAGATTAGTACTCTTTGTGAGTTGAGATGTAGTACTTGGTAGAATCTCTTAACCTATGTCTAATGAATGTAATGAATGTCTAGAATAGTGTGGGGACTTATGCTTAGCACCGAGAGGATTTGAAGAAGGGGTGGATCCTCCTCGTAAGTAGATATGTTGTATCCAATATACCTATTTAGATGAGTACTCTTCGTTAGTTGAGATGAGTTACTTAGAAGCAATATCCTTATCCCTTAACTACGTGCCCACATAAGTTTAGCTATTGGAGATCCATGTAAAGGCTAAGAGGATGACCCTACCTAGGCAAGTGGGGATCCCTCATCCGTTAGGGGTTAATATCATTATTCCGTATGTAGCTCTCATGGTTTATGTCGGTTAAATCTAACCCACACAAATGAATGTAAATTATCTAAGTCTTCTTAAGGGTGTACTACTTAGGTTAGGTGGTGGAATGAGACACTATCTATCCATCGCACGAGTATACATTTGGAGGAATTCTTGCTGTGTCCTTTTATAAAAATCTATGAATAGGTTACTATATTATGTTAATGAGGTAAGTTGACTTTGTTTCTAATGTTAAAGAAGTATATTGATATTATGTCTTGTATGATGGAAGTTATGTAAATGATGAATGTGATGTGCCTAGTCTTAGCTGATTTCTAAAAAGCACTAAGTGGAAGTAGTAGTATGGAATGTTACTTTCACATTGCACTAAGTGTAACTTGGGGGTTGTGTTCGAGGATGGTATTTATGTGAAGATTATAAATGCTTGTATGTTTCTTCTAGTATCTCTAGTAATGAATGTTTACTTAATAAATGAAATGAAGCATGCTTTTCTGTGGTATTCTTAAGGATCACTTAGGTGTGTAATGAAGAGGTTGTATGGGAGGTCTCTTCATGTCTTACCTGGGTGATTCTTACGATAACTTTGGATATAAAGGTCTAAATGATAAATGGATTACTTGATGAATATGACTCAATGTTGAAGTCCATGGAATTATTACTTGAATGATGAATGATGACTTATATGATGTTTTTGTACACTTGATTCATGAAGGTTTTATTAAAATAGCATGAAAGGTTTATTTCAACTAAAATATCCTCTTTAGCATGTTTTTGCATATGTCATACTTAGTACAATATTTGTACTAACCCCATGCTCTTCTATATTTATATAAGTATAGGTGGAAGGCAAGTGAAGATTCTTAGAAGGCAAAGTTTGGGAAGTTGTTTTCTCTCAATATTGTTATGTCCTCATATGTTCGAGGACATAGACTATGTTTCTTTTACTTTCTTCTATTAAGACTTCTATAAGACTTAGTATGTTTTCTTTCAATGTAAAGGGTCGTGACCCTATGATTATTAAGAAGTGTCTAAGTTGGCTTGTGATGATGAGACTTGTTCCTTAGTTTTTAAAAAAGAGTTTCTTATTATTTATGTTGTGAAAAGATTTAATTCTGCTCTACTTTTCATACCTATGTAATGAATGATATCATAGAGGCTTGTACAAGACCTCCAAAAGGTCAAGTACGCCGTGTAACTTCTAGGGGGTGCTCTCTGGTCGTTAAAAACTATATATCAGAGCATAAGGGTTTGAGAAATAGTTTAGGGTCCAAAGTCTAAAAAGCCACGTCTTTTAGAGTCTTATTCATCGATGTGAGTCGCAACACATCTATGAGTGAAAGGATATAGGACGATAGATGTTTCCCTTTCTTCATTACTCTTGTATCATGCCATAGAGTTGAGTTCTATAAGATTCTTTCCTAATCTCTTTTCTTGTGTTTATAGGATATGAATACCAGAAGGGCACCCGCAAGAAGACGGGACCAAGGAGTAGTTATGAGGGAGTTCGTCGCCGGGGTGAGCAAGTCCCTATAGCTAACTAAGAGAATGCAAAAGAAGCGGTTCCCCCTCATGTGCCCCAAGGTCCTCAAGCTCCCAATGTTGAAGGGGATATGTCTAATGTGGATATAAGGGCTGATCTTCGAGCTTTGACCCAAATCTTGACGACTCAAAATAAAGTCCTCACTAATCATGTGGTTTCCCAAGCTAACCTAGGAGTTGGACCTCAACCCATTGCAAGTACTCCCGCTTCTAGAATCCGAGATTTCATGAGGATGAATCCTCCTACTTTCCATGGCACTAAGGTGGATGAAGATCCACAAGGCATCATAGATGAGGTGTTCAAGGTGGTGGATTCTATGGGTGTGACTCCTAGAGAGAAAGCGAAACTAGCCGCTTACAAACTAAAAGATGTGGCACAAGTGTTTTTGGAGTAATGAAGGGATGAGAGACCCATAATGGAAGGCCCGGTAGATTGGGAAGTGTTCAAGCCAACCTTTCTTGATAGATTTTTCCCCATAGAGTTGAGGGAGAAAAACTTAGTAGAATTCATATACCTTCGTCAAGGGGGAATGAGTTTGAATGAGTATTCTCTCAAGTTCACCCAACTCTCTAAGTATGACCCAACCTTGTTAGGCAACTCTAGGGCTATAATGAATAAGTTCGTGATGGGGGTGTCTATTTTGGTTGAGGAAGAGTTTCTTACAACAATGCTCCATCATGATATGGATATCTCTAGACTTATGGTGTATGCTCAAAACGTTGAGGAGTATAAGCTTAGGAAGGTGAATAGAGATGGGAAGAGGGCTAGGTCGGATGAACCAAGTTAACCTAAGTCTAAGAAGAGGTTCTATAATCAAGATTCATCCATGGGGAGCAAGGATAAGTTCTCAAAAAAAATTATCAAGGAGGTGGCTATGCTTTTGAGAGGCCTAGATGTACTACATGTGGGAAGCAACACTTGAGTAGGTGCCTTGGCGGTACGGGTGGCTGTTTTGGATGTGGTAATAGGGGTCATAAGATCATCATGATGGTTCGGATCCTAATGCTCCAAAGAAGAATTGTTTCTATGCACTTCAAGCTAACAAAGGAGCTAATCCGGAATGAAGGGCCCAATAAGTCATAATTCCATATGGGTGTTTTGATTTGATTTATATGGGTATAGCCTAAATGGGGGAGAATGAGTTATGTATTAAGGTAGTTGATATGCTTATCTTTTCCTTCTATTCTTACTCAAGAAGTAACACGACATACACGACCACTCGGATGTCTTATACAAGCCCTTAGACATCTTTCATTGCATAAACATAAAAATACCAGAAAATTTAAAACTTTTCATAGCACATCATATGCTAGAATAGTCACTTATATATATATATATATATATATATATATATATATATATATATATATATATATATATATATATATATATATATATATATATATATATATATCATAATACATAATTATACTCTAAATATCTTTACCATCTATGGACACAACTCAATAGAATTGAATAAGGACACGACCCTTAAAAACATAAAATATAGGTCTAAGCTATTAACTTAAAGAACATATTGAAATAGGCAACCCTTGAATCATAAGGTTCCTTTCCTTTAACTTGGGAGATCTATCCAAGCCCTTCACTTACGAGACATCCTCCAGCCATCACCACCTACACTTTGTGTAAAAAGATGAAGAAAAATTGTATTAGTACAAGAATGCACTAAGTATGGCAACCATGCATTTAAAGAGGACATTTCATTTGAAATCATGCAACATGCCTTTTTAATAAACTTAATGAACTTTGGCTCATATAACCACAATATAGTTCACATACATCATATACATGTACACTAGTCATAATAGCACATAATGACATTTATCATACCTTGAGGAATATTCAATTCATACAATATATTACTTCTCTTTTTATCTCAACGTCTTTCCTTAAGAAACCCTCAAGTTTACTTAGTACAATGTATCACCTTGAGGTCACCTAAAGTAGTCTATCATAAATATGCTTCATCAACAAAACCACATATACTCATAAGGTCATAAGCACATCACAAGACATAAACTTCACATAAGAACCATCACCTAAGACAACCCCCGTGTCACACTAGTGCAATTTGTAGGTTGTATCCAATATTATTACTTACACCAAATGTTCCTAAGAAGTCACCCTAGACTAGGCATAATATACTCAACAAGTCATAAAACTTCCATTTATAACTAGACATAAGACCACATACCTCATAGCATCATATAAGGACTCATGCACTTACTACAACTTTGATCATAATGCATTTAGTTCATACCATAAGTAAACCACCCTAATAACCCATTCACTAGCTTACTTGTGCAATGTACACATGGAGTCCCATACCCCAACATATACTAAGTAAACTCATATAGAAAATATACATACTCATAATTCATGTCTTGACATAGCAAAGTCACTTTAACATGCATTCAGAAAATTCATACATACATAACTTAAGTTTTACTTTCATAAAAGTACTAATCTTATCCTTTCTTGGAGTTCAATAGTGCAATGCATGGGTAGGGTTCATAGTCCAACCTATACTAAGTAACCTCCTCAAAGAGTTGTGATTAGAGTCCATAATCTTATCTTGGTTTATTTCTTACTTTGGGAGACGTGCCATAACCGACATAGACCATGTGAGCTAAATGGAATCCGGTGTTCTCCTCCCACACCGAAAAGAGAGGGTCAACACTTGCCTAAGGTATAACCGTTCGTACATAGCTGTATAGGTGGATTCAATAGCTATAACCTACGGGGGCATGTAGTTATGGAACATGGAGATTGCTAATCGAAACTTTGACTTGCTAGACGTGGTGGTTCCATATCATGAGAGTAATATCTATGTTGGGAACCCGGACGTGATAAATGTGAATGTTCTCTTGTGGGAAGACGGACTTACTAAATGTGAAGCCCCCACTCACGTTTGTCAAGTTCACTCGGTTCTAGGGTCAAACTCCTTTCGTAAACATATTTAAGCCTTTAGTGTATTAGTTCATAAAGAAGGCTTGAGGAGCTTGCTCCTTGTATATCATATAGCTCAAAGGTTCCTAAGATGAAAAAGTACTTTCATCACAGAACTTTTGTTATGTGAGAATGTTCTTTCACATAATTCTACTATTCATACAATCATGTGTGTGTGCATACAAATGTGAGATCTACCTTGACATAAACACCTCTAGTCACACATGTTCATAAACTCATTAATCATATACGTTATATGCATAGAAATAGGTAATGATGCATAAGATAATTCTCCTTTCCTTAGTCATCATGAATCTATCCTATTCAATGACATGCATGAAGTGTGTTTGTGTACACTGGTCAACGTCATCACACAATGGCTATAACATAATATTGAGGAAGCCACCCTCTAAAGATCACAACACATGTACAACATTCCTCAAGTCTCAAGTCATACACATATAGAGTATTAAGGAATATAGACTACACACACTCACATTACATCATAGGAGACAAGAACATATTCATCATTAGAATAGTAGACTCCTAACATACTTTATCACACATTCACATAGGGTTCATATAGGTAGGGGTCATGCTACAAATGTATTCATCATCATAAGCCCTATCGACCACATCTAACCCTAACATGATCATCCACATATAAACATCACCATCCACACACCTAGATCATGCAAGTTTCATAGAAGACTTTGCATATATCTTCACATAACATCAATTCACTTAGAACATGATACTAGAATCAAGGCTACACCCTTGAACTTCCTAAACATTGAAATCATCATATCAATTCATCTTGCATCATATGCCTTCAAGGCCATGATCATAACACATAAACATGTAGAAGAAAGTAAACATTGTTACAATATGTGGACCATACCAAGCATCACAATTCAAAATACATTCTTAGTTAATTAGAAGATATATGTCAAGTTACCAAATATCCAAGCTAATAATCATCATTGATCAATTCTCATAATCAATTGATATATATAAGACTAGGATTAACCAATATACAATAATCTAATAACAATTGAATCATAATCTAAATTAGATCACAAGACCCATAACATATCATAATTTGAGAGGATAAAGAGATCATGGGTTCTTCATGGAATTGGATTGAGAATCATGTTAAAACCATAGATTAATCACATATTCACCATTAGAACGCTTTAGAAATCACTTTAACAATGAACCCATGCCTAGATTGAAAGATGAGATTTTGACTTAGAATAACGTTTGAAAAAGCTTTTAAAGGACTCCTTAGATTAATGGTTGTCTAAGGATGAAGGATTATGATACCTTCTACATAAGAATGCCCACAAAAGTATGAGAAGAAAGCTGCAAGAATTCACCTCCTTAGCTTGTTCTTGAGCTTGGTCTTCAATGGGGGGTTTTGGAGTTCTGGGAGAGTTTGATTTGAGAGGGAAATATTAGATTTGAAGGATGAGTTCTAAATTAGATTTAAGGCTTATAAACTAACTTAAAACACATAAATGCACCTAAACTAACCGCCTATAGTTTAATTACTACGTGGGGTGTATGTCCCATTCACCCCTTTAAGTTGGGAGCGTGTGGGCACTGTTACAGGTTACCCATCGACGTGCATTGCAATGGATCATCGATGGAACAATGGTGCCGTGATGCACACTCGTGGATTGAGACAGAGGATCCCTTTTTGGGGGGCTGATATCATACTTCTGTGTGTTGATCAATTCCCCCAATCGATGGGGCGTGGATGAAGGTATGATCCGTTGTTCATTGGATTGTAGATTGGACACTGCGACAGTACTTCTTGGCCAGCTTTTGGGTCAATATCAAGGACCCTTTGAATGGTCCTTGGGAAGTCGTTCCCTGATGTTTGGAATCTAAATACGTCTATATACGAGTTAGGATCTTCCCCTATCAGTTTAGACACCAAAAAACATATAAAACATACAAAGGCACACTAGAACACACTAGTACGTCTAAAGTCCAACTTTCGAACGTCTTAGTCGTTGTTTGACGTATGACCTCCAAACCACTTCAAATAAATTTTAAAAGCTTCAAAACACTTAATTAACAAGTTAATAACCTTTTTAGGAACATGTGAGGCTCTAGACACCTTAATTCATTTTTAAGGGTCCTTACAATATCTCCAAATGGGAATATTAGTCCTCGAATGACACTTGGAGCACTTTAAACACATTAAAAGACTCAATGAACCATAGAGCAGCTCACAACATTCAACATGTTATCATATAATAGTCAATTCACCATACTTACAAGGAAGACCAACTTCATACTACCATACAACAAGAGCCACATAATCAAACAAGGATTACTCCTACATTTTCTTTCTATGCTTTCATACTTCTTAATACTCATTGCCATTTGGAGGAACTACCTTCTCCAACTTTAGGCATGCCCATTATATCATCATAAGGTAAGACATAAAATGGATTTCAATTGCACACATAGGCATAATTCACACTTTAACTCATGAGAAAATTAGCAATTCACTTAGTTTCACAAAAATCATGAATCATGTAGTTGAACTACAATCTTATAGATTATACATAATACTATAAAGGTCATATATGACATTTAACTTCTGTTCAAGGAGGAGCTACCTTCTCCTAGTCACAACATATACACATGGCATCATAGAATTTCAAATAAAAGCAATGCACAAGGGCGAATTCATTTATGGAGGATTTCTCTACTCTAACCCACATTATGCTCATACTCTCTTCCTTATGAAGTCAAAAATGGCATCTCACACCACACACATCGCAACAATAGCATGTTATTTCATACAATTTCAATTTCTAGCATGACCATAGCTTCCATAAACATGCATCACTTAGGGAAATTGTTAGAATTCATAGGCATACATTGATGACATTGGCTAGACATACCATCACTTTTCAAGAGTGAGCCTACAACAACACTTCCTAATTCATAAAAGTCACACATTTTTCAAGGGACTCATCATTTATCATTTAAGGAAAAATCAACACCTCATTATTTGTCTAAAACACCCTCACATTAAAAGTGTTATCAAGCATGTTTGTCTAGCCATATCATGAAGTTAAATACACATTTATCATATCAAGAGGAACAACAACATGAGAAACATGAAATTTGTTAAAAATTCCTTTTTTCATGCAATAATGACCTTTCATAACATGCATAACATAGTGTCATTTAAGACATGCATAACATTTGGAGAACATGCAACTTATACTCATAGGAAAAACTCCCATCGTACAAAGCTACTTTGGAACTCTTTGGTTTCAATCTTGAGTAGGAATAGAAGGAAAAGATAGGTATATCTACCACCTTACTACTCACATCATCATCCCCCACTTGGGGTAATCCCATTAAAGAGAAACTTATCTCATTCAAGGGAAATTGGACTTACCAATCCTTCTAGTCAAGCACATATCCTCCCTATTGGGATCTAACTTAAGCAAACCTTTCTTAACAACATATCCTTCCATCTGCAAGAAGGAACCATCCATTTAGTTATTCACTCACATTCCACTACGTGAGGAATTCAAGAGGTCACAAATGAGTATCTCACTTACTCCACTCCATATCCATCACCCAAAGTGATCCTTAACCTAAGGAAGTTCAGGGGAACTCAAAATAGGATCATTAAGGGCATTCATAACCTTACTATCTAAGCACATTATCCCCCACTTTGGGTAATCCTACTCAATTATTCATCACCTCATGTCCTTATCCACCAAGGTCAAGGAAAATTAATATCAAACCTACAAGGGTCATTATCTCTGGTGGAAACTTCCAACCAACTAAACTTAGGTGCAACTAAGCACCTCTTGAAATGACCATACATAAGATCAATCTCATAAGTCAACTAACCATTTCAAAGTAGGTCAACATAAATTCTCTCCTTATCTTTGAGAGTTTAGGGGTACATACAACCCTCTAAGTCACTTCAGCGCAAAAACATAATCCCAACTTATGGAATAAAACCCTTTCTCCCTTTTTCCCCACTCTTAGAAAAGGTTCATATATGGACTCATCAACTAATCATAAGGGTTTTATCATTATCTAGCATACTTCACAACCACCTTACAAGGTTCAACACCCATCTTCCCTCTTCAAGAGAAAGTCTACACAAAAGACTCCAATCAACAAAAGGGCAACTATAAAGTATTTTTCAAATAACAAGGCAATATCACTCTTTCACTATTTACCACTTTTTCTCCAAACACATGCCAATTCTATTTCATAACATTTCACTATCATCATACATAACAAAAATACAACCCATCATTCCAAAGGGAACTCCATTCAACTATAACATCTCTTAACGAGCCAGAACCATATCATAACATAATCATAACTTCACCACATAATATCTCAGTTATCATAAATCACATATGGCCATAAATGGCATCACATTAAGACATATCAATTTTCACCTTCATACATACTCATCAAGCCACAAAAAACCAAAGTAAGCATCCAAAAGTCACCTTTTCTCCCTCAAGCCTTGAGACATCATTCTTTCCAAGCAATCACATCTAAAAGACCACTGGACAAGGAAACATAAGAGAGAAATCACATTGAGGTAAGTTCTATGGCACAACACAAGAGTAGTGAAGAAATTGAAACTTTATCTTCCTATAGCCTCTCTCTCATAGATGTGTGATGACTCACCACCGATGAACGAGACAATTTGGACCCTAAAACAATTTTCTATAACCTTATGATCTGATACCAAGTTTTTCACGATCGGGGAGCACCTCGTTGAAGTAACACGGTGTACTCCACCTCTCAGAGGTCTTGTACAAGCCATTACAAATATTTCATTGCATAAACAAAAAAATGGAAAATTTAAAACTTTTCATAGCACATCATATGCTAGAATCATCACTTCATATGTATATATATAGATAAAATATCATAATACATAATTAGACTCTAAATCTCCTTTCCATCTTAACACACAACTCAATAGAATAGAATAGGGACACGACCCTTAACAAAATAAAATATAAGTCTAAGCTATTACATATACTTAAATAACATCTTGACATAGGCAACCCTTGAATCATAAGGGTCCCTTTCCTTGAACTTGGGAGATCTATCCAAACCCTTCACATAGGAGACATCCTCTAGCCATCACCACCTACACTTTGTGTAAAAGATGAAGAATAATAGTGTTAGTACAAGAATGCACTAAGTATGACAACCATGCAAAAAAATGCATTTAAAGAGGATATTTCATTTGAAATCATGCAACATGCCTTTTTAATAAACTTCTTGAACTTTGGCACATATAACCACAATATAGTTCACATACATAATATAGACATGTATTAATATAACATAAAGACTTTTATCACACCTTGAGGCATATTCAATGCATACAATACATTACTTCTCTTTTTATCCCAACATCTTTCCTTAAGCAACCCTCAAGTGTACTTAGTACAATGTATCACCTTGAGGTCACCTAAAGTAGTCTATCATCAATAATCTTAATCAACACAATCACATATAATCATAAGATCATAAGCACATCACAAGACATAAAATTCACATAAGAACCATCACCTAAGACAAACCCCAAGTCACACTAGTGCAATGTGTCAGTAGCATCACATACTACTACTTACACAAAATGTTCCTAAGAAGTCACCCTAGACTAGGCATAACGTCCTCAACAACTCATAAGAATTTCATTTATAACTAGACATAATGCCACATACTTCATAGCATCATATAAGGACTCATTTACTTACTAAAACTTTAGTCATAATGAATTTAGTTCATACCACAGGCAAACCAACCTCATAACCCCTTCACAAGATTACTTATGTAATGTACACTTGGAGTCCCACACCCCCACATATACAAAGTAAAATCATTTAGAAGACATAAGTGCAATTCATATATATACTCATAATTCATGTCTTGACATAGGAAAATCACTTTAACACGCATTCATACAATTCATACATACATAACATATATCTTACTTTCAAAAAAGTACTAATTTTATCCTTTCTTAGAGTTCACTAGTGCAATGCATGGGTAGGGTCCATAGTCCTACATATAGTAAGTAACCTCCTCAAGGAGTTGTGATTAGAGTCATAATGTTATCTTGGTTTATTTCTTACTTTGGGATACATAGCCATAACTGACATACAACATGTGAGCTACATGGAATCCGGTGTTCTCCTCCCACACTAAAAAGAGAGGGTTAACACTTGCCTAAGGTGTAACCATTCGTACATAGCTATATAGGTGGATCCAATAGATATAACCTATGGGGGCACGTAGTTATGGAACATGGATATTGCTACTAGAAAACTTGACTTTCTAGACTTAGAGGTTTTCATCTCACGAGACAACATGTATGTAGGGAACCCGAACTTGCTAAACGTGAAGGTTCTCTTGTAGTTAGCCAGTCTTACTAATCGTGAAGCCCCCACTCTCATTTGTCATGTTCACTCGGTGCTAGGCTCAAACTTCCTTTTTAAACATATTTAAGCCTTCAGTATATTAGTTCATAAATAAGGGTTTAGAAGCTTGCTTTTTCATACATCATATAGCTCAAAGGTTTCTAATATGAGAATGTCCTTTCATTATAGAACCTATATTATCTGAGAATGTCCTTTCACATAATTCTACTATTCATAAAATCATGTGTGTGTGCATACAAATGTGAGATCTACCTCAATATAAACATCTCTAGTCACACATGTTCATAAATTCATTAATCATATACTTTACATGCATAGAAATAGGTAATGATGCATAGGAGAACTATCCTTTCCTTACTCATCATGAATCTATACTCTTCAATGACATACATGAATTGTGTGTGTACATTAATCAAAATGATCACATAATGGCTAGAACATAAAATTTAAGAAGCCACCCTCTAAAGATCACTATACATGTACAACATTCCTCAAGTCTCAAGTCATACACATATAGAGTGTTAAGGACTATTGACTACACACACTCACATTACATCATAGGAGACAAGAACATATTCAACATTAGAATAGAAGAGTTTGAGCATACTTTTTATCACACATTCATATAGGGCTCATATTGGTAGGGGTCATGCTACACTACAAGTGTGTTCTTCATTATTAGACGTATATTCCACACGAAGCCCTAACATGATCATCCACATATAAACATCATCGTCCACACACCTAGATCATGCAAGTAGTGTAAAAGACTCTACATATAACTTCAGATAACACAAATTCACTTAGAACATAATACTAGAATCAAGGCTACACCCTTCAACTTCCTAAACATGGAAATCATCAAATAAATTCATCTTTCATCTAATGCCTTCAAGGTCATGATCATAACACATAAACATGTACAAGAATGTAAACGTTGCCACCATAAGTGGACCATACAAAGCATCACAATTCAATATACATTCTAAGCTAATAAGAAGAAATAGGTCAAGTTACCAAATCTTCAAGGTAATGATCATAATTGATAAATTCTCTATAATTCGTAATCAATTTATATAGATAAGACTGGTATTAACAATTAAATAATAATCCAATAACAATTGAATCATAATCTAATCAAGATCACAAGACCCATAACATATCATAATTTGAGAGGATAAAGAGATCATGGGTTCTTCATTGAATTAGATTGAAAATCATGTTAAAACCAAAGATTACTCACATATTCACCATTAAAATGCTTTTGAAATAACTTTAACAATAAACCCATGGCTAGATTAAATGATGAGATTTTTGACTTAGAATCATGTTTGAACAGGCTTTGAAAGGACTCCTTAGATGAATGGTTATATAAGGATGAAGGATTAACATAACTTCTACATAAGAATGCCCACGAAAATTTGAGAAGAAATCTCCAATAATCAACCTCCAAAGCTTTTTTTTGAGCTTGGTCTTCAATGGGGGTTTTGGGGTTTGGGAGAGTTTTATTTGAGAGGGAAAGATTATATTTGGAGGATGAGTTCAAATTATAGTTAAGGCTTATATACTAAATTAAAACACGTAAATACACCTAAATTAAAAACCTAATGTTTAAATAGGACGTGGGGGTGCATTTCCCATTCACCCTTTTAAGATGGCAGCGTGCAGGTTCCCATCGACGTGCATGGCAACAAACCGTCGATGGAATAACGGTGTTGTGCTGCACAGTCATGGTTTGCGACAGAGGATCCTTTTTTGGGGGCTGAGCTCACACTTCTATGTTTTGACCAACGCCCCAAATCGATGGGGCATCAATGAAGGCACGATTTGTTATTCATTGGATTGTCGATTCTACACTGCCACAACAATCCTTGGCCACCCATTGGGTCCTCCTCAAGGACCCTTTGAGTGGTCCTTGGGGAGTCGTGTCCTAACATTTCGAACCTAAATACGTCCATATACGATTTCATATCTTCCTTTATCAATTTAGACCCCAAACAACACATAAAACATACAAAGGTACACTAGAACACACTAGTACGTCTAAAGTCAAACTTTCGAACGTCTTAGTCGTTCTTGGACGTTTGACATCCAAACCACTTCAAATCAATTATAAAACTCTAAAATACTTAATTAAAAACTTAAAAACCTTTTTAGGAACATGTGAGGCTCTACACACATTAGTTCATTTTGAGGGTCCTTACAGCAAATAAGTAGGAGTTGCATGTCTCCTTATGTTATGGGTGCCATTGATGATATGGTGTTTTGAATGCTATTGATTATATCATAGTTTCATAGGAAGATTTGTAGTTAATATATATTTCTCATGTTAATTTGTAATTAATGGTATTTTCTTAATTGCTTCAAAATGGTTGTGTTTATGTGCCAATGTGTGGTTTGAAAGTTATGTCATGTTGAGCTTTTAAATGATATGAGAAACATGTCTAATGTTGGAGAAGGTAGTTCCTCCAGAAGTGAAATGAAAATGATGAAGTAATTACGCACATTTACTTGTGGAAATAGTTCCAAATTTGCTAGTATTGATTAGAGTGCATAATGATGTGTAGTTGGTGTTCCTTGTAAGTTTGGTGCATTGAATATGAATGTTATGTCCATGATAATATGTGTTGGGAGTTTCTAGTTCAGTCCTTGATATCCTTGAATATGTTTACTGTCATTCGAGGACAAATATTTTGCGAAGTGGGGGAGAATGTAGCGACCCTCATAATGAACTAGGCTGAACTAGAGCTTCGCATGTGTTTCATGAGTTAATAATGTATTAAAATAATTAATTTTAACATTTGAGGTCAGTTTGGTATGTTTTGAAATCTCCACACTTAGTGGTGGGAAGCTTAGCCCCCACATGACAACCTCTCAAACAAACGACGCCCAGAAGGACGTTCCATCGTTCAAACGACGCCCAGTAGCTTGGGTCCGTCGTTTGGAAACCTGCAACACTGCCTGTGCATTTCGGCCAAGCTTGGGGTGTTCTGGTAAATTCACCCCAAGTCTTTTAAAGTGTGAGGACGGTCTTTTTAGAGTTTTTAGAGTATTTTAAGTTAGTTATACTCCTATAACCAATGTTAGTCTTCACTTTTCAAAATCAAAACCTCTCACCCATGAAAAACTATCTCAAAACCCCATTGAAGCTTGAACTCAAAGTAGAGCTAGGATTGAAGGTTTTAGATGATTTTTTCACCAAATTTTGTGGGTTTTCTTCATATAATGTATGGTAGTTCATCCTTGAATCTTCTCTCATTCAAGGTACCAATCCATAGACTTTTCAAAAAGGGTTTTCAAATTCCTAAATTCTTTTATTTTTAATTCTAAGCATGGATATTTGCATAAAAATGCTTTAATGAATGAAATATGATATTTTCAATGTTAGTGGATGATTTTATGGTAAAAAACTCAGAGAAACCATGCTCATGCAAATTCTCAACTTTTGACTTATGAAGTGGGTTTAATCTATTAAATAATGTTAGATTTGTGTTTCTTATGTTTTATTGTGGATTACCTACTGCCTTATTATGCTTTATTACAATGATTTTGTGAAGTATTGAGAAACAATGGTCAAGGTTTGGATGAAGGGTAAGTTGTTTTATATTGTTTAGTTCTTATTGAATTGATCGTGAGTGGTATGGTCCACCTTTGGTGGCGGTGTTTACTTGAAGTATATGAACATATGTGTGTATTGTTATTATGGCCGTGAAGGAGAAGTTATAATGTATATACATGATACCTCTTAGGAAGTTGAAAATGTTTATCTTGAAGATGTTATGTCTAAATGAAGTATAATGTACATATGAAGCATGATAGTGTGTGAATTATATGATTGTAGCATGATTATGTGTAGATGTCAAAGTTATGAATATGATGGTTACGTAAAGGTGTTCTCATATGAACTCACACACACACATGAATGAAAGAATGAAGTTAATGAATGAAAATGGGGGATTTTAGGGTAGACACTAATCGTGAGTAGAGATGAAGTGTCTAGACCAACCCTACTATTCCTAAGAAATCTAGTGAATGAAAATGGGGATTTTGGGGTGAACACTCTTTGTGAGTTGAGATGATGTGTTTAGTAGAAACCTCACTATTCCTGAGAGATTTCAAAAGAAAGGTTGGAGGTGAGATACTCTTCATGAGTTGAGATGTAGCATTCAAAAGTAACCTCTAGAGATTAGTACTCTTCGTGAGTTAAGATGTCGTACTTGGTAGAATCTCTTAGCCTATGGCTAATGAATGTATAGAACATTGAGAGTAGAGATGTTGTATCCAATGTACCTGTTGACATGAGTACTCTTCCTGAGTTGAGATGAGTTACTTAGAAGAAATCTCTTTTTCCCTTAACTATGACCCACATAGGTATAGCTACTAGAAATCCATGTAAAGGATAATGATATTGTCACATCCGGGGAGCAGCCCCTAGAAGTAACATGGTGTACTTGAACTCTTATAGGGGGTGGTGAATAAAATAATTTAGGGTTGGGGTTATTATTATTTATATTTTTTTCCAGATTTTGAAGAAGGGTCTCTTTAGTGTTCATGAGCATTTTCCGGCAATTTGCCGGAGTTCCGTCGGGATCCGGCATATTCACCACACAAAAACCCCTTATATTTTTCTCTCTTTTTCCGGCCAAACCCACCGGACACCCCCCCCCCCCCATTTTCCCTTTCTTTTCCAACCCTAACAGCCTCTGGAAAACACCCAAAAATGACCAGAAATCAGGTCACGAAACCACCGCCAACAACTCCACCAACCGTTCCTTTCTCACATTCCAAATACCCGCCTGAAACCCCATATCCCTTTTCCTCTTCTCGAGCTGAAACAACCACCAAACACCACTCCATTTCCAGCGAAACAACAACAACAACAGACCCACCATTTGAAATCACCATTGAACCACCGACAGACCACCTATAACCATTTTTCTTGCAGCTCCAATGAAGCAACAGCAGCATCAGGCCCCTTCCTTTCCCCCTTCACGTTTCTTTTACTATTTTTGTAGGTATTCCGGCAAGCCAAAGTTATGCCTGCTGCTGTTTTGTTCTTTTTCCGGTGTGATTCAAACTCCCGCGAAGCTCAGACAAACTGAAAGTCTCCAAAACTCCATCAAAGATCTTGCAACACAACATTGTTCCAACTGGAAACCATGGCAACATACTGAAAACAACTAGATTTAATGCTACTCTAAGGTGACCTTTTTCCTTTTCAAATTTGTACGTATGTGGGTATGAATTTATTAGCCTTTATTTATTAAGTTATTTGATGTGATTATTGACAAATATTTTACTGTTGATGTTTTGATTGGACCAAGTTGAGTGTTACTTTTAGCATACATTATTATTAGTTTTTGTTTTTATATAAATGTGTGGGACTGTTCTATTTTGATTTTTAATTTGAGATCCCTTCCTCACTTTTTATTGACTTGTGAATATTAATTTGGATATTTCTATATTATTTTACATGGATGGTGTGCAATTTATTTTTTCATTATGGTGGTTATCAGTTATTTATTTAGTTGTTATTTAAATTTTCTTGTTTCATTTTCATCACTCGTATATTTTAGCTTATCTTTATGTTTTTTTTTCTTTTTGTTTGTAAGTGTTGAAATATTTCCAAAAAAACTCAATTTGATCTTGTGATGACACATGATGTTTTATTTTTATTTTAACCATTAATATTATTATGGAGCTTTCCCATTTAAGAGTTTGTTTTGGCCATTTTATTATTTTTGGTGTTATTGTTATTAGTATTAATTCGGATGGCCAATGAAAAAATCTCTCCGTCGGTTTTGGAGGCCTCCCCATTTTAAAAAGATGGAATTTTAAGTTTATATATTTTATATGTTGAAATGGCCGATGAAGAAATTACCGTCGATTACCAAGGCCTCTCATGTTAGTAAGACGGTTTTTTTTTATTTTTAAGCTATTATTTGGTTTATTCATATTTTATTTATTACTAACACTTTTACTAAGTGTCTTTACAGGTACATAGAGGTGCTCCCATTGAAGTTATTCGAATTAAGTTCGAATTGTACTCTTTATTCAATATTTTGTACATATTACGTTAGGCAAACTTTAGGCCGTTTCTTATATTTTCTTATTTTATTATTTGTGTATATTGCATGTTTATTATATTTGTATATTATTTTTCTCCTCAATTTGAAAAAAAAATAAACTCAGTCGGAAACCACATTTGTGGATTCTGAAGAATGCCTAATCCCTTCCCTTCGGAATAACTTGAACCCCTTACCTAGAATCAAATTGGTTTCGTAGATCACATAATGGTTTTCCTAGTTTTTTCCTAAAATTAGGTGGCGACTCTTTTTAAAACTTGTTTATTTTTAAAACTCTTTTAAAATTGAATCAATTCATTATTTTCGAGTTGCCGTGACGTTTCGCCCTATTTGAATAGAGTGGGGATGTAAACAGAATGGCGGCTCCGCTGGGGACCTATAGAGGTTTTAACCAATATGAAATTATTATTTTTCAAATTGAGGAAATTTTTGTTTTATTATTATGTTATACCTTGTATTTTTATATTTTGCTGATTATTTGTATATTGTATTTATTCATTATTTATTTTATTGTGTGTATATTATCATTGCATTCATGGAATAATATTTTTCGTCAAACGACAATTATATCATTTCCACTAAAGGACGATTATGCGGGTTCGCAGTCGTTAATTAACCAAAATTTTCTCGGGGCACCCTGACGAGTGTAGTTGGCTACTTGATAGTCAACGATCGTTAACTGTCCCAGCCCAAGTAGTCCGTTTGGGTTACCTTTTCCACTCTAAATACAACCAACTCTTAGTCGACTAGCGTAGAGCGAAACCAAATCCCGAATTTAGCGCATTGAACTAGGACGATCCAAACACCCAAGGCGTGTTGGGTCCATTAGAAAGACCACCTTCAGTCCATAATGGCCTCCTGCCTAAACGGACAATCATAATTGTGTGTAATTTGAAGGATGTATACGACATTTCACAAACCATGGTCCATTTGATTAGAGAGTTATTTTAATAGTCTATTTTTGTCAAATTCGGTTCTTCACAAGCTATCATTCCATCCAAAAGTATTGACAATCGAAGATGACAACAAGTTCAAGAGAGAGTACCTTTCACAAAGGCTTAGAATAGGATGGTACCCCTGCATGGAATTGAATATTTGTATTTTTTTTTTCTTTCTTTTTCCCCTTACTTGAAATGCTATTTCATTTATTCATAAAATTGTACTAAGTGTATTGGGAGACAATGGAAAGTTGTCAAAGGGCGTAATACATCCTTCAAATCGATAGGCCTACCCTAGGCATAAAAGGGTCACATATTGGTATAGGACGCGCAATAATTATTTGTATGCTATATGATATATTTCAGTTTGTCTTTGATTAAAACAGTGTTTATGTGTTTAATTCATTATTTGTGTGATATTTTGCATTATCCATTATGAACAGGAACTAACACTCTTACATTTTGAGTTGTTCTTCTTCAAAGCGAAAGATTGATTTATGTCCGAATTTAGAAATTATTATTTGTCCGAAATCGCAAGAGACAAAAGGATTAATGAAATTCGAGCCCCTGTATTTCACAAGACATTAATAACTAGTCAAAACCATAAATCAGGGGAGTATTTGACTATGAGGTCGCACTCATTTACTTTTATTATTATTTTGCATGATGGTCCTGCTCTCACATATTTCTCATATTTTTGTAGGAATATCGTCCCCGATAACAGTCGGGGATGGTCATAACAATGTCTGGATTTCGCGAAAATTGGAAGGAGACTAAGGTCCAAGAAAACATCCAAAAAGAGTACAACAAATCATTACTGTAGAAATTCGAAGGTTACATTCAACAGACAATATAAATATTGACAATTAAGAGGCTATAAAATATATTGGTGCGCAAAAAAAGGGTCAAAAAACACTTCATAACTACAAATTTTAGTGGCGCTAGACCTAGAAATTTCTTTGAGTTGTCTAAATCTTTAAATTATTATATGCCTTATTTGGACGAACTACGCGTACCTGATTCTCATTTTAATGAGATACGTAGGCAACCCTTCTTGGGTTCGGTATTATCTTCTCCAAAAAATAAAAAAAATAAAAATAAATAGTTTGTGCATATTTTCCAAGTCATATCTGCGTGAACTACGCACACCTGATTCTCATCTTAATGAGATACGTAGGCAGCCCTTCTCGGGTTTGGTAATCAGTTTTTCAAAAAATAAAAAAGCTTGTACATAATGTAAGAGTCATGTCTTCAGCTCGATAGGGACCTATGTAGTTAAGAGCATGTAAATATATTCGATATGATGGAAAGACTGACTTTGTGGTAAACTATAGATTCTCGTGGTACCTCTTATCTGTACTTTTGTGATGCTTGAAAATTCTTTTGCATGCAATCAAGATAAGAATAAAACTAACCTTATGTTTCATGTGCATTGTGTGGTGAGCTTTTGATCAAAGTTCAATTGTGTTACACTGTTGATCTAGAACTTGACTTGAATGTTTTTCGAGGCGAAATCCTGAGTAATGTTTGGTTTGAGAAAGGATTGTAGGCCTTTTTTGACCCGATTGTGCCTTTCAAAGCATACCAAATTACATTAATCCCTAGTTTTCCCACTTTGAGCCTGAAACCTTTCTTTGGACAACCACATTTTAACCACTACCCTTTTAAGTGCTTACAAGCACTATCCTCTCTTGGCCCAACCTTCTTGAGTGCACCAAGAATGTGCAAATTATAAGAGAAGATCCATTTGAAATTTCCGAAAGCAAAGATATCGAGTCTCCCAAAGTCAAGAAAACAAAAGACTTCTAGAAAAAAAGAAAAGAAAAGGTGAAAGAAATAAAGAAAGACAAAAATACCCTTACAAGGTCAATGAAAGGTGGGAAGGAAAATACTCCAACAAAAAAGGAGAAAAATTTATAAGAAAGGAGTGAAATAAAAGAAAAGCTCCAAGAAATAAGGACTCAAAAGAAGTCAAAACAAAGAGGGTAAAAAAAAAGAAGAAGAAGAGAAGAATGGAAAAGCTCCAAAAAATGAGAACTCAAAAGAAGTGAAAACAAAGGAAGAAAAAAGAAGAACAAGGAAAAAGAGTCAAATATGAGAATTCAAAAGAAGTTGAAAGGGGGGAAAACAATGAAGAGGATCTAACGCAAAGGCGTACCAATCATTAAGAGCACAAATTCTGTGTGACACTCAAGGAGGAATAAAGTCACTTTTATCCCAAATAAATATCCTACCCATCCCTAAGACTACGTTACAAGCCAATGACAAGCCCTACATGATCTCATTCTAAATATTCTCACATTAGTGGAGATTTACATAAGGGTCAAGCATATGGTATCACAGTTGTGTGCATTGAACATTTTGTGAGTGTGAGTGCACTTTGAAAAATGTCCTATAATCAAATGTTTCAAATATGTGTGAAATAGGACTAGCCTTTGTCGTGAGGGCACTTGAAACATGAGGATTGATACAATTCAAGACCTTTGTTTGAAGCAAGATGAACGGATCATGTTGATCCTTAAGTATATTGGAGGTACCATTTGAAGCTGTAGGAATTACCTTAAATTCAATCTCAAATAAATAAATAAATAAATAAAAAATGAGAGATTTACCTGCAATCTTAACTGTTGGTACCAATTGTAGTGAAGGTTTGACTATCTCATCACATTCTTTATTTTTATTTTTTTTTTTAAAAAATGAGCAAACACTCATTCTTTAATATTTTAAGACCTTTTTAAGAATCTTTCAATTTTATTAAAAAAAAAAAAATTGCCTTTTGAGTTGTTCATTGTAAAAAGTGTCATAGGGTTAATCTTGTATGTGTGAGAGTCCTATTTTACTTCATGGATTGTCCTTCCCAAAATGTGACATATTTTTTTTATCTCTAGGCTTTGGATATCACATGGAATATTATTTTCCTATTTCATCATGTTCATATTGTACATTTTCTACTGATGATCTTCTTTCAGATTCATTGCAGTATTCATCATCTACAAGTTTGGAACTACATTTGACCTGATTCCTGCCTCAACAGGATATGTAGGCGCCACGACGGCTCGGTCATATACCCAGTGTGATTATATTTCTCCTTACAATAAAAACTGGGACAGAATTTTTGAAAATATTTCAAAAATTCACAATAAAGGTGTTATCGCCAACAAGTCAAGATTGAAGATCATTTTGAGATTTGCCAATAATTCTAACTGGGACAGAATTTTTGAGGAAGACCTCCAAAATTCTGATAAGTACTGCGAGAAGCTTGATAGCAACTACAAAGATCATTTAGCGCTTGAAGCTCAACGTCAACGTGCAAATCTTCAGCGCGATATTTTTTCTACTAATTGTTTCTTTTCAAGTACAGGAACAGGGGAAAGCATTGGGGAGATGAAACTTTCAAAACAATTCCCGAGCCATCCACCTCGTTACAGTTGGAAAATCATCGAGCCATCCACCTTGTAACAGTGAAAAAACATTAGATCATGGATTGCGAGTTAATATTCATGCATCGCGAGTTAATATATGCATTACGAGTTAATAGTCATGCATCGCGGGAAGATATTCATGACCCGCAGAAGATCATGCATCGCGAGTTAATATTCATGCATCGCGAGTTAATATTCATGCATTGCGAGTTAATGTTCATGCATCGCGAGTTAATATTCATGCATAGCGAAAGATCATGCATCGCAAATTAATATTCATGCATCACGAGTTAATATTTATGCATCGCGGAAGATCATGCATTGCGAGTTAATATTTATGCATCGCGAGAAGATTTCATGCCTCGCAGAGATTTATACATCGCAAGAAGATTTCATACCTTGCGGAATTTATCCATCGCGAGAATATTTCATCCCTCGCAAAATTTTATACACCGCAAGAAGATTTCATACCTTGCGGAATTTATGCATCGCGAGAAGATTTCATCCCTCGCAAAATTTTATGCATCAAGAGAAGATTCCATCCCTCGCAAAAGTTTATACATCGCCAAGAAGATATTTGCATTTAAGTCGCATCTATTTGGAGGTGAAGGATGTGCACCATATATTTTCAACGATCAAGTCGGTGGAAACTTGCGTTGAAAGATATTTGCATTTAAGACGCATCTATTCGGAGGTGAAGGATGTGCACCATATCTTTTCAACGTTCAAGTCGGTGGAAACTTGCGTTGAAAGATATTTGCATTTAAGACACATCTATTCGGAGGTGAAGGATGTGCACCATATCTTTTCAACGTTTAAGTCAGTGGAAACTTGCGTTGAAAGATATTTGCATTTAAGACGCATCTATTCGGAGGTGAAGGATGTGCACCATATCTTTTCAACGTTCAAGTCGGTGGAAACATGCGTTGAATGATATTTGCATTTAAGACGCATCTATTCGGAGGTGAAGGATGTGCACCATATATTTTCAACGTTCAAGTCGGTGGAAACTTGCGTTGAAAGATATTTGCATTTAAGACGCATCTATTCGGAGGTGAAGGATGTGCACCATATCTTTTAAACGTTCAAGTCATTGGAAACTTGCGTTGAAAGATATTTGCATTTAAGACGCATCTATTCGGAGGTGAAGGATGTGCACCATATCTTTTCAACATTCAAGTCGGTGGAAACTTGCGTTGAATGATATTTGCATTTAAGACGCATCTATTCGGAGGTGAAGGATGCACCATATATTTTCAACGTTCAAGTCGGTGGAGACTTGCGTTAAAAGATATTTGCATTTAAGACGCATCTATTTGGAGGTGAAGGTTGTGCACCCTATCTATTCAACGTTCAAGTCGGTGGAAACTTGCGTTGAAAGATGTTTACATTTTGTCCTACCGATGGACATACATTCAAAATCCTACCGATGGATAATTTTTTCATTTGTCCTACCGATGGACATACATTCCAAATCCTACAGATTGATCATCATCTTCATTCGTCCTACCGAGGGACCTATATTTATCTCCATTTATCGTATCATAAGAGATGCTACCCTTTTTCTTTTAGTTTTGCCTATAATAATGAGTTTTATCTTTGTTGTTTTTTAGAACATTCTAGAGGATGCACACTGAGAGGAGCCACATGTGCGAATTACTTCAACAAAGACGCAACAAAGCGTGGAACCTTTTAGATGCGAGTTCGGGATTGACTTCCACTATATTTCCACCGCACTTCTCTACAAAGATCATGTGTTCGGTCAAAATTGGGTTTGTCAATTTTCGTTGTCCACGATTTCTTTCATCAATCATACACAACGAAAGGGACAGTTGTTGACACCCAATTTTGGCCTAACATTTTAAAAAATACGTAATTTTGAAGTTTTATTTATTTAATAGCTTAAAATAATTTTTTATATAATTTTAAATAAGTTTATCGATAACTATCTTTATTTATCAAAATTTAGGATTTTTGTTAGTTAATTTTTAAATTGCATTTCACATGTCATTAGTTACGTTCATTATGTTATTTTAAAATTTCATTTTATTTGTTACATTTGTTAATATTTATGTTGAATTTAGCACAGTCTAAAATTTAGTCAAATACGAAAATTTAGGGATTCTATTTAGATAATTTTGGGCCACAATGCTAAGCCCATCATTTGAGCCCATTTTGTGTTTTCTTATTTAAGTTATTAACTAGGTCAAAATAGGGGGTGGTGAATAAAATAATTTAGGGTTGGGGTTATTATTATTTATTTATTTTCTAGATTTTGAAGAAGGGTCTCTTTAGTGTTCATGAGCATTTTCCGGCAACTTGCCGGAGCTCCGCCGGGATCCCGCATATTCACCATACAAAAAACCCTTATATTTTTCTCTCTTTTTCCAGCCAAACCCACCGGACACCACCCCCCATTTTCCCTTTCTTCTCCAACCCTAACAACCTCTGGAAAGACCCAAAAATGACCAGAAATCAGGTCACGAAACCACCACCAACAACTCCACCAACCGTCCCTTTCTCACATTCCAAATACCCGCCTGAAACCCCATATCCCTTTTCCTCTTCTCGAGCTGAAACAACCACCAAACACCACTCCATTTCCAGCGAAACAACAACAACAACAGACCCACCATTTGAAATCACCATTGAACCACCGACAGACCACCTATAACCATTTTTCTTGCAGCTCCAATGAAGCAACAGCAGCGTCAGGCCCCTTCCTTTCCCCCTTCACGTTTCTTTTACTATTTTTGTAGGTATTCCGGCAAGCCAAAGTTATGCCTGCTGCTGTTTCGTTCTTTTTCCGGCGTGATTCAAACTCCGGCGAAGCTCAGACAAACTGAAAGTCTCCAAAACTCCATCAAAGATCTTGCAACACAACATTGTTCCAACTGGAAACCATGGCAACATACTGAAAACAACTAGATTTAATGCTACTCTAAGGTGACCTTTTTCCTTTTCAAATTTGTACGTAAGTGGGTATGAATTTATTAGCCTTTATTTATTAAGTTATTTGATGTGATTATTGACAAATATTTTACTGTTGATGTTTTGATTGGACCAAGTTGAGTGTTACTTTTAGCATACATTATTATTAGTTTTTGTTTTTATATAAATGTGTGGGACTGTTCTATTTTGATTTTTAATTTGAGATCCCTTCCTCACTTTTTATTCACTTGTGAATATTAATTTGGATATTTCTATATTATTTTACATGGATGGTGTGCAATTTATTTTTTCATTATGGTGGTTATCAGTTATTTATTTAGTTATTATTTAAATTTTCTTGTTTCATTTTCATCACTCGTATATTTTAGCTTATCTTTATGTTTTTTTTTCTTTTTGTTTGTAAGTGTTGAAATATTTTCAAAAAAAACTCAATTTGATCTTGTGATGACACATGATGTTTTATTTTTATTTTAACCATTAATATTATTATGGAGCTTTCCCATTTAAGAGTTTGTTTTGGCCATTTTATTATTTTTGGTGTTATTGTTATTAGTATTAATTCGGATGGCCAATGAAAAAATCTCTCCGTCGGTTTTGGAGGCCTCCCCATTTTATAAAGATGGAATTTTAAGTTTATATATTTTATATGTTGAAATGGCCGATGAAGAAATTACCGTCGATTTCCAAGGCCTCTCATGTTAGTAAGACGGTTTTTTTTTTTATTTTTAAGCTATTATTTGGTTTATTCATTTTTATTCATATTTTATTTATTACTAACACTTTTACTAAGTGCCTTTACAGGTACATAGAGGTGCTCCCATTGAAGTTATTCGAATTAAGTTCGAATTGTACTCTTTATTCAATATTTTGTACATATTACGTTAGGCAAACTTTAGGCCGTTTCTTATATTTTCTTATTTTATTATTTGTGTATATTGCATGTTTATTATATTTGTATATTATTTTTCTCCTCAATTTGAAAAAAAAATGAACTCAGTCGGGAACCACATTTGTGGATTCTGAAGGATGCCTAATCCCTTCCCTTCGGAATAACTTGAACCCCTTACCTAGAATCAAATTGGTTTCGTAGATCACATAATGGTTTTCCTAGTTTTTTCCTAAAATTAGGTGGCGACTCTTTTTAAAACTTGTTTATTTTTAAAACTCTATTAAAATTGAATCAATTCATTATTTTCGAGTTGCCGCGACGTTTCGCCCTATTTGAATAGAGTGGGAATGTAAACACTAAACATTAGGACATCCTTGGACTTAAGGATTCCTTTCCTTGAGCTTGGGAATCACATATCAAGCTCCTCAATTATAGAGACATCTTTTTAAGCATCCATAACCTACACTTTGTGTAAAAACTAGAGAAGAATGGTGTTAGTACGAGAATGCACTAAGTATGGCAACCATGCAAAAACATGCATTTAAAAGGGACATTTTCCTTGAAATCATACTTCATGTCTTTTCGTGAAAACTTCATAAAACCTTAATACAATAGCATTTATATCATTCGCATACTTCATATAAACATATTCAAAGGCCAAACATTATAGAAAATCACATATAGAATTTAAGCCACATTTGAGGTCACTTTACAGTGAGCTATTTTCCTTTACAATGAACTTCCTTTCGTTTAATTTCTAATCTTCCCAAGTATCCCTCTAGTGATACTTGGTGCAATGCATCACCTTAAGGCCACAAGGAAACCATACATACGACCTGCACAAGCCATCACATACCATCATAGAAGTATAACACATCATAGACACATTTAAGCCAAGACCATAAGGACATTATCAGTGAACTCTATTCACTTTGCATATATACTAATTTCACTTCACATAAATCCTTATTAAACCTTACTCTCAATCCCAATATAAGTCTAATAGCGAAATGTACATGTGAAGCCCCATAACCTCACACATACTTAGTAAACCTATCATGAGACCACAAGCCTTAACATCCAATTCATGCATCAACATAGTAAGTGAAGACAACTTCATTCATGTCAAGCAAGACCTTCATCATATAGTCAATAAGACCACCATTATGCATATCATCACATCATGTAGACACTAAGACAATGTCATGCAAGAGAACCATAACATATGCACATATATTAGACCACCTTCCTAGGGACCCCTTAGAAAGCTACTTGTGCAATGTCTAGGTGGGTTCATTACTTTCACATATCCTAAGAATCTTCTCTTAGGTTATCCTAGTTAGGGTCCTTAGTCATTTACTTCCATTGTCCATTTTACTTTAGGGAAACTATAGCCTTAACCAACAATAAGACCATTGGTGCTAAACATGAAATTTGGTGTTGTAGAGCCTTACACCAAAGGAAGGTGTTGCACTTATTCAAAGTAGAACATTATCATAAATCCTAGCATACTAAGTGAATTCACTTTCCATATCCTATGTGGCAAACATAGTTTATGGAACTAAGAGATATACATAACCCTCTACATGCTCATTAGCATTGGAGCCTCATCTCATGAGAAAACATGGGTGGAACTTCCTCAAAGGGAAGCCACCACCTCATATGGAACCATAGGTGAATATTCCTCTAAGGGAAGTCAACACTCTATAAGGAACAAATGGTGAATCTTCTTCCATGGAAATCCAACACCTCTCAATTTCAAGTTCACTCAGTGCTAAGCTAAGTTCCCGTTATTAAAAACCTTTATTAACTTTACTTTATAAACATAGGCTTAGGATTTTTGTTCCTCATATGCTTATAGCATATTCAAGCACCTATCTAGTTTTAGAGTATTCTTGAGCACACCTTTCAAGGCCTTTCTATTGACTATATCTTCATACATGTGTGTGTACTTATATGTGAGCAAACCTTTCAATAACACATAAATGTCACACATGTTCATATATCAATGCATAAGTCTATAGGTATTACTATATGAGCAATCATTTCATATAAACACACTAAGACACTATGCACATTCATGCTTCATCGTATCATATAAGTCATATTCATAATATGCCCATACATTCATTTTAATGTACATAGAAACCAAACCTAGGAACTATCCTATCAAGGTACACATGTGCAATGCATAGACAAGGTCCCATACCCTTGCCCATACTAGTACACCTATCAAGTCATCTTAGTTAAGGGATACATAACATACTTCACATACATATACTTTACAAGCATAGTAGTAGACATTAGTGCATATGAGAATTACCCTTTCATTTAGACACCATGAACCTTTACTACTTTTAAACATGCATGAAGTGTGAGTTTGTGTATATTGGTCGACATGATCACATAATGGATATCAACAACACCTTGAGGCATCCACCCTCTTAAGACCATATTACACTTTCAAGTATAGACCACACAACACAATTTACCATAGGACACAAGACAATCTTTGCATTACATTCAAGACTCCTAACCTTATCTATTCACACATTCACATTGGGGTACATAGGAAAGGGATTACCAACCATTATAACTCATCAATGTCAGAACCTACACTTTACCCTAACATAGATATACAAATGCTTATACAATAGCCATACGACCTAGATCACAACTAGAATAGGAAAGTAGGCATAAGCTTCACATAGTGCGATCATCATAACCACACACTCATATATTCATCAATTTGCCTTAAAGGCCATAATCAACACATATATATATTAACAAGAAGTGAACACCGCCACCATAAGTGGACCACACCACACAATGCTATGTAAGGCTTCATCAACTACAATAATATAGAAAAGTAGAGAGGAAGAGTCATTTTTACCAATTCATCAACCTTTGATCATCATCGATCAATATACCTTTTTTATCACCAATAAATTATAGTGAAGTAGCTAAATAAACATTTAATCATGAAATAAACCATGTAAAAGTCGCTAGAAGATCATACTACAATCTATTACAATACATCACATATATACTAGAAAGTAGAGAGTTATAGATCATTAACTAATTTCCCTAGTCTTGTTCATCAATCATATTGTATCAATAATATACATTTAGGGCAGTATCAAAAGATATAGAACATCATTGCTAAATCATGCTTTATCAACCTTAGAATATAGATCACAATATATACATTACTTTATCAATGTCAATAGGCTAGAAGGACTTAAATCAATTTTTACCAATTCAATTGTTATCTATTCATATTGGATCAATTATACTTAATTATCATAACATTGACATATAGGCAGTAGCTAAGACAATTCGCCATAATTGAGTGACATAACAACCATCCTAACGTCAAGATCACAAGTTACTATATGATAGACTAGAAGAACCTAGATAGATTCATACTAACCCTTCTTTACTTTGATCATGCATGATTCATACCCAAAATCAACCATGACATTAACCTAAGGCAGTATCTACAAGAATCTTAACATAATCGAATTCCACGTTTATACATTTAAAGATCAATGTTACAGTGAACACATAGAGATCTAAGCTAACCTTATTCGAATCTTCATATATTGATTCACATCAACAATTCATCATCAATATACTCAAATAACAGTAGACAAGAGCAATTCAACGTAATAGAATCACAATTCAACCAATAACAAGCTACGATCGCAATGCCCATGCAAGGGCTAAATCGAGATTAGGAAGAAACATAGGTTCACAATGCAATTGGATTAAAATTCACGTTAAAAACAATACATTATCATAAATTCATCATGATCAATCCTTTAAAAATGTTTTTAGAAAGAACCCATGGCTAGATTGAAGAAAGAGAAGTTTGATAATGAAATCTCATTTAAAAACTTTGAGATTAACTCTCTAAATGGAAGGATAACTAGAGATTAAGGATCACCATACCTTTATATAGAAGAAACCTCTAAAACTTCATGAAGAATCCATGGGAATCGAAGCTCCAAGTTGTTCTTGAGCTTCACCTTCAATGGAGGTTTCTAGGGAGAATATTTTTGGAGGGAAAGTCTAATTTGTGTGAATGGGATTAGGAATGGGTTGTTCACGTTCTTGATCACTTATATACACCCAAAATTCACCAAATAAACCATGTAGGGTCAGTTTATAATGTGGGTTGAATTTCCCATTCACCCCTTTAATGAAACAGTGCGCAGGTAGCCCGTTACAGCCTGCACCAACGGCCACCATCGACGCCTAGTAGGTCCATCAACTGACCATCTGTGGCTTCCGTCGATTGGCTCATGGGCTGTTCTTTGGCTGACCCTTCACCAGGATAAGTTTTTATCAACAAATTCACCACCAAAGGGTCGTTTGTGAACAAACGGGGCGTCGTTTGGTTCAGTCGATTGACACTGCCAAGGAAGTGTCTCGACAGCCTTTGGGTCATTCATGTGGGCCATTTTGCGGGGCCCTCGGGAATTCATATCCAGACGTTTCTAACGTGAATATACACCTTCACATTTTGAATACCTTCCATGCAAGTTTCACCCAAAATGCACACGTAAAACACATCCAAACATACATGACACACTCAAGACACACATGAATGTCTCAAGGGCTAACATTCGAACGTCTTAGACGTTCTTGGACGTTTGACCTCCAAACTTCATGAAGCTCCATAAACTGACTATATACATAATTATTACTCATTTTAAGACTTCATAAGCTCATTAAATACAAATATAAGCATGTATAGACATATGAGGCACATAGGTGACTACTCGTCGAACGTCTTGGTCGTCTCTTGACGTTTGACTTCCAATTCACATCAAACTTATACACTGCCTCAATACTAGATTATAAACCATTTTAGTACCTTAGAACCTTAATAAAATCATGTTAGGCTCTAGACACCCTAACTTATTTTGGGGGTGTTACGACCCGAGGGTATACCCTAGAAGCTATAGTATTCTCGAATCTTAACACGGCGTCGTTGACCTCTCAGAGGTCTAAGACAAGCCTCTTAACGTACCTGCATTGGATACTCATAAAAATAGCAGAAAATTTAAAACTTTTCATAGCACATCATATGGTAGAACATTACTTCGTATATATATATAAAATAAGAGTCATAATACATAGTTAGACTCTAATGTTTCTTTGCCATCTTAAGACACAACTCAATAGAATAGAATAGGGACACGTCCCTTAACAAATAAAATAATATCTAAGCTATTACATTAACTTTAAGAACATCTTGACATAGACAACCCTTGAATCATAAGGTCTCCTTTACTTGAACTTGAGAGATCTATCAAAGATCTTCTTTTAGGAGACATCCTCTAGCCATCACCACCTACACTTTGTGTAAAAAGATGAATAAGAATAGTATTAGTACAAGAATGCACTAAGTATGACAACCATGCGAAAACATGCATTTAAAGAGGACATTTCTTTTGAAATCATGCAACATGTATTTTTAGTAAACTTCATGAAGATAAGCACATATAAGCTCAATATAGTTCACACATATAATACAGACATGGATAATACTCATAATAGCACACAAAGCCTTTTATCATACTTATAAGCATATTCAATACAGATCATACATTACCTCTCTTTATTTTACTTCTTTTCTTATGTAACCCTCAAGTGTACCTAGTGCAATGCATCACCTTGAGGTCAGCTTACAATAGTCTTTCATAATATGCTTCATAAACACAACCGCATATACTCACAAGTCATAAGAACATTAAAGACATCAACTTCACGTAAGGACCATCACCTAAGACAACTCCTAAGTCACACTAGTGCAATGTGTAGGTAGCATCCCATAATACTACTTCCAACAAGTGTACCTAAAAAGTCACCCTAGACTAGGGATAACATATTCAACAAGTCATAATATATTCACTTAGAACTATGCATAAGGCCACATACTTTATATCATCATATAAGGACTCATCATACTTCATATAACATCATAGGAAGACTCATCATACTTCATACACTTTAGTAATAGACTTACTTAGTTCATATAATAAGTAAAGCACCCTCACAACCCCTTCATAAGCTTACTTGTGCAATGCACACATGGAGTCCCATACCGCCACATATACTAAGTAAACTCATTTAGAAGCCATAAGTGTAATTCACATGCATAGTCATATTTCATGTCTTAACATAACAAGGTCACTTAACATGCATTCATACAAGTCATACATAACGTGAGTATTTACTTCATAAGGGTCTCCAATCCTATCCTTTCTTGATGTCATCTAGTGCAATGTATAGGTAAAGTCCATAGTCCTCCCATACCAAGTACACTTCTCAAGGAATTTAGATTAGAGTTCATATTCTTATCTTAGTTAATTATTAACCTTCGGGAGACATAGCCATAACCGACATAGACCATATGAGCTACATGAAATCTGGTGTTCTACTCTCACACTGAAAAGAGAGGGTTAACACTTGCCTAAGGTGCAACCATTCGTACATAGCTTATCTAGGTGGATCCGCTAAGCTAGAGTCCTATGTGGGAACATAGTTAAAGAACAAGGAGATTGATTCTAGAAACCTTTACTAACTAAGAGTGAAGATTTCCATCTCATGAGACAACATCTAGGTTGGGAACCCAGACTTCCTAACGTGAAGGTTCTCTTGTGGAAAGCGGACTTACTAGACGTCAAGCTCCCACTCTCATTTGTCATGTTCACTCAGTGCTAAGCAATAACTCCCTTTTTAAATGTTATTAAGCTTGTAGATAACATTAGTTCATAAAGAATAGGCCTTAGGGACTTACTCCCTCATATATCATATAGCTCAAAGGTATCTAGGGTGAGAATTCTACATTCACCATAGAACCAACCTTATGTGAGAATATCCTTTCACATAATCATATCATATGCATATATACATGTGTGTGTGTACATATATGTGATATCTAACTTAACATAAACACCTCCTTAGGCACACATGTTCATAACTTCATAAATCACATACTTTACATGCATAAAAATAGGTAATGATGCATAGGAGAACTATCCCTTCCTTAGTCATCACGAATCTATCCTACTCATAGATATGCATGAATTGTGTGTGTACATTGGTCAACATGATCACATAATGGCTATCACATAGTATTGAGGAAGCCACCCTCTAAAGAACACAACACATGTACAACATTCTTCAAGTCTCAAAGTCATACAAACATGTAGAGTATTGAGGACTATATACTACACACATTCACATTACATCATAGGAGGCAAGTACATATTCAACAATAGAATATAAGACTCCTAGCATACTTTAATCACACATTCATATAGGGTTCATATGGGTAGGGGTCATGCTACAAGAATATTCATTATCATTAGTCATATAGACCATACCTAACCCTAACATGATCATCACATATATACATATAACATCATCTCCACACCTAGGTCAAACAAGTAGTGTAGAGGGCTATACACATAACATCACATAACATCAATTCACTTACACATGATATTAGAATCAAGGCTAAATCCTTAAACTTCCTAACATAGAAATCATCATATCAATTCATATTGCATATAATTCCTTGAAGGTCATGATCATAACACATAAACATGTACAAGAATGTAAAGACCTCTACCAAAGGTGAACCATACCAATCAACACGATTCAATGTACATTCTAGGCTAATTAGAAGAAATAAGTCAACTTACCAAATCTCCAAGCTAATGATCATCTTTGATCATTCCTCCACAATTCATATTCAATTGATATAGAAAGTAATAGCAACAATCAATTAAATACGATCTACTCATAATTATATAAATATCAAGTCTAGATCACAAGACCCACATTATAGGTTAATTTGACAAATTAGGAGAATCATGGGTTATACATAAAATTGGATATAAATTCATCATAAAATCAATAGATAAACATATATTCATCATTAGAATGCTTTTGAAATCAATTTGAGAATGAACCCATGGCTAGATTCAAAAATATGATTTTTGACTTAGAATTCATGTTTAGAAAACCTTTGAAAGGACTCCATAGATGAATGGTTATCTATGGATGAAGGATCACCATACCTTATAAATTAAAAAGCCCATCAAAATATGCGAAGAAATCTCCAAGAATCCAACTCCATAGCTTGTTCTTGAGCTTGATCTTCAATGGGGGTTTTGGGGGTTTTGGAAGAGAAGAGAACTTTGGGAATTTGATCTCTTAATGGGTATTGGGGTTTTGGATAGGGAAAGGGTTTAAAAAGGTCCTAAAACCAGTTAATAAAACGTCCTCCAAGTTACCAAAACACCCCCACACGAATTGGGGCTCTTAGACATGTCAAAATTGACTTAAAAAGATGCAACCAGATCTGGGAGTGGGCTGCATCGCGGAGAAGCCTCCCCATTCTGACCCAAATAAAATTTGAGGCAGTGAGGTGCGTTCTAGGCTTGCTTCGCGAGTGCAAGGTCCAATTCTTGGACTTGCTCGCTGCCTTGTGCAGCCTCTTGTTCAAGGTTTGGGTCCTCCTTTGAGGGCCTTCGGGTGGTCCTCGGGGAGTTGTACCCGGACGTTTTGACCCTTAACATGTCTATTAAGGTACTAGGGTCAACTACACTGCTTCTCAATTCCAAACAACACATAAAATCAAGCCAAACATACAAGGACTCACTAGCACGTCTAAAGACCAACTTTCGAACGTCTTGGACGTTCTTGGACGTTTGACCTTCAAATGACTTCAATCAAATACAAGCTATGAAAAACTTAATTAACCTATTATTAACCTTTTTAGGCACATGTGAGGCTCTAGCTCCTTAGTTCATTTTGAGGGTGTGTCACCAACATACTTAACAACTAGATACAACCCCTCAAGCGCACTGTACACTCTTCCTAAGTTTATGAGTGCTTTATTCTTAATTTCTTATTCCTTAAAATTTTCGCGCGCTCAAGAAAAGAAACTAAGAAACCTCAGCTTCAGTGTGGAATAATATTCCAATGCCCATTTAACAAGTATATGTGGAATGGACTTAGTTCATATCTTGATCATCTCTTTTCTAGAATCTCTTTAGGATGCACACAATTTGGGGAAGATACTATTAGAGGATGATTAAAGTATGTAACCAGTGCAGGGAAGGGCTTCAGTTGGAACACATGAAAGTGTGATGGGAAACTAATAGATGAGAAAGTTATAACTTTTAAGCAGCAAATCCAATCTTCTATAGAATCTGATAAGGACCCTAATACTTAGCTAATAGTTTATAAAATGTCTAGTTAGAAATGGTGAGCGGTGTGTATGGTTGTATCTTAACATATACCCATGCTCCTTCTTTAAACTGTTGATCAGCCACACTATAATAACCCCGAAGCGATCTTCTTCTAGTTGCTGGATGAAATCTGATAGCCAATTACTGGCTCTAAATAACCAACCTAGAAATAAGCTCAATTTTCCCATAACTTTCTCCTCTAGATGGGAAGTATAGATTGAAAGGTAGAAAATGAAGCGTCGTCTCCCATTCTCTGTTGAGATCTGGAGATATGGAACTTGAGCAATTAAATCTTGAATTTTCTAGTGATAAGTCTCATATCCACCTCTTCTTTTACTGAATCTCATGGAACATAAGCAACTTGTATGGCTGGAGCTTGTCCATATAAAGCTTTAAACGGAGTGGTTTGGATTGCTGAGTAGAAAGGTGTTGTTTACCACCATTCTACCGACAAGAAGTTGACCCGATCCTTTTGCCTATCAGTATAAAAACACCTTAAATAAATCTATAGTTTTCTGTTGAGTGCCTCTATTTGACCATCTGTTTGAGGATTGTATGTGGTAGATATACTTAAGGTCACACCTTGCATTGCAAAGATATTTTGTCATACCTTGGTCATAAATATTAGATCCCTCTCAGTGATGATGTTTTTCTGGCATCGCATGGAGTTTATAAACATTATCTAACTATAGTTGATGCATGTACCTAGTTGTATATGGGGGGATTGTTGCTATGAAATGCCCATATTTAGTAAGTTTATCCACCACCACTAAAATCGTAGTTTTACCAGTTGATTTAGGTTACCCATCTATGAAATCCATGCTCACACTAACCCATGCAACAACCGATATCTTTAGAGGTTGGAGGAGATCTGGATGGGAAGCACTGTCATACTTGCTCATTTGGAAAGTTGCACAACTCCTTACCGTATTTGTCACATCTTCTTTTTATCCTTGACAATGGAATATATTAAAAACTCTCTTGTAAGTGTTGTTAATACCAAAGTTCCCACCAACTAGTTTCTCATGTCAGATTATGAGGATCTCTTTTCTCAACACGAGATTTTCCTGAGTTATTAATTCACAATAAATGTAAGCTCCTTGACCCCCCCCCCCCCCTTCTTGAGATTAACTTGATCAAAAGCTCCTTCTATAGTAGGATCTTCAGCACAACTATTCTTCATCTGTAAAAATTGTAGTCATATTAGTAATCACAATCATTTTAGTCACCTCTCCTAGTTACAATGTGGACAAGGAATCTACTGCCTTGTTCTCTTTTCTCTTATTGTACGCAATCTCAAAGTGTAGTTGCATCAGCTAAGCAATCCTTTAATCTAAGATCATGTATGTAGCTTCTGACCTAGTAAGAATGTCAATTCTTTTGATTAACTATCACAATGAACTTATTCCCCATCAAGTATTGTGTCCATTTAATCACAACTAAGACCAAAGCAAATAGTTCCTTATCATACATAGAATTCCATGGTGCTTCATAGATGGTCCTTTGTTGAGATAGGCTATTGGTTGTCCTTCCAGAATTAGTATAGCTCCAGTTCCATAGTCACGTGCATATGTTTCAAAAATGAACACAACAAATTTATTTGACAAAGTTAAAGCAAGTGCTAAAGTTAGTGTTTCCTTTAGCTTTTCAAAATCTTAAGATGCCCTTCATACCATTTGAACCTACATTTCTTCAGTAGTCAAAGGCTTGCTACTTACTCTATAATGATTGATAAACCTTTTATAAGAACCTTTCAAGTCTAGGAACCCTCTAAGTTCCCTCAAATTCATAGGTAATGGCCATTGTCCGACAACATTGATCTTCTTGGGATAATTTCCACCCTTTTATTAGATATAACATGTCCGAAATATTCAACCATACTGACCCCAAAAAAATTTGGCTTGCCTCACACAAAACTTGTGTTTCATCAGTAATTTAAAGGTCATTCGAAAATGAACCAGGTGTTCGGTTAAAAATTTGTTGAACACTAGAATATTATCAAACAAGACCAATAGAACTTCCTAATGTGCTCTTTAAACACATAATTCATCAAACTTTTGAAGGAGGATGGAGCATTGGATATCCCAAAGTGTATAAAAAAATACTGATAATGGCTTGCATTTGTTGTGAATGCTATCTTAACAATGTCCTCGGTGGCCATCCTTATTTGATGATAACCTACTTTTTAAATCTATCTTAAAATAGATGTTAGATTCACCTAGTTCTTCTAGCAAATTTATATAACAGGGATTGTGAATTTGTCCTAAATTATTTCCTTATTGAGCCCTCTATAATCCACACACAACCTCCAAATCCCATCTTTCTTGCCAA